>OY757022.1:53090529-53533029 GCA_963580285.1 Lucinisca nassula
GGGCAGGTTGGGGATGGGTAGGATGGGTGCATTGGTGTGGAGTGAGGTAGGATAGGTTGGGTGGGGAGGGGTTTGTTTTGTTAGAGTACGGTAGCTAGGTGGGTGGGGTTTGGGTAGGTGGGTGTATAGGTTGGGGATGGATAGGTGGGGTAGGATAAGGTAGGGTAGGTAGGGTTGAATTGGGTTATGGTGGGTGCTTTTCGGGATTGGGTGGGGTAGGGTAGATGGGTGTTAAGTAGATAAGGTGTGGTTGGGGTAGGTGGGTTCGATATGGTAGGGTAGGTAGGCTGGGGTCGGGTGGGGATGGGGGGTGGCTAGGTGAGGTTGATAGGGTAGGGAAAGTAGGGTGGGATTGGGGCAGGTAGGGGTAGGTAGGGTACATTTGTAGTAGGCAGGGTATGGTAAGTAGGGTGGTGTTAGGATAAGTGGGGTGGATAGGGTAGAGTAGGTAGTTGACGTTGAGTGGGGTGGGTGGTGTAAGGAAGGGTTTGGTAGTCGGGGTGATTTGTGGTTGGTTGGTTAGGGTAGGTAGGTTGGGGTTGGGTGGGATGGGGTTGCTTTAGTAGGGTAGGTAGAATGGAATAGGGTTAGGGTCGGTGCGTCGGGGTGGGGTAGGGTATGGTAGATGGGATAGGGTAGGTAGTTTAGGGTAAGTGGAGGCGGGGATGGGGTAGGGTGGGTGCGGTGGGTAGGGTAGGTAGGATGGGATTGTGATAGGTAAGGGTAGGTATGGTGCATTCAAGTATGCAGGGTATGGTAAGTAGGGTGGTGTTTGGGTATTTGTTTTTTTTTGATGTTGTTAGTTTTTTTTCTTACTTGTTTGATTTGCGGTTTAACGTCCCCGTCAACAATGTAAAGGTCATTTTGGAGACGTTGCTTCCAATTTTGTGGGACTTTTTCCCGACATTGAGATGAAATGACATCTCAAGCCCTGCCGCCCAATGAAACCAATAGGGTTTATAAGCACTGGATGGGCCGACTTGCACCGCTTTGCCTGGGCAGGGTAAGATCCTCTAAGCTGTTTACCAGTACTCGTGTGCGGGTCGGTTTCAGCTCTGCGTGGAAGCGTGATGCATCCCAACTAGTTGGGGTAAGTGTGGTGGATAGGGTAGGTAAGGTGAGTGAGAGTTTGAGTTTTACGTCCCACCAAGAACAAAGGTCATACGGAGACGGTTGGGTTGGGTAGGTGGATGGCGTTTGGTAGGTGGGTGGTGTTAGGAAGGGTAGGGTAGGTTGGAGTGATTTGTGGTTGGTGGGGTAGGTTACGTAGGTTGGGGGTGGGTGGGGTGCAGTTGTGAAAGTAGGGCATGTAGAGTGGAATAGGGGCAGGTAGGGATGGGGGGGGTGTTGATTCGTTTGGGTGGGGAAGGGTAGAGTAAATAGGATAGGATATGTAGGTTTGGGTAAGTTGAGGTGGGTAGGGTAGGACAGGTAGTTTTGTTGGGTTGGGTGGGCAGTGGTAGAGTTAAGGTTAGATAGGTTAATGTAGGTAGGGTGAGATTTGGGTAGGTTTGGGTGGACGGGATGGGTGCATTGGCATGGGCTGGATAGGTTTTGTGGGACTGGTGGTAAGTAGGGAAGGTAGTTGGGGTTTAGTGGGCATGAGTGATTAACCCATTCTGGACCAAATTGAATCTTCCAATTGTTTTCATCTCGAGTCATTTCAAAATTTTAGAAGCCTCTGTGGTATAGTGGTTATGATACTCACCTGATAAATCAGGGATCGCAGTATCAGTACAGGGCTTCGCCAGACTTTCAGATGGCTTCAAACCAAGTAATCATCCCCACTGAAAGTGACACCATAATTCCGGTGGAATTCCACTGGAATTCTGATGGTTTCCAGTGAAATGTTTAATTCGCTATAATTCCATTGGAATTCTGGTGAGCAAAAAAACAAGTCCACTTGAATTCTACTGAAGAATCAGAGGAAAAGTATTCATGTGAAGCAATAAATATTTTGAGGTGCTTAAATTACACTTAAGATTATACAAAAGTGTAATTTGTGCAAATTTTTTGAGTTTTGGCATCATTTCATAGGGATGCAAGGGTTTTTGTTATACCTACATTCGTTTTACATTACGTAGTGGAAGCATTATAACTGGAGTGCCAACCAAATTGCTGATGTCACCAACATCGTACACCGAATATTTATAGAGTTATGCCCCTTTGAAAATTTCGGTATACATTTTCATTTCCGGATAACTCCTCCTCGATTTTCATGTGATCAATCTGAAACTTTGTAGATAGCAAGACTATGATGTGGAGATATGCGTAAAGTTTCAAGTTTAACTGTACACCACATATTTATAGACGTATGACCAGCTTTTGATCAGCGTATCTCCAATATCCTTTGAGACATGATGGTACTTTGTCCAGAAATACATGAGCTTAAGCAGGCATGTCTTGCACAAGAACCACAGTTCTGAGTGCCCTGGTTTTTTAGTTATCTCCCCTGACAGTATAATCTAACTGCAATACTTTTGTGATATATTGCTGGTTTAATTCCGGTGCACTTTCTATTGGTGAACAATCTTCTGAAGGCCATATTGGCTTCTGGCTTGGGGATTTGCCGTCTCTTCCGATGTCTATTTTTGTACCGGAAACCCCAAAAATGTGTAGTTGGCAGACAGTGTAGGCCCAGATGACACGCCGCAGAATGCGGCGTCTGATCTGGGCGTGCACTGTTTGCAAAACTTTCAGCCAGTATCCAAATAGATTTTGAAGAATACATTTAATTTTGAAATGGAGTCCTGCTATATATAAGGAGCATGATTGCATTTGGTACTGAAGGTTATGGTCCACCAAATAATAATAGAGTTATGCCCCTTTGAAAAATTCTGTAAACATTTTGTTTTCCGGATAACTCCTCCGACATTTAAGATCTGATTATGTTGAAACTTCACATACACTAAGCCCATGATATGGAACAGTGGATATCATTTTGAGGTTATGTACAGTCTGCCGAAATTACCCTTTAACAGATTTTTCTAAACATTACGTTTCCGGATAACTCATCTTACATTTTACATCTGATGAAGTTGAAACTTTACATATAGTAAGACAATGATGTGGAACAGTGCATATTTTAGGTTAGAGTCCGCCAGATATTACCAGAGTTACTCCCCTTTCTAGATATTACCAAAGTTATTCCCCTTTCACAGATTTTTTCTAAAAATATTTTGTTTCTGGATAATGCCTCCCACATTTTAGATCTGATGAAGCCGAAACTTTATGAATAGTCAGACTATGATGTGGAGCAGCGCATATTTTTTTTCAAGGTTACAGTCCACCATTTATTGCCAGAGTTATGCTTTTAGCATTTGGAGGTTTCAAATATAACCGACCATAAAAAGTTGTTGGAGACAGGTATTTTGAGCCATTGAGGGTTATTAATAGTGCCAGGTAAGAATATATGGAGCCTTATTGTTCCTTGGTTACATTCCACAAACCCGAACTTGTTCAGCAGTCAGTATATGCATGCTCCATCTTACTAATTGCCACGGGCGTATTATGCCCCGCTTGCGGAGCTCCTGTTTGATAATGCCATTATGTAGAAGTCGTTGATAAGTGGCTAGTATGATGCGGTATGAATCTCAGTAAAATCTGCCAATGTAAAATCCCAACTGAAGGCGACTTACCTAAAACACGGACTAGTCCAAAATTTAAAAGTGCAGTCACGTCTGACTGCGTTTTAAAAGACTATAAAATTCCGTTTTGTGGTTTCCAGTACATTTTTGTTCGGTTTTACGGTCCTCTCAAGATCGTTTTACTTATCTCCAGCCTGTGCGCGAAAACGGAGTACCCGGAGAAAAACTACCTGTCCTCTACATCTCACATATGGCCCGAGCAAGGCTTGAACCACAGCGTTGAGAGGCTTAGTGAGTCAGCGCTCTTACCAATTGGGCCACGAGGGCTTGAAGGCCTTTTATAGAACATATTGGACATTTAATTTTTTCACGTCTACAGAAATAATCCCAAGATTTCGCTGGCCCCCGCCAATCGGGGCTTGAAGAAATAGATGGGCTGCATGATGCTTCCACGCAGAGCTGAAACCGACCACACCCGTACTGGTAAACCCCTTAGAAGATATAAGCCTGCCTAGGTAAAGCGGTGCGAGTCGGTCCGTCCATGCTTATAAATCCTATTGGTTTCACTGGGTGATAGTGCTTGAGACGTCATTTAATCTAAGTGTCGGGTAAAAGTCCCACAAAATTGGAAGCACCGTCTCCAAAATGACCTATACAGATTAGACTGCTTCTTTTCAGTCTTAGATTGCCATTTTACCTGCATCTTTGGTCTTTAATCTGAATGTCAGATCTGCACATGGAAAAACAAAAAAAAGTGTATATTTCTTTCTAAAAGATGGATGCTGGGTAAGACATTTTGAAATATTCTTATGTTTCACCCATAAAATAGGATTCAGCTTTGATAATAATAAAAGTAATAAAAACAGCAATAATAATGCAATTAATTATCAAAAAACTTTGATTTACAGCCGTAAACAGTCACAATGTATGAATCAATTGACCTGTGCGTATTCATCACGTTAACACTGTTCTAACTCTGTCAAAAAAGTAACTATACCGACTTCCGGGTAAATTCCAGCAATTATCCGGTAGCCATTCAGCTAAAGATGGCTGTAAACATGCAAATCGGACGTTTAGCTACAAAATGCATTAATTTGCGTTTGCCCATAAAATTCTGCACAAGAGTTGTCTTGCAATATGTGCCTAGAAAGGTTTTGCAAAGGATTCGGAATTGCGCATACGCAGATGATCATTTTGAGTCTCAAATGAAAGACCATTCCCATTGAACATCGAAACTCACACCACCTTTACAATATCTCATGATTTGCACTACAACCAAGGCTTTAATTTGTGAAATTCTCAGATTATCTCCCTTTAAATTAAAATATAGCAATTTTCAAACGGTTGTTATTTCTATACCCGTCATTCAATTTTTTACAATTTCTTTAAAAAGCCGACTCGCACCGCTTTTCCTGGGCAGGCTTAGATTTTCTGTGTAGTTTACCAGTACCCGTGTGCGGGTTGGTTTTATCTCTGTGTGCAAGCATCATGCAGCAACTCTATTTGGTGAAGCCCTGATTGGCGGGGACCGAGAACTTGATCTGTAAGATGCCAGTCACGACAATTGTCGTCTATCGATATTTCAAAACACATTTTTTTTTGCAAACAGTGTGGACCCAGATTAGACTGCTCCTCTGTGCTCATGGGTCCACAATGTTTTCCTGGATTAAAAAAAAGGTATTTTTAAAAAGTTTGCAGGAAGATTCGGCAGACGACATAAGCAAGCATACGACATTTTCAGATATAGTTTTTTCTCGGCATTTTGCGGGTCAAACGTATGGTGTGTACAGTATTCTGGGCCAGACTAGCTGGTTTCGGCCAATTAGGCCTCATCAGTGACCCTCAAATATTTGCGTGAATTAAGTCGGTGAAATGAAACCTCCATTAACAACACTTTATATAGACAAAACCATGCAGGGTTAAGGCTATAGGGGTATTCAATATTTTTCTTATTTCGGTTGTGAATACTCGTTAGGGCCGCAGTTGTAACGTAATAAACGTGGAGCGTGAAAAAAGGAGACATTTCCGCAACTGCGCATGCGCGTTGCTAAGTGGGCATTAACCGATTGTTTAAGGCGGGGCTTACACGATAAACAAATCAATAGTCACATTTTCAATCCTCCTTTGATGAATTATTGCCCAGCCGCCAAAAAAATCGGACCAACGTCGGGTCGACAGCGATACGACGTATCAACGTCGTTTCGCTTTCAGTCCCATATTGGCCTGTCCTTGCGTAACAGCTGGGAAGTATACGATATACCATGCAATGAAAGTTTCACCTCTGTGACTGTTACTGACATTTTGCTCTTGAACAGCAGTTGTCAATTTCCGGCGTAAGAAGGTGCAGTGTGCTGGTTAACTGCTAACGTATAAGCCTGTCAAGAAAATGTGTGGATAGGTAAACTGACCAGCTCAAAATGACCTGTTTGTTTGATTTGAGGTTTAACGTCCCCGTCAACACTGTAAAGGTCATTTTGGAGACGTTGCTTCCAATTTTGTGGGACTTTTACCCGACATTGAGATGAAATGACATCTCAAGCCCTGTCGCCCAATGAAACCAATAGAGTTTATTAGCATGGACGGTCCGCCTCGCACCGCGGTTCCTGGACAGGCTTAGATCCTCTAAGCGGTTTACCGCACTAATGACCTGAATGGTGTTGACTGGGCCGTTAAACTCCACTGCAAACAAAGAAAAAAAATGATCTTTTCTTATTAAAAATCTATCTCTCCCTCTATTTAGTTTGGTATAACACTTCTCTGAGTACTTCTCTAATCCATCTGGGAGAGGAATTATAATTTTGTTACCTTGAAAATTGTGTACAGGTGCCCCCCCCCCCCCCCAAAAAAAAAGGATCGATGCATTTTAAAAGTAACATTAACAACGAGAAGATCCTGCATATGCTGTAGTATAACGAAACATCTTCACCCTGAATAATGTAGACGAGCTATTGATCAGAACCCATGAGAAACCCTAAATTTCCAGCCTGTGTGGAAAAGGAGATAGACGTATAAAAAGTAGATAAGGCATCAATCAGTGAAAAAAGGGGCAGGCGTGAAAAAGGTAATAAAGAAATACAAAGAAAAGGAATGAAAAAGAAGATGTACTTGAAAAGGGTTGAAAAGGTACCAGTCCGTAAAAGAAGATGTGCGTAAAAAGGATAATCACGAAGAAAAATGTACACTGAAGTGATAGAAAAATAGATAAGGCACCAAACAGTGAAAAAGTGGACAGGCGTGAACAAAGTAGACATAAAGAAATACAAAGAAAAGGAATGAAAAAAGAAGATTGCGTGAAAGGGTTGAAATGTACCAGTCCGAGAAAGAAGAAGATGTGCGTGAAATGGATAATCACGAAGAAAAATGTACAATAACGTGAAAGAAAAAATAGAAAAGGCTCTAATCCGTGAAAAAAGTGGACAGGCGTGAAAAAGTAGACATGAAGAAATACAAAGAAAAGGAAGAAAAAAAGAAGATTTGCGTGAAAAGGGTTGAAAAGGTAAAAGCTCGTGAGAGCAGAAGATGTGCGTGAAAAGGATAATCACGAAGACAATGTACACCGACGTGAAAGAACAACAGATAAGGCACCAATCCGTGAAACAAGAGGACATGCGTGAAAACAGTGGACATAAAGAAATGCAAAATAAAGGAACGAAAAAAGATGGATGTGCGTGAAAAGGGTTGAAAAGGTACCAGTCCGAGAAAGAAGAAGATGCGCGTGAAAAGGATAATCCCGAAGAAATTTTTGACTGACGAGAAAGAAAAATAGATAAGGCACCAATCCGTGAAAAAATTGGACAGGCGTAAAAAAGTAGATATAAAGAAATAGAAAGAAAAGGAATGAAAAAAGAAGATGTGCGTGAAAAGGGTTGAACAGGTACCAGACCGTGAAAGAAGATGTGCGTAAAAAAGAATAATCACGAAGATAAATGTACACTGGCGTGAAAGAAAAAAAACATAAGGCAACAATTCATGAAAATAGTGGACAGGCGTGAAAAAGTGGACATAACGAAATATTAAAGAAAAGGAATGAAAAAAGAAGATGTGCGTGAAAAGGGTCGAAAAGGTACCAGTCCGTGAAAGAAGATGAGCGTGAAAAGGATAATCACGAAGAAAAATGTACACTGACGTGAAAGAAACACAGATAAGGCAACAATCTGTGAAAAAATAGACATGCCTGAAAAAGGTTGACATAAAGAAATATAAAGAAAAAGAATATAAAAAGAAGATGTGCGTGAAAAGGGTTGAAAAGGTACCTGTCCAGGAAAAAAGATGTGCGTGATAAGAATAGTCACGAAGATAAATGTACACTGACGTGAAAGAAAAATAGATAAGGCAACAATCCGTGAAAAAGTGGACATCCGTGAAAAAAGTGGATATAAAGAAATACAAAGGAAAGGAATGAAAAAAGAAGATGTGCGTGAAAAACGTTGAAAAGGTACTAGACCGTGAAAGCAGATGTGCGTGAAAAGGATAACCACGAAGAAAAATGTACACTGACGTGAAAGAAAAATAGATAAGGCAACAATCCGTGAAAAATGTACGTTCGTGAAAAAGTGGACATAAAGAAATACAAAGAAAAGGAATGAAAAAAGAAGATGTGCGTGAAAAGGGTTGAAAAGGTACCAGTCCGTGAAAGCAGCAGATGTGCGTGAAAAGGATAATCTCGAAGAAAAATGTACACTGACATGACAGACAAACAGATAAGGCACCAATCCGTGAACAAGTGGACATCCGTCAAAAAGTTGACATAAAGAAATATAAAATAAAGGAATGAAAAAAGATGGATGTGCTTAAAAAGGGTTGAAAAGGTACCAGTCCGTGAAAGAACAAGATGTGCGTGAAAAGGATAGTCCCGAAGATAAATGAACACTGACGTGAAAGAAAAATAGATAAGGCAACAATCCGTAAAAAAGTGGACATCCGTGAAAAAAGTGGACATAAAGAAATGCAAAATAAAGGAATGAAAAAAGATGGATGTGCGTGTAAAGGTTTGAAAAGATACCAGTCCAAGAAAGAAGAAGATGCGCGTGAAAATGATAATTCCGAAGAATAATGTAGTCTGACGTGAAAGAAAAATAGATAAGGCACCAATCCGTGACAAAAGTGGACATGCGTGAAAAAAATGGACATAAAGAAATACAAAGAAAAGGCATGAAAAAAGAAGATGTGCGTGAAAAGGGTTGAAAAGGTACCTGTCCGAGAATGAAGAAGATGTGGGTGATAAGGATAGTCACGAAGCTAAATGTGCACTGACGTGAAAGAAAAAAAGATAAGGCAACAATCCATGAAAAAAGTGGACATCCGTGAAAAAAGTGGACATAAAGAAATAAAAATGGAAAAGAATAAAAAAAGAAGATGTGCATAAAAAGGGTTGAAAAGGTACCAGTACGTGAAATCAGACGATGTGCTTGATAATTACGACGAAAAATGTACACTGACAGGAAAGAAAAATAGATAAGGCAACAATCCGTTAATAAGTGGACATGCGTGAAAAAAGTGGACATAAAGAAATACAAAGAAAAGGAATGAAAAAAGATGTGCGTAAAAAGTGTTGAAAAGGTACCCGTCCGTGAAAGAAGAAGATGTGCGTGATAAGGATAATCACGAAGAAAAATGTACACTGACGTGAAAGAAACACAGATAAGGCAACAATCTGTGAAAAAATAGACATGCCTGAAAAAGGTTGACATAAAGAAATATAAAGAAAAAGAATATAAAAAGAAGATGTGCGTGAAAAGGGTTGAAAAGGTACCTGTCCAGGAAAAAAGATGTGCGTGATAAGAATAGTCACGAAGATAAATGTACACTGACGTGAAAGAAAAATAGATAAGGCAACAATCCGTGAAAAAGTGGACATCCGTGAAAAAAGTGGATATAAAGAAATACAAAGGAAAGGAATGAAAAAAGAAGATGTGCGTGAAAAACGTTGAAAAGGTACTAGACCGTGAAAGCAGATGTGCGTGAAAAGGATAACCACGAAGAAAAATGTACACTGACGTGAAAGAAAAATAGATAAGGCAACAATCCGTGAAAAATGTACGTTCGTGAAAAAGTGGACATAAAGAAATACAAAGAAAAGGAATGAAAAAAGAAGATGTGCGTGAAAAGGGTTGAAAAGGTACCAGTCCGTGAAAGCAGCAGATGTGCGTGAAAAGGATAATCTCGAAGAAAAATGTACACTGACATGACAGACAAACAGATAAGGCACCAATCCGTGAACAAGTGGACATCCGTCAAAAAGTTGACATAAAGAAATATAAAATAAAGGAATGAAAAAAGATGGATGTGCTTAAAAAGGGTTGAAAAGGTACCAGTCCGTGAAAGAACAAGATGTGCGTGAAAAGGATAGTCCCGAAGATAAATGAACACTGACGTGAAAGAAAAATAGATAAGGCAACAATCCGTAAAAAAGTGGACATCCGTGAAAAAAGTGGACATAAAGAAATGCAAAATAAAGGAATGAAAAAAGATGGATGTGCGTGTAAAGGTTTGAAAAGATACCAGTCCAAGAAAGAAGAAGATGCGCGTGAAAATGATAATTCCGAAGAATAATGTAGTCTGACGTGAAAGAAAAATAGATAAGGCACCAATCCGTGACAAAAGTGGACATGCGTGAAAAAAATGGACATAAAGAAATACAAAGAAAAGGCATGAAAAAAGAAGATGTGCGTGAAAAGGGTTGAAAAGGTACCTGTCCGAGAATGAAGAAGATGTGGGTGATAAGGATAGTCACGAAGCTAAATTGCACTGACGTGAAAGAAAAAAAGATAAGGCAACAATCCATGAAAAAAGTGGACATCCGTGAAAAAAGTGGACATAAAGAAATAAAAATGGAAAAGAATAAAAAAAGAAGATGTGCATAAAAAGGGTTGAAAAGGTACCAGTACGTGAAATCAGACGATGTGCTTGATAATTACGACGAAAAATGTACACTGACAGGAAAGAAAAATAGATAAGGCAACAATCCGTTAATAAGTGGACATGCGTGAAAAAAGTGGACATAAAGAAATACAAAGAAAAGGAATGAAAAAAGATGTGCGTAAAAAGTGTTGAAAAGGTACCCGTCCGTGAAAGAAGAAGATGTGCGTGATAAGGATAATCACGAAGATAAATGTATACTGACGTGAAAGAAAAATAGATAAGGAAACAACCCGTGAAAAACTGGACATCCGTGAAAAAAAGTGGACATAAAGAAATAAAAAAATGAAAACAAAAATGAAAAAAGAAGATGTGCGTGAAAAGTGATGAAAAGGTACCAGTCCGTGAAAGCAGACGATGTGCGTAAAAAGGATAATCACGAAGAAAAATGTACACTGACATCAAAGAAAAAAAGATAAGGCGACAATCCGTTAAAAAGTGGACATGCGTGAAAAAAGTGGACATAAAGAAATTAAAAGAAAAGGAATGAAAAAGATGTGCGTGAAATGTGTTGAAAAGGTACCCGTCCGTGAAAGAAAAAGATTTGCGTGATAAGGATAATCACGAAGATAAATGTACACTGACGTAAAAGAAAAATAGATAAGGCGATAATCCGTGAAAAAAGTGGACATCCGTGAAAAAAGTGGACATAAAGAAACAAAAAGAAAGGAATGAAAAAGAAAATATGCGTGAAAAGGGTTTGAAAAGGTACAAGTCCGTGAAAGAAGAAGATGTGCGTGAAAAGGATAATCACGAAGGTAAATGTACACTGACGTGAAAGAAAAATAGATAAAAAAACAATCCGTGAAAAAATGGACATAAAGAAATACAAAGTAAAGGTATGAAAAAAGATGTGCGTGAAATGGGTTGAAAAGGTACCTGTCCGTGAAAGAAGAAGATGTGCGTGATAAGGATAATCACGAAGATAAATGTACACTGACGTGCAAGAAAAATAGAAAAGGCAACAATCCGTGAAAATAGTGGACATGCGTGAAAAAGTGAACATAAAGATGTGCGTGAAAAGGGTTGAAAAGTACCTGTCCGAGAATGAAGAAGATGTGGGTGATAAGGATAGTCATGAAGCTAAATGTACACTGACGTAAAAGAAAAATAGATAAGGCAACAATCCGTGAAAAAAGTGGACATCCGTGAAAAAAGTGGACATAAAGAAATAAAAATGGAAAAGTATAAAAAAAGAAGTTGTGCATAAAAAGGGTTGAAAAAGTACCAGTACGTGAAAGTAGACGATGTGGTTATCACGAAGAAAAGTGTACACTGACATGAAAGAAAAATAGATAGGCAACAATCCGTTAATAAGTGGACATACGTAAAAAAAGTGGACATAAAGAAATACAAAGAAAAGGAATGAAAAAAGATGAGCGTAAAAAGTGTTGAAAAGGTACCCGTCCGTGAAAGAAGAAGATGTGCTTGATAAGGATAATCACGAAGATAAATGTATTCTGACGTGAAAGAAAAATAGAAAAGGAAACAAGCCGTGAAAAAAGTGGACATCCGTGAAAAAAGTTGACATAAAGAAATAAAAAATGAAAAAAATGAAAAAAGAAGATGTGCGTGAAAAGGGATGAAACGGTACAAGTCCGTGAAAGCAGACGATGTGCGTGAAAAGGATAATCACGAAGAAAAATGTACACTGACATGAAAGAAAAAACGATAAGACAACAATCCGTTAAAAAGTTGACATGCATGAACAAATTGGACATAAAGAAATACAAAGAAAAGGAATAAAAAAGATGTGCGTGATAAGGATAATCACGAAGATAAATGTATTCTGACGTGAAAGAAAAATAGAAAAGGAAACAAGCCGTGAAAAAAGTGGACATCCGTGAAAAAAGTGGACATAAAGAAATAAAAAATGAAAAAAAAAAAATGAAAAAAGAAGATGTGCGTGAAAAGGGATGAAACGTTACAAGTCCGTGAAAGCAGACGATGTGCGTGAAAAGGATAATCACGAAGAAAAATGTACACTGACATGAAAGAAAAAACGATAAGACAACAATCCGTTAAAAAGTTGACATGCATGAACAAATTGGACATAAAGAAATACAAAGAAAAGGAATAAAAAAGATGTGCGTGAAATGTGTTGAAAAGGTACCCGTCCGTGAAAGAAAAAGATGTGCGTGATAAGGATAATCACGAAGATAAATGTACACTGACGTAAAAGAAAAATAGATAAGGCGATAATCTGTGAAAAAGGTGGACATCCGTGAAAAAAGTGGACATAAAGAAACAAAAAGAAAGGAATGAAAAAGAAGATGTGCGTGAATGGGGTTTAAAAGGTACTAGTCCGGACATAAAGAAATACAGGCGTGAAAAAGTAGACATAAAGAAATACAAAGAAAAGGAATAAAAAAAAGAAGATGTGCGTGAAAAGGATAATCACGAAGATAAATGTACACTGATGTGAAAGAAAAATAGATAAGAAAACAATCCGTGAAAAAATGGACATAAAGAAATACAAAGAAAAGGTATGAAAAAAGATGTGCGTGAAATGGGTTGAAAAGGTACCTGTCCGTGAAAGGAGAAGATGTGCGTGATAAGGATAATCACGAAGATAAATGTACACTGACGTGAAAGAAAAATAGATATGGCAACAATCCGTGAAAAAAGTGGACATCCGTGAAAAAAGCGGACATAAAAAATACAAAGGAAAGGATTGAAAGTAGAAGATGTGCGTAAAATGTTGAAAAGGTGCAAGTCCGTGAAAGCAGAAGATGTGCGTGAAAAGGATAATCACGAATAAAAATGTACACTGACGTGAAAGCAAAATAGATAAGGCACCAATCCGTGAAAAAATTGGACATCCGTGAAAAAAGAGGACATAAAGAACTACAAAATAAAGGAATGAAAAAAGAAAGGATGTGCGTGAAAAGGGTTGAAAAGGTACCAGTCCGAGAAAGAAGATTTGCGTGAAAAGGATAATCCCGAAGATAAATAGTCACTGACGTGAAAGAAAAAAAAGGTAAGGCATCAATCCGGGAAAAAAGTGGACAGGCGTGAAAAAAGTAGACATAAAGAAATACAAAAAAGGAATGAAAAAAGAAGATGTGCGTAAAAAGGGTTGAAAATGTACCAGTCCGTGAAAGAAGATGTGCGTGAAAAGGATAATCACGAAGAAAAATGTACACTGACGTGAAAGAAAAATAGATAAGGCAACAATCCGTGAAAAAAGTGGACATGCTTGGAAAAAGTGAACATAAATAAATACAAAGAAAAGGAATGAAAAAGAAGATGTGCGTGAAAAGGGTTGAAAAGGTACCTGCCCGAGAATGAAGAAGATGTGGGTGATAAGGATAATCACGAAGTAAAATGTACACTGGCATGAAAGAAAAAAAGATAAGGCAACAATCCGTGAAAAAAAAGACATTCGAGGAAAAAGTGGACATAAAGAAAAACAAAGGACAGGAATGAAAAAAGAAGATGTGCGTGAAAAAGGTTGAAAATGTACCAGTCCGTGACAGCAGAAGATGGGAGTAAAAAGGATAATCACGAAGAAAAATGTACACTGACGTGAATGAAAAACAGATAAGGCAACAATCCGTGACAAAGTGGACATGCGTGAAAAATGAGGACATAGCAAATACAAAATAATGAATGAAAAAGATGGATGTGCGCGAAAAGGGTTGAAAAGGTACCAGTCCGAGAAAGAAGAAGGTAGACTGGCGTGAAAGAAAAATAGATAAGGCATTAATCCGTGAAAAAAGTGGACAGGCGTGAAAAAAGTGGACATAAAGAAACACAAAGGAAAGGATTTAAAAAAGAGGATGTGCGTGAAAAGGGTTGTAAATGTACCAGTCCGTGAACGAAGAAGATGTGCGTGAAAAGGATAATCACGAAGAAAAATGTACACTGACGTGAAAGAAAATAGATAAGGCAACAATCTGTGAAAAAAATAGACATGCCTGAAAAAAGTTGACATAAAGGAATATAAAGAAAACGAATAAAAAAAAGAAGATGTGCGTGAAAAGGGTTGAAAAGGTACCTGTCCAGGAAAAAAGATGTGCGTGATAAGGATAGGGATAGTCACGAAGATAAATGTACACTGACGTGAAAGAAAAATAGATAAGGCAACAATCCGTGAAAAAAGTGGACATCCGTGAAAAAAGTGGATATAAAGAAATACAAAGGAAATGAATGAAAAAAGAAGATGTGCGTGAAAAACGTTGAAAAGGTACTAGACCGTGAAAGCAGATGTTCGTGAAAAGGATAATCACGAAGAAAAATGTACACTGACGTGAAAGAAAAAAAGGTAAGGCATCAATCCGGGAAAAAAGTGGACAGGCGTGAAAAAAGTAGACATAAAGAAATACAAAAAAAGGAATGAAAAAAGAAGATGTGCGTAAAAAGGGTTGAAAATGTACCAGTCCGTGAAAGAAGATGTGCGTGAAAAGGATAATCACGAAGAAAAATGTACACTGACGTGAAAGAAAAATAGATAAGGCACCGATCCGTGAAAAAAGTGGACATGCGTGAAAAAAGTGGACATAAAGAAATATAAAGAAAAGGCATGAAAAAAGAAGATGTGCGTGAAAAGGGTTAAAAAGTACCTGTCCGAGAATGAAGAAGATGTGGGTGATAAGGATAGTCATGAAGCTAAATGTACACTGACGTGAAAGAAAAATAGATCAGGCAACAATCCGTGAAAAAAGTGGACATCTGTGAAAAAAGTGGACATAAAGAAATAAAAATGGAAAAGAATAAAAAAAGAAGTTGTGCATAAAAAGGGTTGAAAAGGTACCAGTACGTGAAAGCAGACGATGTGCTTATCACGAAGAAAAATGTACACTGACATGAAAGAAAAATAGATAGGCAACAATCCGTTAATAAGTGGACATACTTGAAAAAAGTGGACATAAAGAAATACAAAGAAAAGGAATGAAAAAAATTGTGCGTAAAAAGTGTTGAAAAGGTACCCGTCCGTGAAAGAAGAAGATGTGCGTGATAAGGATAATCACGAAGATAAATGTATTCTGACGTGAAGGAAAAATAGAAAAGGAAACAAGCCGTGAAAAAAGTGGACACCCGTGAAAAAAGTGGACATAAAGAAATAAAAAATGAAAAAAAAAAAGAAAAAAGAAGATGTGCGTGAAAATGAATGAAAAGGTACCAGTCCGTGAAAGCAGACGATGTGCGTGAAAAGGATAATCACGAAGAAAAATGTACACTGACATGAAAGAAAAAACGATAAGGCACAATCCGTTAAAAAGTGGACATGCATGAAAAAAAGTGGACATAAAGAAATTCAAAGAAAAGGAATGAAAAAATGTGCGTGAAAAGTGTTGAAAAGGTACCCGTCCGTGAAAGAAAAAGATATGCGTGATAAGGATAATCACGAAGATAAATGTACACTGACGTAAAAGAGAAATAGATAAGGCGATAATCTGTGAAAAAAGTGGACATCCGTGAAAAAAAGTGGACATAAAGAAAAAAAAGAAAGGAATGAAAAAGAAGATGTGCGTGAAAAGGGTTTAAAAGGTACTAGTCCGGACATAAAGAAATACAGGCGATGTGTGTGAAAAGGGTTCAAAAGGTACCTGTCCGTGAAAGAGGATGTGCGTGATAAGGATAATCACGAACAAAAATATACACTTAAGTGAAAGAAACATACATTGTAGATAAGCAGAAGATGTGCGTGAAAAGGATAATTTCGAAGAAAAATGTACACTGACATGATAGAAAAACAGTTAAGGCACCAATCCGTGAACAAGTGGACATCCGTGAAAAAGTGGACATAAAGAAATATAAAATAAAGGAATGAAAAAGCATGGATGTGCTTGAAAAGGGTTAAAAATGTACCAGTCCGTGAAAGAACAAGATGTGCGTGAAAAGGATATTCCCGAAGATAAATGTACACTGACGTGAAAGAAAAACAAATAAGGCAACAATCCGTAAAAAGTGGACATCCGTGAAAAATGTGGACATAAAGAAATGCAAAATAAAGGAATGAAAAAACATGGATGTGCGTGAAAAGGTTTGAAAAGGTATCAGTCTGAGAAAGAAGAAGATGCGCGTGAAAAGGATAATTCCGAAGAATAATGTAGTCCGACGTGAAACAAAAACAGATAAGGCACCGATCCGTGAAAAAAGTGGACATGCGTGAAAAAAGTGGACATAAAGAAATATAAAGAAAAGGCATGAAAAAAGAAGATGTGCGTGAAAAACGTTGAAAAGGTACTAGACCGTGAAAGCAGATGTTCGTGAAAAGGATAATCACGAAGAAAAATGTACACTGACGTGAAAGAAAAACAGATAAGGCAACAATCCGTGAAAAAATGGACGTCCGTGAAAAAGTGGACATAAAGAAATACAAAGAAAAGGAATGAAAAAAGAAGATGTGCGTGAAAAGGGTTGAAAAGGTACCATTCCGTGAAAGGAGAAGATGTGCGTGAAAAGGATAATCTCGAAGAAAAATGTACACTGACATGATAGAAAAACATTTAAGGCACCAATCCGTGAACAAGTGGACATCCGTAAAAAAGTGGACATAAACAAATATAAAATAAAGGAATGAAAAAAGATGGATGTGCTTGAAAAGGGTTGAAAATGTACCAGTCCGTGAAAGAACAAGATGTGCGTGAAAAGGATAGCCCCGAAGATAAATGTACACTGACGTGAAAGAAAAACAAATAAGGCAACAATGCGTAAAAAAGGGGACATCCGTGAAAAATGTGGACATAAAGAAATGCAAAATAAAGGAATGAACAAACATGGATGTGCGTGAAAAGGTTTGAAAAGGTACCAGTCTGAGAAAGAAGAAGATGCGCGTGAAAAGGATAATTCCGAAGAATAATGTAGTCCGACGTGAAAGAAAAGTAGATAAGGCACCGATCCGTGAAAAAAGTGGACATGCGTGAAAAAAGTGGACATAAAGAAATATAAAGAAAAGGCATGAAAAAAGAAGATGTGCGTGAAAAGGGTTAAAAAGTACCTGTCCGAGAATGAAGAAGATGTGGGTGATAAGGATAGTCATGAAGCTAAATGTACACTGACGTGAAAGAAAAATAGATCAGGCAACAATCCGTGAAAAAAGTGGACATCTGTGAAAAAAGTGGACATAAAGAAATAAAAATGGAAAAGAATAAAAAAAGAAGTTGTGCATAAAAAGGGTTGAAAAGGTACCAGTACGTGAAAGCAGACGATGTGCTTATCACGAAGAAAAATGTACACTGACATGAAAGAAAAATAGATAGGCAACAATCCGTTAATAAGTGGACATACTTGAAAAAAGTGGACATAAAGAAATACAAAGAAAAGGAATGAAAAAAATTGTGCGTAAAAAGTGCTGAAAAGGTACCCGTCCGTGAAAGAAGAAGATGTGCGTGATAAGGATAATCACGAAGATAAATGTATTCTGACGTGAAGGAAAAATAGAAAAGGAAACAAGCCGTGAAAAAAGTGGACACCCGTGAAAAAAGTGGACATAAAGAAATAAAAAATGAAACAAAAAAAGAAAAAAGAAGATGTGCGTGAAAATGAATGAAAAGGTACCAGTCCGTGAAAGCAGACGATGTGCGTGAAAAGGATAATCACGAAGAAAAAATGTACACTGACATGAAAGAAAAAACGATAAGGCAACAATCCGTTAAAAAGTGGACATGCATGAAAAAAGTGGACATAAAGAAATACAAAGAAAAGGAATGAAAAAGATGTGCGTGAAAAGTGTTGAAAAGGTACCCGACCGTGAAAGAAAAAGATATGCGTGATAAGAATAATCACGAAGATAAATGTACACTGACGTAAAAGAGAAATAGATAAGGCGATAATCTGTGAAAAAAGTGGACATCCGTGAAAAAAGTGGACATAAAGAAAAAAAAGAAAGGAATGAAAAAGAAGATGTGCGTGAAAAGGGTTTAAAAGGTACTAGTCCGGACATAAAGAAATACAGGCGATGTGTGTGAAAAGGGTTCAAAAGGTACCTGTCCGTGAAAGAGGATGTGCGTGATAAGGATAATCTCGAAGAAAAATGTACACTGACATGATAGAAAAACAGTTAAGGCACCAATCCGTGAACAAGTGGACATCCGTGAAAAAGTGGACATAAAGAAATATAAAATAAAGGAATGAAAAAAACATGGATGTGCTTGAAGAGGGTTGAAAATGTACCAGTCCGTGAAAGAACAAGATGTGCGTGAAAAGGATAGTCCCGAAGAAAAATGTACACTGACGTGAAAGAAAAACAAATAAGGCAACAATCCGTAAAAAGTGGACATCCGTGAAAAATGTGGACATAAAGAAATGCAAAATAAAGGAATGAAAAAACATGGATGTGCGTGAAAAGGTTTGAAAAGGTATCAGTCTGAGAAAGAAGAAGATGCGCGTGAAAAGGATAATTCCGAAGAATAATGTAGTCCGACGTGAAACAAAAACAGATAAGGCACCGATCCGTGAAAAAAGTGGACATGCGTGAAAAAAGAGGACATAAAGAAATATAAAGAAAAGGCATGAAAAAAGAAGATGTGCGTGAAAAGGGTTGAAAAGTACCTGTCCGAGAATGAAGAAGATGTGGGTGATAAGGATAGTACCAGTACGTGAAAGCAGACGATATGCTTATCACGAAGAAAAATGTACACTGACATGAAAGAAAAATAGATAGGCAACAATCCGTTAATAAGCGGACATACTTGAAAAAAGTGGACATAAAGAAATACAAAGAAAAGGAATGAAAAAAGTTGTGCGTAAAAAGTGTTGAAAAGGTACCTGTCCGTGAAAGAAGAAGATGTGCGTGATAAGGATAATCACGAAGATAAATGTATTCTGACGTGAAAGAAAAATAGAAAAGGAAACAAGCCGTGAAAAAAGTGGACATCCGTGAAAAAAGTGGACATAAAGAAATAAAAAATGAAAAAAAATGAAAAAAGAAGATGTGCGTGAAAATAGATGAAAAGGTAACAGTCCGTGAAAGCAGACGATGTGCGTGAAAAGGATAATAACGAAGAAAAATGTACACTGACATGAAAGAAAAAACGATAAGGCAACAATCCGTTAAAAAGTGGACATGCATGAAAAAATTGGACATAAAGAAATACAAAGAAAAGGAATGAAAAAGATGTGCGTGAAAAGTGTTGAAAAGGTACCCGTCCGTGAAAGAAAAAGATGTGCGTGATAAGGATAATCACGAAGATAAATGTACACTGACGTAAAAGAAAAATAGATAAGGCGATAATCTGTGAAAAAAATGGACATCCGTGAAATAAAGTGAACATAAAGAAAAAAAAGAAAGGAATGAAAAAGAAGATGTGCGTGAAAGGGGTTTAAAAGGTACTAGTCCGGAGATAAAGAAATACAGGCGTGAAAAAAGTAGACATAAAGAAATACAAAGAAAAGGAATGAAAAAAAGAAGATGTGCGTGAAAAGGGTTGAAAAGGTACCAGTCCGTGATAGAAGATGTACGTGAAAAGGATAATCACGAAGATAAATGTACACTGACGTGAAAGAAAAATAGATAAGAAAACAATCCGTGAAAAAATGGACATAAAGAAATACAAAGAAAAGGTATGAAAAAAGATGTGCGTGAAATGGGTTGAAAAGGTACCTGTCCGTGAAAGAAGAAGATGTGCGTGAAAAGGATAATCACGAAGATAAACGTACATTAACGTGAAAGAAAAATAGATAAGGCAACACTCCATGAAAAAAGTGGACAACCGTGACATAAAAATACAAAGGAAAGGAATGAAAAAAGAAGATGTGCGTGAAAAAAGTTGAAAAGGTGCAAGTCCGTGAAAGCAGAAGATGTGCGTGAAAAGGATAATCACGAATAAAAATGAACACTGACGTGAAAGCAAAATAGATAAGGCACCAATCCGTGAAAAAGTTGACATCCGTAAAAAAGTGGACATAAAGAAAAACAAAGGACAGGAATGAAAAAAGAAGATGTGCGTGAAAAAGGTTGAAAATGTACCAGTCCGTGAAAGCAGAAGATGGGAGAAAAAAGGATAATCACGAAGAAAAATGTACACTGACGTGAATGAAAAACAGATTAGGCAACAATCCGTGACAAAGTGGACATGCGTGAAAAATGAGGACATAGAAAATACAAAATAATGAATGAAAAATATGGATGTGCGCGAAAAGGGTTAAAAAGGTACCAGTCCGAGAAAGAAGAAGGTAGACTGGCGTGAAAGAAAAATAGATAAGGCACCAATCCGTGAAAAAAGTGGACAGGTGTGAAAAAAGTGGACATAAAGAAATACAAAGGAAAGGAAGAAAAAAAGAAGATGTGCGTGAAAAGTTTTCAAAAGGTACCAGTCCGTGAAAGCAGATGATGTGCGTGAAAAGGATAATCCCGAAGATAAATGTACACTGACGTGAAAGAAAAAAGATAAGGCACCAATCCGTGAATAAGTGGACATCAGTGAAAAACGTGGTCATAAATAAATACAAAATAAAGAAATGAAAAAAAGATGGCTGTGCTTGAAAAGGGTTGAAAAGGTGCCAGTCCGAGAAAGAAGAAGATGTGCGTGAAAAGGAAAATCCCGAAGATAAATGTACACTGACGTGAAGGAAAAAAGATCAGGCAACAATCCGTAAAAAAGTGGACATCCGTGAAAAAGTGGACATAAAGAAATCCAAAATAAAGGAATGAAAAAAGATGGATGTGCGTGAAAAGGGTTGAAAAGGTACCAGTCCGAGAAAGATGAAGATGCGCGTGAAAAGGATAATCCCGAAGAATAATGTAGTCTGACGATGAAGAAAAATAGATAAGGCACCAATCCGTGAAAAATGTGGACATCAGTGAAAAAAGTTGACATAAAGAAATACAAAGGAAAGGAATGAAAAAAGATGTGCGTGAAAAGGATAATCACGAAGAAAAATATACACTTCCATGAAAGAAAAAAATAGATAAGGCAACAATCCGTGAAAAAGTAGACATAAAGAAATACAAAGAAAAGGAATGAAAAGGAATGTGCTCGAAAAGTGTTGAAAAGGTACCTGCCCGTGAAAGGAGATGTGCGTGATAAGGATAATCACGAAGATAAAAGTACACTTACGTGAAAGAAAACTAGATAAGGTAACAACCCGTGAAAAAAGTGGACATGCGTGAAAAAAGTGGACATAAAGAAACAAAAAGAAAATGAATGAAAATTGATGTGGGTGAAAAGGGTTGAAAAGGTGTGTGTGTGTGTGTGTGTGTGTGTTTGTGTGTGTGTGTGTGTGTGTGTGTGAATTCGGGTTTAACGTCGCTTTCAACATTTTTTCCGTCATATCACGACGGTGTCTGGTTGCGACAGGGAGCTCAATGCTCACTTTTATAGTGCTGCCTCACTGAAGTATCATGTCCCAGACACATTACATGATACCACACCCAGTCACATTATCCTGACACTGGGTCGACCAGTCCTAGTTCTACCCCGTAAATCGGAGTGCCAAGCGAGGAGCAGCTAGTACCATTCTTAACGACTTTGGTATGTCGCGGCCCGGGATCGAACCCGTGACCTCCCGTTCCCCGGAACGGACACTCTACCAACTGAGCTATCGGGGCCGGTGAAAAGGGTTGAAATGGTACCAGTCCGAGAAAGAAGAAGATGTGCGTGATAAGGATAATCCTGAAGAAATATGTAGACTGACGTGAAAGAAAAGAAAAATAGGTTAGGCACCAATCCGTGAAAAAAGTGGACATGCGTGAAAAAAGTAGACACAAAGAAATAAAAAGAAAAGGAATGAAAAAAGAAGATGTGCGTGAAAAGGGTTGAAAAGGTACCAGTCCGTGAAAGAAGAAGTTGTGTGTGAAAAGGGTAATCATGAAGAAAAATGTACACTGACGTGAAAGAAAAGTAGATAAGGCAACACTCCGTGAAAAAAGTGGACATGCATGAAAAAAGTGGACATAAAGAATTACAAAGAAAATGAATGAAAAAAGAAGATGTGCGTGAAAAGGGTTCAAAAGCTACCGCACGTGAAAGAAGATGTGCGTGATAAGGACAATCACGAACAAAAATATACACTTACGTGAAAGAAACATACATTGTAGATAAGACAACAATCCGTGAAAAAAGTGGACATCCGTGAAAAAAGTGGACATATAGAAATACAAAGGAAAGGACTTAAAAAGAAGATGTGCGTTAAAAGGGTTGATAAGGTACCAAAGAAAAGGAATGATAAAAGAACATATGCCTGAAAAGGGTTGTAAAGGTACCTGTGCGTGAAAGCAGAGGATGTGCGTGAAAAGGATAATCACGAAGAAAAATGTACACTGACGTGCAAGAAAAATAGATAAGGCAACACTTCGTGACAAAAGTGGACATGCGTGAAAAAAGTGGACATAAAAAATTG
Organism: Lucinisca nassula; assembly: GCA_963580285.1. Lineage (NCBI taxonomy): Eukaryota > Metazoa > Mollusca > Bivalvia > Lucinida > Lucinidae > Lucinisca > Lucinisca nassula. The sequence goes on from OY757022.1 coordinate 53,113,323, forward strand.
CAAAGAAAAGGAATGAAAAAAGACGATGTGCGTGAAAAGGGTTGAAAAGGTACCTGTCTGTGAAAGAAGAAGATGTGCGTGATAAGAATAATCACGAACAAAATGTACACTCACGTGAAAGAAACATAGATAAGAGAATAATCCGTGAAAAAAGTGGACATCCGTGAAAAAAGTGGACATATATAAATATAAAGGAAAGGAATGAAAAAAGAAGATGTGCGTGAAAAGGGTTGAAAAGGTACCAAAGAAAAGGAATGGAAAAAGAAGATGTGCGTGAAAAGGGTTGTAACGGTACCAGTACGTGAAAGCAGAAGATGTGCGTGAAAAGGATAATCACGAAGAAAAATGTTCACTGACGTGAGAGAAAAACAGATAAGTGAAAGAAGTGGACATGCGTGAAAAAAGTGGACATAAAGAAATACAAAATATGAAAAATATGGACGTGAAAGAAAAATAGATAAGGCAGCAATCCGTGAAAAAAAGTGCTTATCCGTGAAAAAAGTGGACATAAAGAGCAGCAGGAAGGGTGAATGCACTTTTTGTTTCAGCCATGAAAACCCCATACAACCCATTAAGCTTCCCACCCCATTTCGACCCAAATAGATTCTCTTTTTGGTAAATTAAGCCTCCCAACCCAAACCTCAATATTTTCCATTTGGCAAATTAAGCCTCCCAACTCTTAAAAAATTCCACCCCAACTGGCTGCGACATACTAAGGGCACTCGGCGAGTGCCTCGTATAGGCAAACCCCCAGAGCCCCAGGGGGCGGCCAACCACCCTCGCCGGCCTTGGGTCCGGGATAAGGAAGTAACCTATTTAGACAAGTAGTTGCAAAAGATATAAAGGTAAATTAGGCGCAAACTGAAGGCGTCGAAGCCGTGCACTATCTCTGCCCCAGCGGCGCCCGCTCCCCCGGGCGGCCCACCGTGCCCTTCTCACCTCTGACGATGTTCACGTGCACCTTCGAAGCCCTGATCAGCAACATCGGCCGCCCCCACAACGAGCTCACGGACATCCTCGGCTTTCGGATTGCCGCGGGTCTGGGAGGGGCCGCCAAGGCCTTAAACAGCAACTATGGCCACTTCTGTGCCCCCGGCTTCGAGCAGTTCTTCAAGGCCCCGGCCCCGGCTGGCAGCGGCCGCCAACGAAAACCCCAGGGCGACGCGACCTGCTTCAACTCCGCCCTCGAGCCGACGGTCGTACCCGGCCTCGAGGATGTGCCCCCCCCCCACCCCCGCCCTGGTCAGAACCCTCCTCGAACAGATTCCCGGAAAGTATTACGCCATCAAATCTTTCCCAACGACAGGGCACGTACAAGTCCCAGGGGTCGTTTGCTCCGACTTCTCAGACGGCGTTTTTGTTGTGACCATGTGGGCTCGCTTCTTGACGGAGGCGGGGGTGGGGACAGATCCTGCCAGCCCGGTCGCCGTGGTCGGGTCGCGACCGATCATGGTGAACTTCAAGTTCCATCTGAACTGCCAGAGCGAGCGAGTCGTCCTCAACCTGGCGCGCATCGTCGAACACCTGGGGCGCGCCAAAGAAGAAAGGAGTGGACCGTACCCGATCCGTGAAATAAAGCCCCCCCCCCCAACCCAGGACGGTCAGAACCTTTCGTTCAAGTGCGTGTGCCCCACCGGGGAGGCCAAAACGAAAAAAGGTCCGGGTCAACATCTTTTACCGTGGGAAGGTCAATATTCTGGGAGCTCGAGATTTCGAAGCCCCCCGGGTTATCCACAAATATCTTTCGGTCCTGGTCAACTGCCGGTGGACCGAGCTGGTGGGTCTCAAGCCCCTTCCGGACGCCCAGCGCGCAGGGCTCGATGCGATCCTGTGGCTGGCGGAGGAGTTTGGGGCCGAGTTCGGCTTCGGCCTCCGGGATAAGGAAGTAACCTATTTAGACAAATAGTTGCAAAATACATACCGGTTTTAACTTTCATTCTTAATCATGCCTAAGGGACGCAACAATTGTAAGTGGTTGACTTTGGGCTCGGTTGAGTCCTGTGGTAAGAGTTGTATGGAAGAGTACTGTAAAACCGATCGCATGCAACTCCGCAAGGGTTCATGCACGAAGCCATGCGAGGTTTGTGGGGTTGGGGTTACAAACAAACACCGACTTTGTTGGTCGCATGGGTAAGCAAGTGTGTGGAGCCGTGCAACCATAGCGGTGAAGAAGGAATTTAAGCGTTTGTCTGATATCGATATTTCCTATTAGAGAATAATTTGATAACTGGTATACCTATTTGCAACTATGGAAGAACTGATCAATCAAATCCTTGCAGAGCCCGACCCAGTCCCAGGCAACCATAGCGGCGCAGAAGGAATTTAAGCGTCTAGCCGCCATCGTCATTTCCACTTAGAGAATAGTGATTATCCCAATACCCAATTTAGAGAATAATTATTTTTAATTAGTGAGAATAATTTGATAACTAGTATACCTATCCGCAACTATGGATGAACTGATCGATGAGATTCTTGCAGAAATGTCCGATCCAGTCCCACAGGGTCAACAATTTACCGACCTGGATGGTCAGGTCCCTCACTCGGTGGGGCTTCCAGCCGAACAGTGGGTCGAGATTCTTAACGACGCCAAAGAAGAGTTCGAAGCCGATGGTGCCGCTACGGTCTTCTCTACATGGAGGGTGGAAGAAGAAGTTCCATTTGACGTCGGTGATATCGAGTGGGTCGACAGTATGCATGCCAAAGCGGGTCGGATGGCTGTGGATGCCAGTGTGACAGACGAGAGAGCGGCAAGGCTGCTTGGTAGCCTCCCGGAGGGTGGGTTTCTTCTGAAACTCAAATTTCTCCGTGAGCTACAGGATGGCGACTGGGTCGTTGAAGATAAATTCGACCCAGTCTGTGCGGAGAGAAGGAAGGGACAGACTGTCGTCGACATCTCACGAGACACAAAACCTGGCGTGTTGACTGGAATCGATAAAATCTTCTACCAGAACGCTTATCCCGTCACTGTAGTTGCCTACGGCCTCTACCCAATCAGAGACGTTGATCCGGCCAACCTCGCCCCACTTAGAGATGGCGACCCCAACTGTGTGGCCCAGAGAGTTGTGGAGCACTTTGAGGGTGCTTTGAGATGCCAGGGTTTAACACCCACAAGGCGCCAGAAAATACAGGAGTGGGAAGAGAGGGTCCATGAGACTGGAGCCTCGGTTGAAGATGTGACCAACCTAGAAAAAATTCATAAGCGGGCAATTGTCTTGCGAGACATCGCTGGTGATGACATATATAACAGCGGAAAGTATCAGAGAGGTGGCAATGGAATCAGATTTAAAGTAGTATTCATCTGCAACAACGGCCACGCATGGTCCAAAGACCTCCACTTCCCCCAGAGTAGAGAGGTCCACATCTACGAGGGCGACGTATGGCAGGCTATTCGGGAAGCAACCTGTGGGGAGCCGATTGCGGTCTGGCTCCTGGGCGGCCAAGACAGACGGCTCTCAGCTGACCAGTTCTTGCAACAGGACGGCCGCACCTACAGGACGCGAGAGGCCCAAGAGCGACTCCCAAGAAAACTGCGCCAAACTTGGCAACCCTGAACTCGCTGAAAGAGCCTTCGGCGAAAATCGTGCGGCCAGTATTGTGGCAAAGGAAAGGAACGGTTGGAAGCCAACCCCAGCCAACCTCCTTCCAGACGTCGAGAAGGCCTAGGTGGAGCACGGTCACGGCGGCCTCTGGAACTCTCTGAATTATGACACGAGGGAAGTCGTCAGCATCGACATGAAGGCCTGCTATCCGACATCCTTCCAGGGCATGGGTGAAACCAAGCCCTATTTCGAGCGGTTCGGACACCCAACCCACCGGGTGGTACGTGTAGCTATCAATGGCGCTCTCCCCAAAGACATAGGCACAGGCTTCGCCGAGATTCAAGAATGGGAGTTTGATGCAACCTGCCATCCTGTCATCCCTTCCTGATTCGGGAAGCATTTCGCCTCCGAAAGTGGTGGATGGGCCCCAACACAGCTCCTTACCTTCCCCACAGATTCTGGCTTGCTGAAGAGCCTCAAGGTTCGGGAAGCCTTTATCACCTTTAAGAAGCAAACCGATGTGTGGCTCCCAGAAGACCGTGACAAAGGCTGCAGTGTTATCGGCAAGTTCACCCAGGGCGCCAAAGGTGCCAATGGAGCTACCAACGGAGTTGATGGTAAAAGGCTGACACGAAGGCTTGTGACTGACCAGGGAGAACTCGACTTTCTCGTTCGAGACACCCGCCAAAGCGGTACTCTGGTCGGAGCTCCCGAAAGGTGTCCTCTATGCTATATTCTCACGTATTATGATGGCTCCCAACCACAGTACGCTCACCTGAGGGCGAGCAGGCTGGCCTACGCCCACATCAATCTAATCGCCATGCTTTCAAGGTTTGAACCCGATGAGATTGTCCGAGTGGCTATCGATTCTATCCATGTCCGGAAAGCGGCACTCTATAAACTAGAGGGAGTTGAGGCTTTCAAACCTCATGAATTCCACCCAAAAGGAAAATGTCGCATCTGAAACACACCCGCCACGAGGAGGAGAACCGATGCCACCACGAGACGTGATTACCCAGCTCAGTGGCGTGACAAGGGTGAACAACTCTACATGCCATTATGGCACGCGGTCTACGCCCCCGACCCTGAATATATAGCAAACTTCAAAGACCTGCCCGATTCGTCCGCGCCACTTTATGACGATCCCCAGACCCGACACAAGCTGAGTTACCTAAACGGCGGTGGAGGTAGCGGCAAGACCACCCGAGCGATCGAGCTCTTCTGCGGCAAGAACCCCCTCGTCTTCACCCCGACCCATCGCCTGGCCAAAGAGATGCGGGCCAGGGGCGTTCAGGCCCAGACCTATCACAGCTTCTTCCGCTGGAGTGCCCAGACAGACTGGACACCCGAAAGGATGGGACAGAAGTTCATTCCCCGCGTGAGAAGCTGAGTGTCCCAAATCCGCGCTGAGGTCCATCCTGCGAGTAATACAACACAGGCTCATCGGACTTGGTCACCGAGCGGCCCAGCCTGAACACATCAAGAGACCATATAGGATCAGTCGCTCGCCGGCATCCCCTTCAAGCTCGCCAGGCTGGTACAAATAGCGAACGCCGACACCGGCGGGGATTTTTGTCTCCTCGCGACCAACAGGACGACCAGGAACTACAGAGGAGGGCTTTTGTGCCACCGATCGCGCCCTTATGGCATCTGAGGGTTTTTTGGCCAGTCAACCTTGTCACTTCACCGTTCAGAGCTGCTACGACGCCAGGCAGCCGAGCCACCCACTCAGTCGACCTCTGACCTGAAGGGATGCGCATCTCTTGAGCGCATTGGTGTCCGAAGAGCCGCTCTGCGAGGGTCCGGTTCCAGCGTTCTACGATCCCTTGGTCCCGATGGATGTCAACCCGACCGCGCCGAACCCAGACAGAGTGCTTCGCCGACAGCTGGCTGACAGAGCCCATGAACGCACGACCGGGGTCGACCTGGAGCAATTTGGGCCACCTCAACGGGCCTTGCCTGTAGATGCGAGACAAAACTTCAGCAGCCTCTTTGGCTTCTTTAGGGGCCAGAGGCTCAGCTTCCTTGAAGCGTGAGGCTACACCAACCACGGTAAGGGCGTATCTGTACGTGGGCTTGCGAACACGGTCGTGTGGCAGAAAGAGCAGGTCAGCTTGATGGACCTCTTTCGGCTTTGGGTCGTGGAACGTGCTGCGGGGCGGCGAGGTAGATTTGCCAGATGGCCTGCTTCTTCAACCAAGCTCGGGCCACATCTTCTGAGGTCTTAGGCGCATATGCCAGCTTCTTTATGGCCTCAAGACCCCTCCTGTAACCCTTAGGGCTGTAATAAATATCCGCAAGGCGCCGATCCATGTATTGATTGTAAGCATTAAGTCTCTAACGGAAACAACTACTTATCTAGGCAGCCTGCACTCTTTTAAGCTCGCCAACAAGAAATATTCAAATGTCACTCGCCGTAGGTTGATTGAGTTCTTCTAATAGCTTCGTACGGGCCACCATTAACGCCTCGTCTTTCGCACGTTGAAACAACTCCTTTTTTTCGTTTTCTTATAAACTAAGACCCTGTTTGTGGCGTCCACGAATTTCTTCTTTCATCTGATCGAACTTGTCGATTTCACACAGAATCAGGCGAAATTCTGTTTCAGATATATCATCGTCGTCCAGCGCGATAGAAATGCGGCCGGCGATTGAGTTTAGCTTCGACTCAGCCAAGATACGAATCTCGTCGTGTTTTTTGGCTTTTGTTTGGAGTTTTCGTCAAATACATTTCCCGCCAACACCCAGCAACCCCCACACAATCGCCCCAGCTCCAAGGCCAATGGCGACAGGCGTCGCGATGATAGTTGACAAGAGCCCGACGCCAGAAGCAGCCAGCCCTACGCTAGTCGCAGTAAGCGCGGTACTAATCCCATCAACAACATTAACCCCGCGTCTGTATTTCTTGTACAGCGAGGCTCTGAAGTCTCGTTCTTTTTCGAGACGGAATTTGACCTCGGCTACGTGCTGAAGGCGGTGTTTGCCTCCGGTTTCAAGTCCTGGGTAGAGGCCCATCGTGTACTACCCCTCGAGCTGGGTGGGTTTAAATAGACTTACTGGCTAATAACGGCTATAGCTTAGTCTCTTTTGAGCGCACCGGGCGTAAATTGCAGCCTTTTGAGAGACACTGGGCCTATAAAAATATTATGTATATCTAAATGATGGTATTCAGCTTGGTGTTGGATTCCTCCAAGAGTGAACTGCACTTCAGGAGCAGCCCCACTTTTTGTGACTATGTGAACCTCAACCTCCTTATTAGCATGCGTTGGTGGCCATTTGAGCTTGAAGCCGGGTAACACATCAACAAAGTCGTCGGGTGTATCTCCGAGAAAAAGATCAAGGATGATCGATGATGTTGGCAAGTGAATACCAATAAGCCCCGCTGGGGGAAATTCGAAGACTATTTTTAGGATTCCCTGCCGGTTGTTGCTTGTCTTTAGCACGTTATCTTCCGAAACGACAATGTTCTTCGTCCCGGGGATATACGAGAACAGTCGAGTGCCATTATTCACTACCTTCCTAACTTTGTGCTCCTTTCCAGTCACAGCGTACGGAGATGAGATTTTTATGTCAATAAGCCAGCCCGTTCGTTGGATGGGGTCTGCAAAAGCAACCCACTTGTTCCCAGTGAAGGTCAGCTTATGAACCCGCTTTGGAACGGCATGTGAGGTATCTACGTCGCTGAGATCGCCGAATTTCAATGACCCGCTTGGGCGACCTCTTTTCTTTTGTAGACTCCCTCAGAGAGCTGGAAGGCATACAATCGATCTTCCTTCCCGTTCTTATCGAACCCGTCAGTGTCACCAAGATCAGCCAAAGCCACCCCAGTGCATTTTCTTACCCCATCGGGGCCGCTTGCGACAACCATTCTTTAAATGTAGGGTTGCACTCATATGCTCGAATGGTAACATCTCTCCGTTGGTAAGTGAGAAAGTTAGCTATGAAACAGGCCCTGACCACAACCATTTGTACTGTAAGACGGGAAATAATTCAGTTCTACCAGCCCCACACTTTTCGTTCTCGACGGGGACAGATCTAAGCAGTGTAGAGGGGCGTCCGTTTTGCTGATTGTCTGAAGTACTTAATTCAGCAAGGTGAAAGTAGACCTCACGATGGACGGCCAGCTTGTGTGGCTTCTTTGCAGTGAATGTCTTTGTGCGGTCTCCTTCCAAGTGATAACCATTGTTACTGATCAGCGCCACGGGAGGGGGGTTCAATGTATTGTCGGAAAAGCCTAAGATATTAGCTAATTCGCGATCCATTGTTATAACTTCTCCGTTAATTGCAGTAGACCAGAGGGTTCGTCTAGAGCGAGTTTGGCGCCCAACGGCTGAAACGCCTTTTCGTTCAACTCACAGACGTTATAATACCCGTCAGGTATTGTTTTTTCAGTCTTGTTATTTGAGACCTTATTATTTTTCTTTCGCCGTGCATATGTTGTACCACTAGTGATAATACGTCAACTCGCAGAGAGCAATCTCTCGCTAACCCGCAGACAAGGTCCTGCCAAGATTGATTGGCACATCATTTTGAACGTCAGTGAGTGTGATGTACATGATAATCATCCAAATGGGTATGGATACAAAGGCGTTTAAGTTTAATAGCTCGACAAAATATCAGGCATGCGGCCATTTCAAATGTAAAGAGTCAGCAGCAGGGCAGCCCAACCTAGTCATAATGGTCGACGATAAGGGAAGTCACTTCCTTGCCAAGTCCCCAAACATCTTCGATTATCAAAATCATTCGCTGACACGCAAACAAAAGCTAAACGCGATGTGGGACAACACCTGGCAGCATTATCAAAACCCTCCGCTTACCGGGGACGTCACTAAGGCAAACAAGGCGTGGGACAGCTGGCAGCACGCCCCCTTCAGCTGGTGGCAGTGCCAGATGTCATTTGCGGTTTGGTGCGCAACCGCCGGATGTGGTGTTTCATTCCAGGAGCATCTCCAAGCGGAGGAGTCCCTTCTTGCAAGCCTGTATTGCTTTCATGTTTATTATACGACGAGGCGTCTGCTTGAGGAGCTAAAAGTCGCCCGCCCTGGGGACGAGTCCTATTCATGGTACGATAACCAATATGACTCTAGGGCCTACAAGCGGCTTTGCGAGGAGTTCGCCGTTTCGCCTTCTACAGATTGGAGGCAAAATCTGGACTACGGGTGTCAAGGCCTCGGATCTTTTAGTACATTCATGACCGCTTCGGGGAAATACCGCAGTAATCACAGCTCCGATGGCCCATTCTTTCACCCGAAGGATGCCATACGCCATAATGCGCATATTTCAAAGAGGTGGACGATGTTCATTCTCGCTAAATCAGATGGCTTCACGCAAACGGGTGTCGTGCGTCTCAACGACTCGATTCGGACTTACGTTTGGGCAATCCTGGGAGCGCAAGCTCAAACCCGTTCCAACATTGTCAAAGTCAGGACGGGGTTCGACGCCCAAAAGCAGTTTACGGCGAATCTCGAAGACGCCATTGCCTCAACCGTCGACATCCCCAGCAGCATCGATCTCTATCAAAAGACGTTGCAATATGCATCCATACCACTGGATTACGTCTGCGGGAGAGCGCTCTACCTGATGCCGAGCGACATGGCACTCCATCCAGGCAATGTCCAAGGTTATAATAACCAAATCCAAATGGCGGGGTCAGACGCTGCCATCGGCCACAACCCAGGAATAAACAAGGCGATTCAACCTGCCTCTAAAGTCGATAGGACATTCCAGGGGAAAACTACCGCGCCAGTCGGGACCGATTCGCGAGTAATCGCAGGGCCACCGCCCGAAGGGTCGCCTACGTCTGCCGCGGATGCTCCGGACCGGAAATCATAGTCGCAGGGATTGGGGTTGGCTCAGTGGTGCTTTGGTTGGTCGCGCGCTAGCCAGTCCCGTGCAGCCACGAGAAGAAGGGCCCCCACGCCAATGACCAAGGCCCACAAATTATCTGCGAGCCATGAAGCGGCCTTCCCTAGCGTGCTCAAGAGCCAAGAGACGATGGACCCGATGATTCCGGGCAAGGCAGCCGCGGCCTTGCCGGCCAAATTGGCCAGGGCACGCCCAAGGGACTGTAGGTGCATTATTACCCACTCCTTGACCCCGCTCTTGCCGGGTGGCCTGGGAGCCTGTACACTCCCCGCGCCGCCTGTTAGCGCAAGCACTAGGGTCATGATTGCCATCCCAATCGCTGTACGGATGCTCACGATGGTAATTCCCTGCTCGCGGAAGAGTGTTCGTATTCGCTCAGCCAGCGTCTTGTCTTCATGAAGGAGCCGCCTGAACGTCTCGCGGATTCGGGAGATCTGGGACCGGAGAGCTTCTCTGTTCGTAGAGAGGGCTTCGAGCCTCGACTGTCTTTCGATTTCGATGTCAGAGAGCTCGCCCTCAAGTTTTCTGATTCGGTCTCGAATCTCCTGCTGCATCTCGGGGTCGTCCGTTTCTGTCAGTTTCCGCCGCTCCCTGGCCAAGTGTTTTTCAACTTGGGATTTTCCCTCGTCGACATTTGACAGTTTCACCAGGTTGTTCGCCAACTCATTTCGGGTTCGAGTCACAGACTTTTCAAGCCCAGCGAGCTCTCTTTTGGCCTGGGTGACCCACGCGGTGTCGATAGGCTGATTATCAATTGTCTTCAATACGGTATCAACGTCTTCTGCGCTGCGGCGCGCGCTATCGGCTATGCCGGGGAGGTCCTGAAGTTCGATATTTTCAAGATTCGCACCGGTCGGTAGAGCTTTCACAGCGGAGCTACTTAAACGCTACGTATTCGGTGTGAATTCAGGGAACCCCAGTGAACTTCGCAGTGCATGTATGCCGCCTCCTCCGTATCTTGTGACCAGTGTTGATAGGGCCAGAAACCGGAATTGTCCCCTCGTCGCAGTGATAGGGATCTTTTTGTCGCCTGGGGTCCAGTAAAGTGTTTTGCCGTCGGCATCCATCCCAAACTGGCTATAGTCGATCCTGCCGTCTGGGCGCAACCCATAGGCACGGTTCACTTCTTTGTAGAAAGTCTCAACCAGGCGCTTTTTCTGGGCCTCAAGTTCTGCCTGTTTCAACTCGCCCTGCAGATTCTGCAAATTGTCCCCGGATGTGTTTAGATCTTGCTGGACGGTCAATGGTGGCTCCATGGGGGGGGGGGGGGGGAGGTCGAAATCATAATCATCGTCTATTCCAGGCCCGTGTTGGTTGAACGTTGGGTTTTCGAAATCATAGTCAGCCATATTTATGCAAGTATGTGCATTTGAAGGTTGTCGCAAATCTTTAAAACAGACGACTTTGTCGAGTGTCATCGAAGCTGACACCATGTCATCAAGTACGTACGGACGAAAGCTTGACCCCTACCGGTGCCTCCGCGAACCCCTTGGGGTAAAAGGGGTGAGGCAATCGGTGTCGATAACTAACAAACCCAGCACGATCGGCCCGAACCAGCAGCTTCCGGTTTGATTCCCCAACCTTGGCAAACATGATGTCATCGTCCCCGGGACCGCGAGGTTGGCCTTAACGATAACGCTGCACAGCGAAGATGTCAATCGGACCTTGGTTCAGAACCTAGGCCGCGCCCTCGTGAAAAAGACCGTCATTAAAATTTCGGGAAATGAGGTCCTCAGCATCGACAATATTGATGTGTACCACTGCGACCGCGATCTCTGGAGGACGGCTTCAGAGAGGAAAAATGGCCAGTACCAAGGCATTGATACGTCGGCAAAACAAAATCCGAATCAATGCTGGGAACAAAGATGAGTCCGTTCTAGCGGACAAAGCCGTCGCCGATGCTTTCGGCAATCGTTTCTACATCCCACTGGACTTCGAGCTACTCGAGAGCCACATGCCATTCTACCAGAGCGCGCTTGGCGACCGACTCGAGTATGAGCTCACGTTCAACGACTACAACCGTGTGATACAGGCCACAGGCAGAGGTGCCTCTTTCGACATTGGAAACATCTGTCTTGAGTATGACATGGTCACCCTGCCGGAGCTGGCCCAAATGATCAACAACCAGTACAGAAGCCGCATTTCGAACATGTACGACAGGGTACTGCGGCACCGCAAAATCGGTAAAGACAAGAGCGACACCCTCTGGAATAGCAATCTCAACGTGCCAGCCCGCAGCATGAAGGGCATCCTGTTGCTCTTTGAGGATGAAGCCGCGCAACAGCCCTTCGCTTGTGACACAGAGGCCTTCTATAACCCGAAAATCGCCAATGTCGAGGTCACCATCGAGGGGATCCCCAACCAACGCTTTAGCCAAGGGATGCGCTCTTACCAGATGTTTGATGAAGCGAGGAAGCTCTTCACAGCCGGTAGCAGGCGACACCCTGAAGTGGCAACGGTCGAAAAAGACCTTGCCCTAGCCGACGTCAGCCTTGCGGAATACCTCACCAGCAAGTGCGCGCTGTGGCTTGACCTCAGGGCAAGCGACGACGACCGGCTCCACGGCTCCGGCAGGCGGATAGAGAATGCCAGCGAAGGTGTGACCATCCAGATAACGAAAAGAGCCGAGGCTGCTGGCGCATTGAACAATTACCTCTACGTCATCATGGATGCACAGCTAAACATCGAAAATGGCCGTTCGTCTCAGCGGTCTATTAGTGTTCCTGAGGAACGATTAATAAATCTCCTACCGCGTACGGCCCATTCGGCGACAATACGCGGGCAAACGGGATGCGGAAAAAAACGTTTTTATCCTAGATCTGCTCTAAGGCCCCTTCCGGGAGTTCTTTCGGCACATCGTGGTCCTCTACTTCACCATAAAGTATAATTAAACATACCAGCGCCCCTGGATCTGGACCGACCCTGAGGTATACGTTCCAGACCCCGGAGAGCGCCTTAACGATTGCCTGCGAGCGTTTTACCAGGTGTTTATGGGCGAGCCTACCTTATATATCATCGATGCCTGCTCGGCCACGAAGGCTTTGACGAAAAAGAAAGACATGCTGTCAGAGCTAGCGTTCTCGGGCCGCCACGCCGACCAGAGCGTCTGGATTCTCACCCAAAAGTACAACTCCGTCTTGAAGGACTTGCGCGAGCCGACGCGCTGGGTCTGTTTGTTTCACTGCAGGGATCGAGATTCATTCGAAGACTGCTTGCGTGAGAATGATGTGATCTCCACACGAGAACAGTGGGCGTCGGTGAGGCAGCAGTTAGCCGAGACAAAGCATGCTAAGCTTTTATTAAAGACAGACCAACCAGCTGCTTATATGGTGTTAAGTAATGTACGAAGTAACTGAAGGACTAATAATCACAGTGCTTGGCGCGCAGCTGGTACTGCTGTTCTTTATTGCCAGGCAGTATGATGACATTACTCGGATGTGTGTTAACACACACGCACACTTCTGCCAGCGCTTTCGACACTATATTAGACTTGTCCGCCAACTCGCAATGAATCGTAAAGCAATAGCTATGGACTGTGACGAACCGATCGATGAGCTGATAGGAACGACAGAGCTAAGGCAGAACGCTGAAGCCCAAACCGCGGTAGGAACGGCAGCGACGTCAGACGGCCATGAGGAGCCACTCCTCGAGGACCGGGTGCAAAAACAACCGTGAAAGGTTCGTCGCATTGGTAGTGGGAGGCCAAGCCAACCAGTATTGACTAGTTGTGCATGGGAAGGTTCACACCGCAGAACAGATCGACGCTCTTGACAATAGCGAAATCGAAAAGCTTTACGCCCGCTATGAAACAAGGCTTGGGGCAGCGATGACGAAGACGCTGGGGTTTACAGCGCTGCAGCTTTATGCGGGGCTGGCATCTATGTTTCCCCCGATACCGGCCGAAAACCAACCTGGTCTTATTGCTGACCTCGAGGGCGACCCGTTTGTCGGACACGTACTTAGAATTGCTACCTGCGAACTCTACCATCGCTTTGACATGTACTTGGTGCCACTAAGTGCCACGCTTACTACAGTGAAGCACTGTCGATTTGGACATCAATGCCCTATTACCATCTATGATATAAACGATGTCGGAGAACGAACATATTCTTGCGGAGCAACAGGAGAATCGAGAGCCAGCACAGAGTCCGGCAGACAGAGTTACGACCCCCAAGCCTTTGCGAAGCAACACGGTTAAGGATCCGAAACAAAGTGGCGGCCGGGCGTGCTGGAGCTGTTGCCAGAAAGGCCAAACAGGATTGGCTGCTCGAACAGCTTCGGACGGCCAAAGACTTATTTCGTCCACCAATCAGCGCAGCTGATGTCAGTAGTCCTCTAAAGAAAGCGGTCTCAGAGGAACCGTCACACAGTGGTGCAGCTTACATCCATGGACTAACCGTGGATTATTGGGGCTTGTCTTACGGGCGGTGCACTCATGTTTCTTCTGCGCTTGCGCGCCACACAGGTTGTACAAACGCCAAAAGTGGCACCCCCGTTGACTCCTCGACAGCGTCCATGCCCAAGCGCCTTGTTGTTTCGCAGCAACCACAATTAAAGACAAGCCCAGACCCATTCTATTTGGAGTGAAACCTGTGGCGTAGCAATAATGACAACCCCGGCAGCTGATGGTAAAATGCTTGTCAACGCCCTCTACCATAGCGCTGTCGTCTGTAGCATCGCTGTGGGATACGCCCGGCTTTGCAAGATGGCGATTGGGGGTATCCCCCCGAAACTAGACTTCATACCCCGCGATGTGGGCATGGCCATAGTTGACGTCGCTCTCGCCATGGCAACCAAAGACATGCTAATTAAACAGGAGCTGATACCTGCTGATATCATGAAGTAATGGCGAGTATTGCTTTGCCCGTTGGCGGTGCCCTGGTGAACGCCCTGGCGTTCTCGGGATCGAACTACTTGTTCTCCATGTTGAAGAAAACTGGCGTTGACGAAGAACGCAAGCGTCACGATAAAGCCGTCGAAGAATTACAGACTGCACAGGCAGAATGGTCTCGAAAACGGACCGAGCGTATTGATTTCATCACTGAGGAACTCCGCCGCCAGGGGCACGCCGTATAAACTTTCAAAGACGTCGATGACGCGATGCGCCTGTATGCGCAAGTCACCGGGAAAAAATGTCAGCCTTGCTGACCTGGGGCCCGAACCCCAGCTCTCCGACTTTTACCAACCGAGTGACGACAAGTAAGACCGCGAGATTGCCTTCATTATCCTGGGAATGGGTGTGGCAGCCTTTGTGGCCTAAAACCTCTCATAGAGAACTGCGCAGACCAAACGAGTAGCAGTCTGATCTGGATCCACAGTGTTTGCAATAATGTTTTCTGCATACAATGTCCTCTGGTCAGATACCACCTTTGGGACTGTTCAAAAGTGGTCTTAAATTTAAGAAGTGGGGTTATAATCACTGTTTCCGAATAAAAAAAAAAGTCGTGTCTCCGGAGATTCGAACTCAAAAACAGCAAAACACCCCTTCGGAAGCATGCTATTTTTCGTTTTTTGATTATCCTTTTAACAAACATCTTCTGCTTTCACGGATGGAACCTTTTCAACCCTTTTCATGCACATCTTGTTCATTCCTTTTCTTTGTATTTCTTTATATCCACTTTTTTCACGGATGTCCACTTTTTTCACGGATGGTTGCCTTATCTATTTTTCTTTCACGTAGGTGCACATTTTTGTTCGTGATTATCCTTATCACCCACATCTTCTTCTTCCTCGGACAGGTACCTTTTAAACCCTTTTCACGCTCATCTTCTTTTTTCATTCCTTTTCTTTGTATTTCTTTATGTCAACTTTTTTTTCACGCATATCCACTTTTTTCACGGAGCGTTGCCTTCTCTATTTTTCTTTCACGTCAGTGTACATTTTTCTTCATCATTATCTTTTTCACGCACATCTTTTTTCACGCCTGTCCACTTTTTTTCACGGATTGGTGCCTTATCTATATTTATTTCACGTCAGTCTACATTTTTCTTCGGGATTATCCTTTTCACGCACATCTTCTTCTTTCTCGGACTGGTACCTTTTCAACCCTTTTCACCGGCACCGATAGCTCAGTTGGTAGAGTGTCCACTCCGGGAAACAGGAGGTCACGGGTTCGATCCCGGGCCGCGACATACCAAAGTCGTTATGAATGGTACTAGCGGCTCCTCGCTTGGCACTCAGATTTACGGGGTAGAGCTAGGACTGGTCGACCCAGTGTCAGGATAATGTGACTGGGTGTGGTATCATGTAATGTGTCTTGGGCATGATACTTCAGTGAGGCAGCACTATTAAAGTGAGCATTGAGCTCCCTGTCGCAACCAGACAACGTCGTGATATGACTGAAAAATTGTTGAAAGCGCCATTAAACCTTAATTCACACACTCAACCCTTTTCACGCACATTCATCTGTTTTCATTCCTTTCCTTTGTATTTCTTTATGTCCACTTTTCTCACAGATGTCCACTTTTTCACGGATTGTTGCCGTATCTATTTTTCTTTCACGTCAGTGTACTTTTTTGTTCGTGATTATCCTTATCACGCACATCTTCTTCTTTCACGGATAGGTACCTTTTCAAACCTTTTTACGCACATCTTCTTATTTCATTCCTTTTCTTAGTATTTCTTTATATACACTTTTTTCACGCATGTCCACTTTTTCACGGATTGTTGCCTTATCTATTTTTCTTTCACGTCAGTGAAAATTTATCTTCGTGATTATCCTTTTCACGCTTATCTTCTTTCACGGACAGGTACCTTTTCAACCCTGTTCACGCACATCTTTTTTCATTCCTTTTCTTGTCTTTCTTTAAGTCTGCTTTTTTCACGCCTGTCCACTTTTTTCACGGATTGGTGCCTTATCTATTTTTCTGTCACGTCAGTGTACATTTTTCTTCGTGATTATCCTTTTCACGCGCATCTTCTTCTTTCTCGGACAGGTACCTTTTCAACCCTTTTCACGCACATCCATCTTTTTATTCCTTTAATTTGCATTTCTTTATGTCCACTTTTTTCACGGATGTCCACTTTTTCACGGATTGTTGCCGTATCTGTTTTTCTTTCACGTCAGTGTACATTTATCTTCGGGATTATCCATTTCACGCACATCTTCTTCTTTCTCGAACTGTTACCTTTCCAACTCTTTTCACGCACATCCATCTTTTTTCATTCCTTTATTTTGTATTTCTTTATGTACTTTTTCTTCAAGGATGTCCACTCTTTTCACGGATTGGTACCGTATCAATTTTTCTTTCACGTCAGTGTACATTTATATTCGGGATTTTCCTTTTCACGCACATCTTCTTCTTTCTCGGACTGCTACCTTTTCAACCCTTTTCACGCACATCTTCTTTTTTCATTCCTTTCCTTTGTTTTCCTTATATCCACTTTTTCCACGGATGTCTACTTTTTTAACGGATTGGTGCCTTATCTTCGGGAGTATCCTTTTCACGCGCATCTTCTTCTTTCTCGGACAGGTACCTTTTCAACCCTTTTCACGCACATCCATCTTTTTTCATACCTTTAATTTGCATTTCTTTATGTACACTTTTTTCACAGATGTCCGTTATTTTCACGTATTGTTGCCTTATCTATTTTTCTCTCACGTCAGTGTACATTTATCTTCGGGATTATCCTTTTCACGCACATCTTCTTCTTTTTCGGACTGGTACCTTTTCAACCCTTTTCACGCACATCCATCTTTTATCATTCCTTTAATTTGCATTTCTTTATGTCCACTTTTTTCACGGATGTCCACTTTTTCACGGATTGTTGTCTTATATGTTTTTCTTCCACGTCAGTGTACATTTTTCACGCACATCTTCTGCTTTCACGGACTGGTACCTTTACAACCCTTTTCACGCACATCTTCTTTTTTCATTCCTTTTCTTTGTATTTCTTTATGTCCACTTTTTTCACGGTTGTCCAGGTTTTTCGCGGATTGTGGCCTTATCTATTTTTCTTTCATGTCAGTGTACATTTTTCTTCGTGATTGTCCTTATCACGCACATCTTCTTCTTTCACGGACAGGTACCTGTTCAACCCTTTTCACGCTCGTCTTCTTTTTTCATTCCGTTTCTTTGTATTTCTTTATGTCCACTTTTTTCACGCATGTCCTCTTTTTTCACGGTTTGTGGCCTTATCCATATTTCTTTCACGTCTGTGTACATTTTTCTTCTTGATTATCCTTTTCACACATATCTTCTTCTTTCACGGACTGGTACATTTTCCACACCTTCCACGCACATCTCCTTTTTTCATTCCTTTTCTTTGTATTTCTTATGTCTACTTTTTTCACGCATGTCCACTTCTTTCACGTATTGGTGCCTTTTCTATTTTTTTTTCACGTCAGTCTACATTTTTCTTCGGGATTATTCTTTTCACGCGCATCTTCTTTCTCGGACAGGTATCTTTTCAACACTTTTCACGCACATCCATCTTTTTTAATTCCTTTATTTTGCATTTCTTTATGTCCACTTTTTTCACAGATGTCCTTTATTTTCACGGATTGTTGCTTATCTGTTTTTCTTTCACGTCAGTGTACATTTTTCTTCGTGATATCCTTTTCACGCACATCTTCTGCTTTCACCGACTGGTACCTTTTCAACCTTTTTCACGCTCATCTTCTTTTTTCATTCATTTCCTTTGTATTTCTTTATGTCCACTTTTTTCACGCATGTCCACTTTTTTCACGGATGTCCACTTTTTTCACGGATTGTTGCTTGAACATTTTTCTTCGTGATTATCCTTTTCACGCACTTCTTCTTCTTTCTCGGACTGGTACCTTTTCAACCGTTTTTACGCACATCTTCTTTTTTCATTCCTTTTCTTTGTATTTCTTTATGTCCACTTTATTCACGGATTGTTGCCTTATCCATTTTTCTTTCACGTCAGTGTACATTTATCTTCGTGACTATCCTTTTCACGCACATCTTCTTTCACGGACTTGCATCTTTTCAACCCTTTTCACGCACATCTTCTTGTTTCAATCCTTTTCTTTGTATTTATTTATGTTTACTTTTTCACGACTGTCCTCTTTTTCACGGATTGGTGCCTTATCTATTTTTTTTTCACGCCAGTCTACCTTCTTCTTTCTCGACTGGTACCTTTTCAACCCTTTTCATGCACATACAT
The DNA here is from genome assembly GCA_963580285.1 of Lucinisca nassula. NCBI lineage: Eukaryota > Metazoa > Mollusca > Bivalvia > Lucinida > Lucinidae > Lucinisca > Lucinisca nassula. Next base: position 53,131,853 of record OY757022.1, read on the forward strand.
CTTTTTTCATTCCTTTATTTTGTATTTCTTAATGTCCACTTTTTCTCGCATGTCCACTTTTTTCACGGATTGTTGCCTTATCTGTTTTTCTTTCACGTCAGTGTACATTTTTCTTCGTGATTATCCTTTTCACGCACATCTTCTTCTTTCACGGACTGGTACCTTTTCAACCCTTTTCACGCACATCTTCTTTTTTCATTCCTTTCCTTTGTATATCTTTATGTCCACTTTGTGCACGGATGTCTACATTTTTAACGTATTTGGGACTTATATTTTTTCCGGTCATGTCAGTTTTCATTTTCTTCGGGATTATCTTTTTCACGCGCATCTTCTTCTTTCTCGGACAGGTACCTTTTCAACCCTTTTCACGCACATCCATCATTTTTCATTCCTTTATTTTGCATTTCTTTATGTCCACTTTTTTCACAGATGTCCATTATTTTCACGGATTGTTGCCTTATCTATTCTTCTTTCACGTCAGTGTACATTTATCTTCAGGATTATCCTTTTCACGCACATCTTCTCCTTAAAGTTTCTAGGACTGGTACCTTTTCCACACTTTTGCAAACATCCATCTTTTTCACTCCTTTATTTTATATTTCTTTATGTCCACTTTTTTCACGGATGTCCACTTTTTCATGGATTGGTGCCTTATCTATTTTTCTTTCACGTCAGTGTACATTTATCTTCGGGATTATACTTTTCACGCACATCTTCTTCGTCCTTGGGCTGGTACCTTTTCAACACTTTTCACGCACATCCATCTTTTTTAATTCCTTTATTTTGCATTTCTTTATGTCCACTTTTTTCACGCATGTCCACTTTTTCACGGATTGTTGCTTATCTGTTTTTCTTTAACGTCAGTGTACATTTTTCTTCGTGGTTATCCTTTTCAGGCACATCTTCTGCTTTCACAGTCTGGTACCTTTTCAAACCTTTTCACGCGCATCTTCTTTTTTTCATTCCTTTCCTTTGTATTTCTTTATGTCCATTTTTTTCACGCATGTCCACTTTTTTTACGGATGTCCAATTTTTTCACGGATGAATACTTGAACATTTTTCTTCGTGATTATCCTTTTCACGCACATCTTCTTCTTTCTCGAACTGGTACCTTTTCAACCCTTTTTAAGCACATCTTCTTTTTTCATTCCTTTTCTTTGTATTTCTTTATGTCCACTTTATTCACGGATTGTTGCCTTATCTATGTTTCTTTGACGTCAGTGTACATTTATCTTCGTGACTATTCTTTTCACGCACATCTTCTTCTTCTTTCACGGACTGGCACCTTTTCAACCCTCAGCACATCTTCTTGTTTAATTCCTTTTCTTTGTATTTCTTTATGTCTACTTTTTTCACGTCTGTCCTCTTTTTTCACGGATTGGTGCCTTATTTATTTTTCTTTTACGCCAGTCTACCTTCTTCTTTCTCGGACTGACATCTTCTAAACCCTTTCCACGCACATCCATCTTTTTTCATTCCTATATTTTACATTTCTTTATGTCCACTTTTTTCATGCACTTTTTTCTCGGATTGTTTCCTTATCTGTTTTCGTTATTTTGTATTTCTTTATCCCCACTTTTTTCACGCATGTCCACTGTTTTCACGGATTGTTGCCTTATCTGTTTTTCGTTCACGTCAGTGTACATTTTTCTTCGGGATTATCCTTTTCACGCACATCTTCTGCTTTCCCGGATGGTACCTTGTCCACCATTTTCACGCACATCTTCTTTTTTCATTCCTTTCCTTTGTATTTCTTTATGTCCACTTATTTCACGGATGTCTACTTTTTTAACGGATTGGGGCCTTATCTTTTTTTCCTGTCATGTCAGTCTTCATTTTTCTTCGGGATTATCTTTTTCACGCGCATCTTCTTCTTTCTCGGACAGGTACCTTTTCAACCCTTTTTACGCACATCCATCTTTTTTCATTCATTTATTTTGCATTTCTTTATGTCCACTTTTTCACAGATGTCCACTTTTTTCACGGATTGTTGCCTTATCTGTTTTTCTTTCACGTCAGTGTACATTTATTTTCAGGATTATCCTTTTCACGCACATCTTCTTCTTAAAGTTTCTCGGACTGGTACCTTTTCCACCCTTTTCACGCACATCAATCTTTTTTCACTCCTTTATTTTGTATTTCTTTATGTCATTTTTTTTCACGGATGTCCACTTTTTCACGGCTTGGTGCCTTATCCATTTTTTCTGTCACTCAGTGTACATTTATCTTCGGGATTATCCTTTTCACGCACATCTTCTTCTTTCTTGGGCTGGTACTTTTTCAACCCTTTTCACGCACATCCATCTTTTTTCATTCCTATATTTTGCATTTCTTTATGTCCACAGCTTTTTTTTCATTCCTTTTCTTTGTATTTATTTATGCCTACTTTTTTCACGCCTGTCCACTTTTTTCACGGATTGGTGCCTTGTCAATTTTTCTTTCAGGTCAGTCTATATTTTTCTTCGGGATTGTCCTTTTCACGCGCATCTTCTTCTTTCTCGGACTGGTACCTTTTCAACTCTTTTCACGCACATCCATCTTTTTTCATTTATCTTTCACGTCAGTGTACATTTATCTTCGTGATTATCCTTTTCAAGCACATCTTCTTCTTTCTTGGGCTGGTACCTTTTCAACCCTTTTCACGCACATCCATCTTTTTTCATTCCTATATTTTGCATTTCTTTATGTCCACCTTTTTCATGCATATGCGCTTTTTTCACGGATTGTTGCCTTATCTGTTTTCTTTCACGTCAGTGTGCATTTTTATTCGTGATTATCCTTTTCACGTACGTCTTCTTTTCTCATTCCTTTCCTTTGTATTTCTTTATGTCCACTTTTCCACGGATGTCCCCTTTTTCACGGGTTGTTGCCTTATCAATTTTTCTTTAACGTCAGTGTACAGTTTTCTTCGTGATTATCCTTATCACGCACATCTTCTTTCACGGACACGTACCTTTTCAACCCTTTTACGCACATCTTTTCTTTCATTCCTTTTCTTTGTATTTCTTTATGTCCACTTTTTCACGCATGTCCACTTTTTCTCGGTTTGTTGCCTTATCTATTTTTCTTTCACGTCAGTGTACATTTATCTTCGTGATTATCCTTTTCACGCACATCTTCTGCTTTCCCGGATGGTACCTTGTCCACCATTTTCACGCACATCTTCTTTTTTCATTCCTTTCCTTTGTATTTCTTTATGTCCACTTATTTCACGGATGTCTACTTTTTTAACGGATTGGGGCCTTATCTTTTTTTCCTGTCATGTCAGTCTTCATTTTTCTTCGGGATTATCTTTTTCACGCGCATCTTCTTCTTTCTCAGACAGGTACCTTTTCAACCCTTTTTACGCACATCCATCTTTTTTCATTCATTTATTTTGCATTTCTTTATGTCCACTTTTTCACAGATGTCCACTTTTTTCACGGATTGTTGCCTTATCTGTTTTTCTTTCACGTCAGTGTACATTTATTTTCAGGATTATCCTTTTCACGCACATCTTCTTCTTAAAGTTTCTCGGACTGGTACCTTTTCCACCCTTTTCACGCACATCAATCTTTTTTCACTCCTTTATTTTGTATTTCTTTATGTCATTTTTTTTCACGGATGTCCACTTTTTCACGGCTTGGTGCCTTATCCATTTTTTCTGTCACTCAGTGTACATTTATCTTCGGGATTATCCTTTTCACGCACATCTTCTTCTTTCTTGGGCTGGTACTTTTTCAACCCTTTTCACGCACATCCATCTTTTTTCATTCCTATATTTTGCATTTCTTTATGTCCACAGCTTTTTTTTCATTCCTTTTCTTTGTATTTATTTATGCCTACTTTTTTCACGCCTGTCCACTTTTTTCACGGATTGGTGCCTTGTCAATTTTTCTTTCAGGTCAGTCTATATTTTTCTTCGGGATTGTCCTTTTCACGCGCATCTTCTTCTTTCTCGGACTGGTACCTTTTCAACTCTTTTCACGCACATCCATCTTTTTTCATTTATCTTTCACGTCAGTGTACATTTATCTTCGTGATTATCCTTTTCAAGCACATCTTCTTCTTTCTTGGGCTGGTACCTTTTCAACCCTTTTCACGCACATCCATCTTTTTCATTCCTATATTTTGCATTTCTTTATGTCCACTTTTTTCATGCATATGCGCTTTTTTCACGGATTGTTGCCTTATCTGTTTTCTTTCACGTCAGTGTGCATTTTTATTCGTGATTATCCTTTTCACGTACGTCTTCTTTTCTCATTCCTTTCCTTTGTATTTCTTTATGTCCACTTTTCCACGGATGTCCCCTTTTTCACGGGTTGTTGCCTTATCAATTTTTCTTTAACGTCAGTGTACAGTTTTCTTCGTGATTATCCTTATCACGCACATCTTCTTTCACGGACACGTACCTTTTCAACCCTTTTACGCACATCTTTTCTTTCATTCCTTTTCTTTGTATTTCTTTATGTCCACTTTTTCACGCATGTCCACTTTTTCTCGGTTTGTTGCCTTATCTATTTTTCTTTCACGTCAGTGTACATTTATCTTCGTGGTTATCTTTTTCACGGACATATTCTTCTTTCACGGACTTGTACCTTTCAATCCTTTTCACGCACAGCTTTTTTTCATTCCTTTTCTTTGTATTTCTTTATGCCTACTTTTTTCACGCCTGTCCACTTTTTTCACGGATTGGTGCCTTGTCAATTTTTCTTTCAGGTCAGTCTACATTTTTCTTCGGGATTATCCTTTTCACGCGCATCTTCTTCTTTCTCGGACTGGTACCTTTTCAACTCTTTTCACGCACATCCATTTTTTTTTTCATTTTTATCTTTCACGTCAGTGTACATTTATCTTCGTGACTATCCTTATCACGCACATCTTCTTCTTTCACGGACAGGTACCTTTTCAACCCTTTTCACGCACATCTTCTTTTTTCATTCTTTTCTTTGCATTTCTTTATGTCCACTTTTTCACGCATGTCCACTTTTTCAAAGATTGTTGCCTTATCTTTTTTTCTTTCATTGTCAGTGTACATTTTGCTTCGTGATTATCATTTTCACAAACATCTACTGCTTTCACGGACTTGTACCACTTTTCAACCCTTTTCACGCACATCTTTTTTTCATTCCTTTCCTTTTTTTTTCTTTATGTCCACTTTTTTCACGGCTGTCCACTTTTTTACGGATTGTTGCCTTATCCATTTATCTTTCACGTCAGTGTACTTTTACCTTCGTGACTACCCTTATCACGCACATCTTCTGCTTTCACAGACTGGTACCTTTTCAACCCTTTTCACGCACATCTTCTTTTTTCATTCCTTTTCTTTGTATTTATTTATGTCCACTTTGTTCACGCATGTCCATTTTTTTCACGAATTGGTACGTTATGTATTTTTCTTTCACGTCGGACTACAGTTTTCTTCGGGATTATCCTTTTCAAGCGCATCTTATTCTTTCACGGGCAGGTACCTTTTCAACCCTTTTCACGCACATCTTCGTTTTTCATTCCTTTTCATTGTATTTCTTTATGTCCACTTTTTTACGCATGTCCACTTTTTTCACGGATTGTTGCCTTATCTATTTTTCTTTCACCTCAGTGTACATTTTTCTTCTTGATTATCCTTTTCACGCACATCTTCTTCTTTCACGGACTGGTACATTTTCAACCCTTTTCACGCACATCTTCTTTATCATTCCTTTTATTTGTTTTTCTTAAGTCTACTTTTTTCAAGCCTGTCCACTTTTTTCACGGATTGGTGTCTTATCTATTTTTCTTTCACGTCAGTCTAAATTTTTCTTCGGGATTACTCTTTTAACGCGCATCTTCTTCTTTCTCGGTCAGGTACTTTTTCATCCTTTTCACGCACTTCCATCGTTTTTTATTTCTTTATTTTGCATTTCTTAATATCCATTTTTTTCACGCATGTCCACTTTTTTCACGCTTTGTTGCTTATCTGTTTTTCTTTCACGTAAGTGTACATTTTTCTTCGTGATTATCCTTTTCACGCACATCTTCTGCTTTCACAGACTGGTACCTTTTCAACCCTTTCACGCACATCTTCTTTTTTCATTCCTTTTCTTTGTAATTCTTTATGTCCACTTTTTTCACGGATGTCCATTTTTTTCACGGATTGTTGCCTTATCTATTTTACTGTCACGTCAGTGTATATTTGTCTTCGTGATTATCCTTATCCCGCACATCTTCTTCTTTCATGGACACGTACCTTGTCATCCCTTTTCACGCACATCTATTTTTTTATTCCTTTTCTTTGTATTTCTTATGTCTACGTTTTTCACGCCTGTCCACTTTTTTCACGGATTGATGCCTTGTCTATTTTTCAGGTCAGTCTACATTTTTCTTCGGGATTATCCTTTTCATGCGCATCTTCTTCTTTCTCGGACTGGTACCTTTTCAACCCTTTTCACGCACATCCATCTTTTTTCATTCCTTTATTTTGCATTTCTTTATGTCCACTTTTATCACGCATGTCCACTTTTTTCACGGATTGTTCCCTTATCTGTTTTTCTTTTACGTCAGCTTACATTTTTCTTCGTGCTTATCCTTTTCAATCACATCTTCTGCTTTCACGGACTGGTACCTTTTCAACCCTTTTCACGCACATCTGGTTTTCCATTCCTTTCCTATTTATTTTTTTATGCCCACTTTTTTCAAGGATGTCCACTTTTTTCACGGATGTCCACTTTTTTCACGGATTGTTGCATTATCTATTTTTCTTTCACGTCAGTGTTCATTTATCTTCGTGACTATCCTTACCACACACATCTTGTTTCACGGACAAGTACCTTTTCAACCCTTTTCACGCATATCTTCTTTTTTTAATTCCTTTTCTTTGTATTTCTTTATGTCCATTTTTTTCACGCATGTCCACTTTTTCACGGATTGTTGCCTTATCTATTTTTCTTTCATGTCAGTGTACATTTTGCTTCGTGATTATCATTTTCACGCACATCTTCTGCTTTCACGGACTTGTACCTTTTCAACCCTTTTCACTCACATTTTCTAGTTTCATTCCTTTCCTTTTTATTTTTTATGTCCACTTTTTTCACGCATGTTCACTTTTTTACGGATTGTTGCCTTATCTATTTTTCTTTTCACGTCAGTGTACATTTATTTTCCTGACTATCCTTATCACGCACAGCTTCTTCTTTCACGGACAGGTACCTTTTCAACCCTTTTCACGCACATCTTCTTTTTTCATTCCTTTTCTATGTATCTATTTATGTCCACTTTCTTCACGCATGTCCATTTTTTCACGGATTTGTACCTTATCTATTTTTTGTTCACGTCAGACTACAATTTTTTTCGGGATTATCCTTTTCACGCGCATCTTCTCCTTTCTCGGACAGGTACTTTTTCAACCCTTTTCACGCACATCAAGAATTATCGAATCGGCATCAATTGGCTGTTTGCCAGTTGCCTATTCATATATACTGCAAAAAACCCCAATCAAATAGAATTGGTAGATGTCTGCTAGTTGCCTGTTGCGATTTCACTAGATGTCATATGCCAGTTGCATATTCAGTTGTTATACACTCAAACCATTTCAAATAGAATTGGCAGCTGGTTGTCAGTTGCTGGTTGCCAATTAACTAGGATTTGCCAATCGGCATCTTGCCGCCGTTTGCCAGTTGCCAATTCAGATGTTATACTCTAAAACCCTCTAAAATCGAATTGGCAGCTGGCTGCCAATTTCCAGTTGCCAATTTACTAGAATTTGAGAATCGGCATCTGGATGCCGTTTGCCAGTTGCCTATTCAGTTGTAATGCTAAAAACCTTATCAAACCAAATTGTTGGCTGGGTGCAAGTTGCCAATTCACTAGAATGTTCGAATCGGCATCTGGCGGTCGTTTGCTTTTTCAAAGTCAGTTGTTATACACTTAAACTTCCCAAGTCGAAATTGCAACTGGCTACCTGTTGCCTGTTGCCAATTCACTAGAATTTGCTAATCGGCATCTGGTTGCCGTTTGCCAGTTGCCTATTCAGCTGATATACCATAGAACCCTCTGAAATCGAAATAGCAGCTGGCTGCCAGTTGCCAGTTGCCAATTCACTAGAAGTTTCGAAATGGCATCAAGCTGTTGTTTGTCAGTTGCCTATTCAGTTGTACTATCGTAAAACCAACTCAAATAGAGTTTGCAGCTGGCTGCCAGCTGCCAGTTGCAAATTTGCTAGAATCTGCGAATAGGCATCTGGTTGCCGTATGCTAGTTGCCTATTCAGTTGTTATACACCAAAAACCCTTTCAAATCAATGGCCGCTGGCTCTCAGTTGCTGGTTGCCAATTTACTAGGATTTGCCAATCGGCATCTGGCTGTCGTTTGCCAGTTGCCTTTTCAGTTGTGTTGCTCTAAAATATGATCTAATCGAATTGGCAGCTGGCTTCGAGTCGCCAGTTGCCAATTCACTAGAATTTGCGAATCGATATCTGGCTGCCGTTTGCCAGTTGTATGTAATGATCTAAAACCCTCTCAAATTGAAATGACAGCTGGCTGCCATTTGCTAGTTGCAAATTTACTAGAATTCGCGAATTGGCATCTGGTTGCCGTTTGCAAGTTGCCTAATATATTGTTATAGTCTAAAACCCTCTCTAATGGAATTGGCAGCTGGCTGCCAGTTTACAGTTGCAAATTCACCAGAATGTTTGAATCGGCATCTGGCTGCCATTTGCCAGTTGCCATTTCAGCTGTAATGTTATAAAGCCCTCTCAAATCGAATTGGCAGCTGGCGGACAGTTGTAAATTTAATAGAATTTGCGAATCGGCATCTGGCTGCCGTTTGCCAGTTGAATATTTGGTTGTATTGCTCTAAAATACTGTTATATCCAATTGACTGCTGGCTGCCAGTTGCCAATTCACTAGAATTTGAGATTCGGCATCAAGCTGCTGTTTGCCAGTTGCCTATTCAGTTGACTACCTTAAAAACCACTCAAATATAATTTGCAGCTGGCTGCTAGTTGCCATTTGCAAATTCACTAGAATTTGCAAATAGGTGAATTTGCAAAAAGGCATCTGGTTGATATACCTAAAAGCCCCATAAAAACGAATTGGCAGCTGGCTGCCAGTTGCAAGTTGCCAATTTACTAGAATTACCGAATCGGCATCAATCTGCTGTTTGCCAGTTGCCTATTCAGTTGTACTGCCATAAAACCCACTCAAATAGAATTAGCAGCTGTCTGCCAGTTGCCTGTTGCGATTTCACTAGATGCCGTATGCCAGTTGCGTATTCAGTTGTTATACACTCAAACCATTTCAAATCGAATTGGCAGCTGGCTGTAAGTTGCTGGTTGCCAATTCACTAGGATTTGCCAATCGGCATCTGGCCGCCGTTTGCCTGTAGCCAATTCAGTTGTTATACTCTAAAACCCTCTCATATCGAATTGGCAGCTGGCTGCAAGTTTCTAGTAGCCAATTTACTAGAATTTGAGAATCGGCATCTGGATGCTGTTTGCCAGTTGCCTTTTCAGTTGCAATGCTAAATAGCCTCTCAAATCAAATTGTGGGCTGGGTGCCAGTTGCCAATTCACTAGAATGTTCGAATCGGCATCTGGCGGCCGTTTGCTCTTTCAAAGTCAGTTGTTATACACTTAAACTTCCTAAGTCGAAATTGCAACTGGCTACCTGTTGCATGTTGCCAGTTGCCAATTCACTAGAATTTGCGAATCGGCATCTTGTTGTCGTTTGCCAGTTGCCTTTTCAGCTGATATACCATAGAACCCTATGATGTAGAAATGGCAGCCGGCTGCCAGTTGCCAATTCACTGGAAATTTCGAAACGGCATCAAGCTGCTGTTTGTCAGTTGCCTATTTAGTAGTACTATCGTAAAACGCACTCAAATAGAATTTGCAACTGACTGCCAGTTGCAAATTCGCTAGAATCTGCGAATAGGCAACTGGTTGCCGTTTGTCATTTGCCTATTCATTTGTTTTATTGAAGAACGCTCTCATATTGAATTGGCAGCCGGTTGCGAGTTGACAATTGCCAATTCACTAGAATTTGCGAATAGGCATCTGGCTGCCGTTTGCCAGCTGTCTGTTCAGTTGTTAAACTCTGTAATTCTCTCAAATCGAATCGGCATCTCACGGCCGTATGCAAGGTGCCTGTTAACTTGCAATGCTCTAAAACCCTCTCAAATCGAATTGGCAACTGGCTGCCAGTTGCCAATTTACTAGAATTTGTGAATCGGCATCTGACGGCTGTTGTGCCTGTTCACGTGCCATGCTCTAAAACCCTCTCAAATCGAATTGGCAGCTAGTTGCCAGTTGCCAATTTACTAGAATTTTCGAATAAGCTCTGGTTGCGTTGTGTCAGTTGCCTTTTCAGTTGTTATACACTAAAACACAAATCGAATTGGCAGCTGGATGCCAGTTACCAGTTGCCAATTCACTAGAATATACGAATCGACGTATGGCTGCCGTTTGCCAGTTGCTTATCATTTGCATTGCTCTAAAACCCTCTAAGATAGAATTAGCAGCTGGCTACCAGTTGTCAATAGCAAATTTACTAGAACTTCGGAAGCAGCATGTGGTTGCCGTTTGTCAGTTGCCTATGCAGTTGTAATGCCCTTAAATCCTGTCACATCCAATTGGCAGCTTGCTGCCAGATGCAAGTTGTCAATTCACTAGAATTTGCGAATTGGCATCTTGTTGCCGTTTATTGTTATCTTTTATTGTTGTCCATCTATTTCTTCAAGCCCCGATGGGCGGGGGCCGAATATACTCAGTTGTAATGCCCTCTCGAATCGAATTAGCAGCTGGCTGCCATTTGTATGCTGCCAATTTACTAAAATTGAGAATTGGCATCTGGTTGCCTTTTGCCAATTGCCTATTAAGTTGTTATACACTAAAACTCTTTCAAAATCGAATTGACAGCTGGCTGCCACTTGCCAGTTGCAAATGCAATAGAATTTTGCGAATCGGCATCTGGCTGCAGCTTGCCAGTTGCCTCTGCAGGTGTAATGCTCTAAAACCCTTTAAAATCTAATTGGCATCTGCCTACCAGTTGCCGGTTTACTAGAATTTGCGAATTGGCATCTGGTTGCCGTTTGCCAGTTGCCTACTCAATTGTTTAACTCTAAAACTTTCTAAAATCGAATTAGCAGCTGGCTACTATTAGTCAGCTGCCAATTTACCAGAATTTGCTAATCGGCATCTGGCTGCCATTTGCCAGTTGCCTATTTATCTATTTATTTATTTATTCCAAATATCAGTCATCATACATATGTACATAATATATATATATATAGCTCGGATTGGACGTAGGCTTGGCCTATATTTGCCCTCTCCGTGGGTACCACAATTGACAGGGAGTAATATAGAGTACATCAATGGAGTACAGTGATAGATCTATAGACATTATGCTTCCAGTTGCCTATTCAGTTGTTATACTCTAAAACCAACCCAAATCGAAATTGCAGTCGGCTGCCAGTTGTCAATTTACTAGAATTTGCGAATCGGCATCCGTCTGCCAGTTGCCTATGCAGTTGTAATGCTCTAAAACCCTCAAATCGAATCTGCAGCTGGCTGCCAGTTGCCAGCTGCCATTTCACTAGAATTAGTGGACTGGCATCTGGTTGCCGTTTCCCAGTTGCCTATTCAGTTGTTATAATCCAAAAATCTTTCAAGTCCAATTTGACGTTGGCCGCCAGTTGCCAGTCCACAGAATTTGCGAATTGGCATCCAGAATGTGAAGTTAGATGCAATTTGGCAGTTGGCGATTGAATAGGCAACTGACAACTGGCAGCCAACTTCAAGGACATCTCTTTTTCAACGAGCAATGGGAAGTCTAGCATTTGTACAGTGGAAATTTATATTCTTGTAGGACATAGCATGCATACCAGCAGATGTTCAGACCCTTAGCACAAAAAGAAAGAAAAACCAAAGCCTATCCTCCGTACGCAGCGCCCCGCACCGCACCATGGCACACGTTGTTCAACACGACACCACACACCAAGGAACAGGAACGGGGTGCTACGCAGAGGTGGATGTGTTTGTTGTGTTTCAGTCTTGTACATATGCTGATAGGCTTTGTCTTATCCAAGTGTCATGGCCCTTCAAGAATATAAATTTCCATTGTTTGTTTGATTTGAGGTTTAACGTCCCCGTCAACACTATAAAGGTCACTTTGGAGACGTTGCTTACAATTTTGACGAACTGTTACCCGACATTGAGATAAAATGACATCTCAAGCCCTGTCGGGAAATGAAACCAATAGGGTTTAGTAGCATGGACGGTCCGCCTCGCACCAAATTTCCACTGTCCAAAATATGTGATGCATGAACAAGAACTAGCTACCCCCGAATACTTACAGAGCTCAGGCCTGTCTCATTATTGTCACTGTTCTCTTTCTTTCTCCTATTACTGCCACTCGCTCACATCTGAGCATTACGACAGGATTTTCTGGGTGGTAACCGGTACATTTTTTCTAGTGGTTTTGCTTTTATTCGTACTATCCGGAATTTTAGGTGCGTTATGTGGTAGTTTCTTCTGTTTGTGTTTCGTGAGGGGATAATGTTTGCTTTATTGGCTTTTTAAGTTTTTTTGTTTTGTTTTGTTTTGTTTTGTTTGTTTCGGTTTTGATATTTATAGAAGAGGTTTCTTTTGTTGTGCTTTTCCATTGGTTAATTGGTGTTTTGTTTGTTGGTTTATCAGGTGTTTTTGCTGCTTGAGTTGGTCTTTTAGTAGGTCTTAAATGTGTGTGTTCTTGTGTTGATATTTCGGGCGTTTGTTTACGACAAGATCTTCATTGAGTTGATCTGTCATGAATATTTTTTTCTTTATTTTTTTTTTCATCAGCTGGTGTTAAATTGGCCTTATTTCGTTTGCCTTGCTGTTGTTGTTGTTGTTTATGTTATACCCAAAGCTGTTTCGTTTTGAATTTTTCGTTTTACTGTGCATGTGTGTTTTTGCAACTGTTCAATTTGCCGGTAACTCAAATGAAAGTTTTTATCATTTATATATATTTATTGTATGCCATTTATATGTATTTGTTTCTTCATTCATATATATTTTTGCATGTCGGTGTCCAGCTTTTCATTCGTTTGTTCATGTTTGCATGTGTGTTTTTTGCATCTGTCCAACTTGCCGGTATTTAAAATGAAAATGTTTATCATTTATATCTATTTATTGTATGCCATTTATATGTATTTGTTTCGTCATTCAAATATATATATTTGCATGTCGGTGTCCAGCTTTTCATTCATTTGTTCTTGTTTGCATGTGTTTTTGCATCTGTTCAATTGGCCGGTAATTAAAATGAAATTTTTTATCATGTATATGTATTTATTGTATGCCATTTATATGTATTTGCTTCTGCATTCATATATATATTTTTGCATGTCGGAGTTCAGCTTTTCATTCATTTGTTCATGTTTGCATGTGTGTTTTTGCATCTGTTCAATTGGCCGGTAATTAAAATGAAATTTTTTATCATGTATATGTATTTATTGTATGCCATTTATATGTATTTGCTTCTGCATTCATATATATATTTTTGCATGTCGGAGTTCAGCTTTTCATTCATTTGTTCATGTTTGCATGTGTGTTTTTGCATCTGTTCAATTTGCCGGTAATTAAAATGAAATTTTTTATCATGTATATGTATTTATTGTATGCCATTTATATGTATTTGCTTCTGCATTCATATATATATTTTTGCATGTCGGAGTTCAGCTTTTCATTCATTTGTTCATGTTTGCATGTGTGTTTTTGCATCTGTTCAATTTGCCGGTAATTAAAATGAAATTTTTTATCATTTATATGTATTTATTGTATGCCATTTATATGTATTTGTTTCTTCATTCATATATATTTTTTGCATGTCGGAGTCCAGCTTTTCATTCATTTGTTCATGTTTGCATGTGTTTTTGCATCTGTTTAATTTGCCGGTAATTAAAATGAATTTTTTTTATCATTTATATGTATTTATTGTATGCCATTTATATGTATTTGTTTCGTCATTCATATATATATATTTTCCATGTCGGAGTCCAGCTTTTTATTCATTTGTTCATGTTTGCATGTGTGTTTTTGCATCTGTTCAATTTGCCGGTAATTAAAATGAAAATTTTTATCATTTATATGTATTTATTGTATGCCATTTATATGTTTCTGCTTCTTCATTCATATATATATATATATATATATATATATACATGTCGGAGTCCAGCTTTTCATTCATTTGTTCATGTTTGCATGTGTGTTTTTGCATCTCTTCAATTTGCCGGTAATTAAAATGAAATTTTTTTATCATTTATATGTATTTATTGTATGCCATTTATATGTATTTGTTTTGTCATTCATATATATGTATTGCATGTCTCAGTCCAGCTTTTCAATCATTTGTTCATGTTTATTCATCCAGCCAACCTTATTGTTCAGCTTAATGTTGAATTGTATACAAGCGAGACATAGTCTTCGCTTGAATTATGCTTTGTTTTACGGTTTGTTACATTTGAGCCAGCTCACAACAAACCTACAATACGACATGTGCGCCCAGCGAAGACTCAGTTCAGCCTGCGTATCCGCACCGTCTGATCAGAGTCTTCATTGTGCACTCCAAGGACAGTTAAGGGCCCATTGCTCCTTCATGCAGCAAGAGAAGTCTCTGGTTAGACTTTATGGATGCGCAGGCTGATCTGAGTCTTCGATGAGCGCACATGTCTTACTGTAGGTTTTGTCGTACTCTGGCTCATTTTCTTAATTCTGCGTTGCATTTCAGGTTCGTTATGTTTTACTTTTGCTTAAAGTTTCGGTTGATCCTGTTTAACACTCCTGTATAATTTTGACCCATTAAAACCCCGATTTTAAATAATAAAACGTTTACAGGGGCATTCCTTATTTTTCATTTCTGCTCAAATGCATAGATTGTGGTTAGCCGTAAGAACCGCCTCGCCGAGGCGGTTCTAACTAGTCCAAACAAGCTATGTTTAGAGCAGATATATGAAACATATTGGAATATTTTATCGGAAAATTTTCTTTTAGGTGGCATAATTTTCAATATATTTTCGTAATGCATGTCGGGATATAGGTTTTCCACAGTTATTTCGTTCATCAAACAATTAATAGCCGACGTCTGTAGCTCCATCGGATGCGCGTCTGACTAGTGATCAGGAGGACGCGAGTTCGATACCTGTCGGGGTGCGGCAACATTCTTTCTTGGATATTGATAATGAAATCTGTTCTACGGTCATTGTCTCCCTTCCGCTATTTTAAGAAAAGCAGTTATCAGTTTCTGAAGAAAGAATGTGCACTGTACTGGTTAACCGCTTGCGTAAAAATTCTGATATTTTTCGTATTTCTGAAAACAGTGTGGGTACTCGTTTAAACCGCCTCGACGAGACGGTATTAACGAGTACCCACAATCTGTTTTTAGCAGAAATCAGAGAAACATATACCCCTGTAAACACCAGTTTCACTATATAAAAGTGGCGTTTCAAGGGGTCAATATTATATCGCGTGTTTTCGTGATGGGAATTCTTGTTCTAACTAACACTTTAATACTTTACTTTTCAAGCTGCTATTTTTTGCTTAATTCATCTTTGCATTTCAGGCTCTTTGTATTTTGCTTTGCTCTTTTTGTTGTATCTGCTTTTAAGCATGGCTATATACTGGAGTGCAGTTTTTCTCCGTTCGTTCATCAAGCGGTTAGCATTTGCGACAACCCCTCGTCATAATGTTCAAGTCTATAGGGCACAACAAAGCCATCTGCCGATTTCTTGTTTAACAATATTTGGTTGCTTTGTAGCCATCGTGAAGTGAAGCAAGTGATCAGGAATCGATACATTTACCTCACTGCTCTCATCAAAGACACCAAATGGAAAGAAATACCAACATAAAATAACTTCAACATAACGAAAACATCACAAGTGAAAAACCAAAAGGACAGTTACTTTAACACAACATCGCCAATCGGCTATCCAAAATTAAAATATATTAGCAATATAGACATGCATAGACGAACTATAACAATAATGAACCACAAAAGAATAGCCGCCTTGGTATTTTCAGTAAAAAGCTTTTACATGGCCACAATCCTCACCCTTGCTTCAGTCGTGGTTAAGACAATTTGTTCAGTCCGCATGAAGGATTTGTAACTCATCAGGAATATTAATTTAAACGAATACAGAGATGAAACAACGATCAGGAATCATAAACGCTGGAACAAAAGAAAACCAATTGTTGGACTCCGGTGGGTCTCGACTATATCTGTGTCTCCTTACCAGCCAGAGGCATTCTGGCTTTCTGCAGATGTGCACGTCTGCAAAGAGGCTGGGCACTGCACTTCCTTGCATGCGACTTCCTAATTACCTTTTTCGCCGAAGCTCGCAGTGAAGTTCTACTAGAGGTAATGCAGTAATTCCTGTGTCATAGTTACAAATGGGTTCTCTTTGCTGATAACGGTTTTTCTTCACGCCAGGGTCTGAGGTCAGAACTGGAAAACGGAACACCATCAAGGAATATGTCTGTCCCCAGCGGGCACACAACATTGAAATGACGTATTGGCGTCGAAGTGATGTCATCTCATCGCATCGATGCTGATAGGACGTCATTTTAATGCTGAGTGCCTGCTGGGTGTTATGGCTAATACCAGTCTGTTTAGCCATTGCAACAGCCCTCTGTTGCCAATGCATCCGCCTGTCTGTTTCCAGCCTGCATCCGGTCTGTGGGGACTACGAAAGCAGGGTCCTCGTCCCAGTCCCCGGGTACAATTGTTTTACGATGCTGTTATAAAATTAATCTGGAATTTCCTTTTCATCTTTGAAATCTTTTTTGTTTATATATTTTTCAGAAAATTATATATTTTAATAATAACATAAGAGCATCATAAAACAATTGTAGCGAATGCTTTCATAATTGATACCTTAGACAAGTTATCGACAGTAAATTTTGAAAGCCATATATATTTTTTTTTTGTTTTGAGGCATTTCAAGGTTATTTCCTTCCTGATTTCGAGCTGGGCAAAGACCGGAGTACCCAGAGAAAAACGATGTGACCTTTCGTCTCACATTTGACCCACAGTCAGAGCTCTTTACCACTAATAATCTTACCCATTAGGCCACTCTAGCTCAGCAACTGAGGATACTGAAGGGCCGACGATTACTGTCAGGGTTTTTTTTTCGGCACTCGTATCACACATTTTCTTAACCGTTTTTGGCGATATGAATGGATGTACTTTTTCGAACGGATTTGTTATCATGATGCTGCATTTTAACAAGTTTAATGTTCTCAGAATTGTGGCGCTGAGTTAGAAAACCCTCATGCGGACTGAACGAGTTATTACGGCAGAACCAATGGCGAGGATTGTTGTTACGTCAAATCCATTAAGCCCCAATCACGAAAACACGCTTATATAATTTTGACTCCCTTGAACCCCAATTTTATAAAGTAAAACTGGGGTTTGCAAGGTTTATTTTCCTTATTTCTGCTCTATAGTTTGAGAGGAAATAATAAAAATAGAAGTTTTCAGCGATTGTTTGTTTATTTTTTTTTCGGCGGTGAATAATATACGTAATGTATTTGAATAGGCGTGTTTTCGTAATGCAGAGCATTTGTTTTACCTATTGCTCCAAGGCGGTTCTTCTGGTGTGGTTTATTATTGTCATACCTTGTCTTTGTATTTATGTACTGCTTTCTTTTTATTTTGTGAGAAAGTATCTTTGCGCTTTCGGGTTTCTTGGATGGAAAGTGTGAGGTATGTTCGTGCGACATATGGCGGTTCTTACATGAGTGTTCATGTATTATGTAATTTATTAAACGTGTTGAGGAAAAAGGATAGAATGCGAAGCTCCGTCGAGCATTGTATCCCTTTTCTTCAACGAGTTAAATATATTCAATAATACATGAGCACGAATGCAAGATTCTATTTATCATATGCTATTTAAAACGGATCTTATTCACTAATGTTCAAAAGGAAAGTTAATATTCCGCCATTCGTAAACGCGACGCCGTTAAGGAAGTCATACATGTAACGTTACGGGACCATTTTGCATATTTAATGCACCAGTGGATTATCGAACTTAGTACATGACATTATTACATTCTCAGACGGATGCCATAATATGATAAAGTGTATTATGTCATAGAGTCATCCAAAAAGAGTTAAGTTTTTCGATGAAGATTTTTTTTTTATATTTTTTTCTCATTTAAGATGTGCAATGTAGGTGCTCATTTGAGCCGCCTTATATAGGCGGTTCTAACGAGTACCAACAGCCTACTTATTTGACCATTGGTCAGAAATAACAAAAAGTATATGTAGCCAGGTAAACCCCAGCTACGTGGTGTTCTTTACATGGACTTATTCTGGTAATGTAACTTTTCGTCTTCGTTTTCTTATTCGGAGAATTTTCACATGTTAGTTCTTTGTTTAACTTACTAGCGGCTTTTGGTTTTCTTTTGTTTGTTTGAGGTTTAACGTCCTCGTCAACACTGTGTCATTCAGGAGACGTTGCTTCCAATTTTATGGGACTCTAACCCGACATTGAGATGTAATAATCCCTGCCGCTCAATGAAACCAATAGGATTTTTTTTTTGCATGAACGTGCAGACTCGCACCACTTTGGGCTTTGGGTTTTAATGTCCTTGCAAGAATGCGGCTCTTTTATTCAGCCGATCGTTTATCGAGGGCGGGCGAAATCGGATTGCTCAGTGAAACACACACGCCTTGCGTCTTGCATCACCCCCATCCTCAGGGGCGGAGCATTATTTACGCTGATACGCACTCGCGTACAAATTACAAACGTAAAAAATTAGACAACGACGATGAAGAAATAAAGAAGGAAAAAGAAAATGAACAAGAAGAAGAAGATGAAGAAGAAGAAATAGGAAAATCTGTATGTATCTAGGATATACACAACACTAATTATTAGCTAATATTATTTTCTTCCACACTTTCATGAAAGCAATTGCTCGCTAACAGGGTAAAAGTGGTCCCATTTGGGAAGAGATATTAAGGGGCGGGATTATTATTTCTATTATTTTCTTTGGTTTGCGTACATTTTCTTCTGCCAGTTACGCCCGTGCCCACTCCAGTCCCCAAGACTACGGGCATCACAGCAACACTGCAAACCACACAGTATCTCGTTTACCATGACTGTGTCGAACTTTAAGCTCAGTCGACGCCGGAAGGGGTAATCAGCATTAACATGATGATGATGATAATGATGATGATACGAGCTCGAAGAAGATTAGTATGAGCGTGCGAACCCACTGTTGAAATATTTACTGAAAGAAACTTTTAACGAACTAGAGCCAGTGTTTATGAAACACGATGCCCCCCACTGCTAGACCCTAACACTGCTTGTCCCTTACAGTAATTGAGATATATTTTTTATATTATTTTATTTGGCTGCAATGCCTAAATTTTAGAAGGAACATAACACAAGAAAAACAAGTTAACTCGATTTTTTTTTCAAAAGTTAATCAGTTCGTCTACTCATCCTCCTGAACCAGCCTGTAAAGTTTCAGGGCAATAGCTCAAACAGTCTATGAGATACATGTATATTGCTTACAAGCTTCAAACGCCCAAAATTTCAAAGGGGCTTAACTCCAGAAACAAAATTTTGATTTTTGTCCAAAAAAAAAAAAAAAATCAGTTCATCTTCTCATCATCCCCAACCATTCTGTAAAGTTTCAGGGCAATAGATCAAACTGTTTTTGAGTTATCTTGCTTACAAGCTTATAACACAAAAATATCAAAGGGCCATAACTGAAGAAAACAATTTCGAATTGTGTCAAAATTTAATCAGTTCATCTACTCGTCATCCTGAACCAGCCTGTAAAATTTCAGGGCTATAGCTCAAACAGTTTAGAGATATCTTGCTAACAAGCTTAAAACGTGCAAAATTCCAAAGGGGCATAAGTGAATTGGATTTTTTGTCGAAAGTTAATCAGTTTCTCATCATCCCCAACCATTCTGTAAAGTTTCAGGGCAATAGCTCAAACAGTTTTTTTGTTATCTTGCTTACAAGCTTAAAACACACAAAAAAAAATCAAAGGGCCATAACTGAAGAAAAAAAGTTTGGAATTTTTTCAAAAGTTAATCAGTTCATCTACTCATCATCCTAAATCAGCCTGTAAAGATTCAGGGCAATAGCTCGTACAGATTTTGAGGTATCTTGCTTACAATCTTCAAACGTGCAAAATTTCAAAGGGGCATAACTCAAGAAAAAAAAATGAATTTTTGTCAAAAGTTAATCAGTTCATCTTCTCATCATCCCCAACCATTCTGTAAAGTTTCAGGGCAATAGCTCAAACAGTTTTTAGTTATCTTGCCTACAAGCTTAAAACGCAAACAATTTCAAAGGGCAATAACTCAATAAAAATCGGATTTTTTCGAAAGTTAATCAGTTCATCTACTCATCATCCCAAACCAGTCTGTAAAATATCAGGGCAAAAGCTCGAACAGGTTTTGAGATATCTTGCTTACATGATTTCAAAGTATTTTTGCAAAGGGGCATAACTCAAGAAAGGGGCATAATCCTGACAAGAAAAAAAATGGATTTTTGTCGAAAGTTAATCAGCTCATCTTCTCATCATCCCCAACCATTCTGTAAAGTTTCAGGATAATAGCTCAAACAGTTTTTTGGTTATCTTGCTTACCAGCTTAAAACACAAAAAAATCAAAGGATCATATCTAAAGAAAAAATATCGGATTTTTTTCAAAAGGTAATCAGTTCATCTACTCATCATCTTGAACCAGCTTGTAAAGTTTCAGGGCAAGAGCTCTTACAGATTTTGAGATATCTTGCTTACAAGTTACAAACGTGCAGAATTTCAAAGGGGCATATCTCAAGAAAAAAAATGGATTTTTGTCAAAATTTAATCAGTTCATCTCCTCATTATCCCAAGCATTCTGTAAAGTTTCAGGGCAATAGCTCAAACAGTTTTTTAGTTATCTTGCTTACAAGCTTAAAACACAAAAATTTCACAGGGCCATAACAGAAGAAAAACATTTCGGATATTTTTCAAAAGTTAATCAGTTAATCTACCCATCATCCCAAACCAGTCTGTAAAGTTTCAGGGCAAAAGCTCGAACAGTTTTTGAGATATCTTGCTTACCAGATTTCAAAGTATTTTTTTTTGCAACTCAAGACAGTGGCATAATCCTTCAGATTTTTGTCAAAAGTTAAACAGTTTATCTACTCATCACCCTGAACCAGCCTGTAAAGTTTCAGGGAAATAGCTCAAACTGGTTTTGAGATATCTTGCTTACAAGCTTAAAACGCAAAAAAAAATTGTAGGGGCATATCTCAAGAAAAAAATAAATGGATTTTTGTCAAAAGTATATTTGTTCATCTTCTCACCATCTCCCACCATTCTGTAAAGTTTCAGGGCAAAAGCTCAAACAATTTCAGTTATCTTGCTTACAAGCTTAAAACGCAAAAAAAAATTCAAAGGGCCATATCTGAAGAAACAAATTTTGGATTTTTTCACAAGTTAATCAGTTCATCTGCTCATCATCCCAAACCAGTCTGTACAGTTTCAGGGCATAAGCTCAAACAGTTTTTGAGATATCTTGCTTACCAGATTTCAAGGTATTTTTTGCAAAGGGGAATAACTCAAGAAAGGGGCATCATCCTGATGAAAAAAATGGATTTTTGTCGAAAGTTCATCAGTTCATCTTCTCATCATCCCCAACCATTCTGTACAGTTTCAGGGCAAAAGCTCAAACAGCTTTTTTCGCACCTGTTTTAGCAGGAAGACATAGGCGTGCAAGTTTCCGTCCGTCCGGTTGTCCGTCCGTCCGTTCGTCCGGTTGTCCGTCCGTCTTTCCGTCAACATTTTACACTGGGTGCCTTGTCATCGCAACTCCTCCTACAGTTTCATACCGATTATTTTGAAACTTTGCGTGTGTTTTTGCCATGGTATGAGGATGCGCATGTGATTTGGACTTTAAGCCCCCCAGTGGAAATCTTCCACTGACCGTTCCAAGGCGGCTCTTCTGTGGCGATTTATTTATGTTGTTGTTTGTTACTTGCTGTGTGTATCACTTGTGTCTTTTGGTTTTGGATGGCCATATGGCCATTTTGTGGGAAAGTAACTGTCCTTATGGCCTTCCTTTGTTTAGGTTTCTATTATGGTCTGGTCGCTTAATGTCTGTATTTCTTTCCCTTTGGTGTCTTTTATGGGTGGAATAAGTTAATTGTATCAATTCCTGATCTTTGTTTTACTTCTACTTTATCGTCGGATCATTTTTGTCACTTTTTTCCACATTGTGAACTTAGTCATTTTTAACCTTTAATTGATATATGATAGGTACCCCTTGTCATCGCAACTCCTCTTGCAGTTTTATACCGATCATTTTGAAACTTTGCATGTGCTTTCGCCATGGTATGAGGATGTGCAAGTGGTTTCGACATAATTTTCCGAATATTTTTTCACTTTTTGCACGTTATGAACTTAACCATTTTTAAGCTTCATTTGATATACGATAGGTACCTCTTGTCATCGCAACTTCTCCTACAGTTTCATACCGATTATTTTGAAACTTTGTGTGTGTTTTTGCCATGGTATGAGGAAGCGCATGTGGTTTGGACTTTATCTTCGGATAAATTGTTGTCACTTTTTATCCCCCGACCGAATAGGTTCGGGGGATATAGCGATCAGCCTGGCGTCCGTCCGTCCGTCCGTCTGTCCGTCCGTCCGTCCGTCCGTCCGTCCGTCCGTAGACGCAACCTTGTGATGGCCATAACTCCTATACCCTTTGAGATTCATTGATGGTTCTTGGCACAATTGTTCACAAGGCCGAGACGGCGTGTCATGCGCAAGAACCAGAACTCTGGATGCCATACTTTTTTAGTTATCTCCCCTTTTAATAAAATAGAATGACTACTTTGTGATGGCCATAACTCCAATACCCTTTGAGATATATTGATGGTACCTGGCACAGTTGTTCACAAGGCTGAGACGGCGTGTCATGCACAAGAACCACAACTCTGGTTGCCATGGTTTTGGAGTTATCCCCCCTTCCAATAAAATAGAGTGACAACCTTGTGATGGCTGTAACTCTTATACCCTTTGAGTTTCATTGATGGTTCTTGGCACAATTGTTCACAAGGCTGAGACGGCGTGTCATGCGCAAGAACCAGAACTCTGGATGCCATACTTTTTTAGTTATCTCCCCTTTTAATAAAATAGAATGACTACTTTGTGATGGCCATAACTCCAATACCCTTTGAGATATATTGATGGTACCTGGCACAGTTGTTCACAAGGCTGAGACGGCGTGTCATGCACAAGAACCACAACTCTGGTTGCCATGGTTTTGGAGTTATCTCCCCTTCCAATAAAATAGAGTGACAACCTTGTGATGGCTGTAACTCTTATACCCTTTGAGCTCCATTGATGGTTCTTGGCACAATTGTTCACAAGGCTGAGACGGCGTGTCATGCGCAAGAACCAGAACTCTGGATGCCATACTTTTTTAGTTATCTCCCTTTTTAATAAAATAGAATGACTACTTTGTGATGGCCATAACTCCAATACCCTTTGAGATATATTGATGGTACCTGGCACAGTTGTTCACAAGGCTGAGACGGCGTGTCATGCACAAGAACCACAACTCTGGTTGCCATGGTTTTGGAGTTATCTCCCCTTCCAATAAAATAGAGTGACAACCTTGTGATGGCCATAATTCTAATACCCTTTAAGATATATTGATGATACCTGGCACAGTTGTTCACAAGGCCGAGACGGTGTGTCATGCACAAGAACCACAACTCTGGGTGCCATGGTTATTTAGTTATCTCCCCTTCAAATAATATAGAATCACTACCTTGTGATGGCCACATCTCCAACACTCTTTGAGATATATTGATGATACTTGGTACAGTTGTACATGAGGTTAAGCAGGTGTGTCACGTGCAAGAACCACAACTTTGGATGCCCTGGTTTTTTAATTATCTCCCCTGACAATATAACCTTGTGATGGCCATAACTCCAATACCCTTTGAGATATATTGATGGTACTTGGCACAATTGTATGCAACATTGAGATGGCGCTTCATGCCTAAGAACCACAACTCTGGGTGCTATGATATTTGAGTTATCTCCCCTACCAATATAACAGTATGACAACCTTGTGATCATTGTACCTCCAATACCCTTCGAGACATATTTGTGGTACTTGATGCAGATGTACATGAGGTTAAGCAGGTGTGTCATGCTCAAGAATTACAACTCTGGGTGCTCTGGTTTTTTAGTTATCTCCCCTGGCAATATAACCTTGTGATGGCCATAACTCCAACACCCTTTGAGATATATTGAAGGAACTTGGCACAATTGTATACAAGGTACAGAAGGGATGTCATGTGCAAGAACCACAACTGTTGGTGCTGTGGTATTTGAGTTATCTACCCTTTCAATATAACAGTATGACCTGCTTGTGATCACCATATCTCCAATACCCTTTGAGACATATTGATGGTACTTTATACAGAAATACATGAGCTTAAGCAGGCATGTCATGTGCAAGAACGACATTTCTGAGTGCCCTGGTTTTTTAGTTATCTCCCCTGACAGTATAATCTTTCGATGGCCGTAACTGCAATACTTTTGTGATATATTGCTGGTTTAATTCTGGTGCACTTTCTATTGGTGAACAATCTTCTGAAGGCCATAATGTCTTTTGGTCGGGGGATTTGCCATCTCTTCCGATGGCTATTTTTCCACATTGTGAACTTAGTCATTTTAACCTTCAATTGATATATGATATGTACCTCTTGTCAGCGCTACTCCTCTTGCAGTTTGATACCGATCATTTTGAAACTTTGTGTGTGCTTTCGCCATGGTATGAGTATGCGCATGTGGTTTGGACTTTATCGTCGGATCATTTTTTGTCATTTTTTTCGCATTGTGAAATTAGTCATTTTTAACTTTCTACTGATATATGACAGGTGCCTCTTGTCATCGCAACTCCTCTTGCAGTTTTATACTGATCATTTTGAAACTTTGCGTGTGCTTTCGCCATGGTATGAGATTGTGCATGTGGTTTCGACATAATTCTCAGAATTTTTGTTTTCACTTTTTGCACATTGTGAACTTAGCCAGTTTTAAGCTTCAGTTGATGTACAATAGGTACCACTTGTCATCGCAACTCCTCTGACAGTTTTATATTGATCATTTTGAAACTTTGTGTGTGTTTTGCTATTGTATGAGGATGTGCATTTGGTTTGGACTTTATCTTGGGATCAATTTTTATCACTTTTTCCACATTGTGAACGTAGTCAGTTTTTTACCTCACACATATAGGTTATGGATTCTTCTCAAAGCCCTATATTTACATGTATTTCTTCTGCCTTAAATAAACTTTTATTTTTTGTGTGGGGCAGGTGGGAGCAGGTGCGACATCAACTTCACCGAAGTTGAATCTCCAGTCGAGTTATCTTGCTCACAAGCTTAAAACGCAAAAAAAAAATCAAAGGACCATAACTCATGCAAAAATTTCGGAATTTTTTCAAAAGTTAATCAGTTCATGTACTCTTCATCCTGTACCAGCCTGTAACGTTTCAGGGCAATAGCTCATACAGTTTTTGAGATATCTTGCTTACAAGCTTCAAACGGGCAAAATTTCAAAGGGGCATAACTCAAGAAAAATAATTGATTTTTGTCAAAAGTTAATCAGTTCATCTTCTCATTATCCCCAACCATATTGTAAAGTTTCAGGGCAATAGCTCAATTAGTTTTTTTAGTTAACTTGCTTACAAGCTTAAAACGCAAAAAAAAATTCAAAGGGCCATGACTCAAGAAAAAAATTTTTGGATTTTTCACAAAAGTTAATCAGTTCATCGACTCATCATCCAAAACAATTCTAAAGTTTCAGGGCAAAAGCTCAAACAGTTTTTGAGATATCTTGCTTACAAGAGTTCAAAGTATTTTTTGCAAAGGGGCATAACTCAAGAAAGGGACATAATCCTGACGAGAAAAAAAACACGGTTAATTATTTTTTCATAAGGAATCCATATATGAAATTTCAAAAACCTAGCACCCATGGTTCTTAAGTTATGTTATGCAGTAAAAAGCGGGACGGACGGAAGGATGGACGGACGGACGAACAGGGCAAAACCAATATACCCCACAACTTCTTCGAATTTGGGGGCATAAAAACAAAATCCGATGTTTTTATATTTCGCAAGGATTACAATCATAACACCACACTTAACAATAAAAAGTGTTAGAAGTCTCATATCGCATACATGCAGCACAAAGAAAGGGTCAATTTCGATAACACGTTCACACAATCTCAGTACAAAATATACACTCTCTGGTTTGGCCGCTTGCAGCATTGATAACTGCTGCGCATTGACTACCCACTGACAGCGAAATGGCGAACGATTTTTTTTGGGTGTTTGTGGGGAGGTTTATGCCATTTCAAGATTACTTGACTTATTTCGAGCCGATCGATAATCAGAGTGCGTGAAAACCGGATTACCTGGAGAAAACCACCTAACCTCCCGTTGTTTGATTTGTGGTTTAATGTCCCCATCAACGCTGTATAGGTCATTTTGATGACATTGCTTCCAATTTTGATGGACTTCTACCCGACATTGAGACGAAATGATATATCAAGCCCTGTCGCCCAAATAAACCATTAGGGCTTATAAGCATGGAGGGTCCGACTCATACATCTTTGCCTGGGCAGGCTTAGATACTCTAAGTGGTTTACCAGTTCCCGTGTGCGGTCAGTTTCAGCTCTGCGTTGAAGCATCTTGCAGCCCATCTATTTCTCCAAGCCCAAATGAGCGGGGACCGGACTTTCCGTTGCAGAAATTTGTGTCTCACAACTGCAGATTGTTCCACTATTAGATGGATGCCTGCTCCAGTTTCGGTAACGTTTAAGGCTAAACTGGATGCTACAGTTTTGCGTTAGAAGTTTCCTTCGGTATAGTTTTCTCTGCCTCCCTGTCAAGCATCCCACAGCAAAGACTCACAACACGTTAACAAGCCCACGTAATGAACAACCTTCTAAATCCAACTTTATATAAAAAAACCGGGGTTTACTTAAGAAATGAATTTTATTTTTCTGTTGTTCATGAAAGATTGAACGCAGTGAGTATGAAAGTAAAGGATGAACCCGGGGTTCATGTAAACTTTGCTAGCGACCCGCTTTCATTCATACTTTCATAAATAATTTATTTCCTATAATAACATTCTTCGATCCTCATCATTGGGCGAAGACAAATGCTTATAAGGCAAAGTTTTAAAGCTGAAAAACAACAACAACACCAACAACAACAACAACAAAAAAACAACAACATTTGCACGGTCTTTTTATTTTTTTATTTATTTTTTTATTTATTTATTTTTTTTTTTGACCTCGCCAACGCCCAATCACATCGTATATACGCATGATTTAGACCGCCGTCACTTGAAGGCACTAAAATTTATGTCACTATGCGTTTATAGAAGTATGAATTACATTTTTGGGTCGATCGGTTTACGATCGATCCTAATTTACTAAATGGCCAAACGGAATTCATGCAGTTGTCCACGTTACCATCACTGATTTGGGAAAACCAATATTATGTTTTATTAATAGAACTTGAAACGTTGAGCTATTTTTATCACTGCAACAAGAACTATCTATAGAGTCTTGACAGGAATCGTGTGCTGGATAATACCAAGATCAGACACCGCGGAATGTGCCGTCTGATCAGCAGGTTGCACAGAAACTTCACTTTTTGCTTAAATAGTGGCATTTGAGGTTAAACGTAATAGTAGTTGCTCACGTAATGAAAGAAAAACAATATCTTAATCCAGGCCACGATGTCACGTGACGTCTTTCGGAACATTCTATTTATAAAACTGTTACACAAATGTATGCCAAGTCGAGTAAAAATAGACTTTTCGCACTCCTGCTAAGAACTTAATTTAAGAACCCTGTAATATTTAAGTGCAAAAATGAGTAGCCCAGACTTTATAGGTGATACCGTTATTAGACATAAAGCGTAGACCAAGATCGGTTATAGAGTACATTGCTTCTGATCAGGTCCGCACTGTTCGCCATATGTATGCAACAACAGTTTAGAACATGATTTAAGGCCGAAAGGGGCGGGTTGAGGATGCGAATTTCAGGTATTGTGCAATGGGTGAAAAAATGTATGAATCTGAAATAATTTCCAAAAGATGGTAGGGGCTGCGTTTGCACTCTCCCCACTCTGTTGAAAAAATCCAAGTACTACCCTAAGACGTCAGAGCGCAGCGTAAGAGAAAAATTCTGGACTATGCTCGTTTGTTAAATTTAACGTTTAACGTCCCCGTCAACACTGGATAGGTCATTTGGAGTCGTTACTTTCAATGTTACGGGACTTTCAGCTCTGTGTGGAAGCATCATGTAGCCCATCTATTTATTCAAGTCCCAATGGGCGGGGGCGGGTGGACTGTGCTCGTACACTTGGACATTGGCAAACAGAATCTACATAATCAGACACCACATAACGCGATGTCTGATCAGCTCAACTGTGCTTGCTTAAAGTTAAACGAACAGTTCGATTCTCAGCTCAGCACTATTTTCCCAACCTACACTCAGAGACGATCGACCCACCAGTACTTTCAGTGCTTTGATTTCTTTAGGTTTTACATTAGGCTTTACCATGGAAATGTAAATATAGGGCTATATATCATTTTTCATATTTCTTCCCCAAGACCGGTGTTGTGGCCAACTTGTGGGTATCCTTCAGAACCCTTCAGGCGCCTTTTGGACGCGGTTGTAACGAGTAGCAAAAGCCTATGTTTACAGTTATAAGAAAAATGCAACAAATTTTCATTAAATAAAACAAAATAAAATAAAAATAATATTTAAAAAAACAAGAGGGCCCATAGGGCAGTGAATCGCTCACCTGAGGGCTATAATTTGAACAAACTTGGTAGCTGTCCACTAAATGAAGCTTCATACCAAATATCTAAGACCTGGGTCCTCCGGTTTTAGACAAGAAGATTTTTAAAGGTTTTCCCTATATAAGCCAATGTAAAACCAGCGAGCCCTGGTGCGGGGAAATTTTTGGCGCCAGGGCTATAATTTTTACAATCTCGGTTGCTGTTCACTAGATGAAGCTTCACGCCAAATATAAAAGACCTGGGCCTTCTGGTTTCAGAAAAGAAGATGTTAAAGGTTTGTTTTCCTATATAAGCCTATGTAAAACTAGTGGGTCCCGGTCCGGGACATTTTCGGCCCCAAGGCAGTAATTTGAATAATCTTGGCAGAGGTCCATTAGATGAAACTTCATACCAGTTATCAAAGACCTGGGCCATCTGGTTTCAGACAAGAAGATTTTTAAAGGTTATGTCTGTATACGCCTATGTAAAACTAGTGGGTCCCGGTGCGGGCACATTTTTTAACCGAAGGCTATAATTTGAACAATCTTGGTAGAGGTCCATTACATGAAGCTTCATACTAAATATCAAAAACGTGGGTTCTGGTTTCCAAAAAAAAGATTTTTAAAGGTTTTACCTATGTAAGCCTATGTAAAACCAGTAGGCCCTGGCGCGGGGGGGGGGGGGCATTTTTAGGAGCCAGGACTATAATTTGAACAATCTCAGTAGAGGTACAGTAGATAAAGCTTCGCTAAATAATAAAGATCTGGGCATTCTGGTTTCAGACAAGAAGATTTTTAAAGGCTTTTTCCTATATTAGTCTTTGTAAAACTAGTGGGTCCCAGCGCGGACACGTTTTTGTCCCCAAGGCTATTTATTATTATTTGACTAATCTTGGTAGAGGTCTATTAGTAGAAGCTTCGTACCAAATATCAAAGACCTGGGCCTTCTGTTTTTAGCTAAGAAGATTTTTAAAGGTTATCCCTGTATACGCCTACGTAAATCGAGCATTTTTGGCCCCAGGACTATATTTTGAACAATGTTGGTAGAGATCCACTAGATGAAGCTTCATACCAAATATCAAAAACCTGGGTCCTCTGGTTTCAGACAAGAAGGTTTTAATGGTTTTCCATATATAAGTCCATACGAAACTGGTGGGCCCCGACGCCGGGGGCTTTTTTTGGCTCCAGGGCTATAAATTGAACAATATTGGTAGAGGTCTACTAGATGAAGCTTCATGCCAAATATCAAAGACCTGGACCATGCGGTTTCAGAGAAGAAGATTTTTTAAGTTTTCAGTTTAAAAAAAAAAAAATATTTTTAGCTCCTGTGACCTAGATTTGCAAAGGACCGGAACCATTTGAACGATTTTGAAAGAGGACTACCTAAGGATCATTCCTGTAAGTTTGGTCAAAATCCGATCAGTGGTTTAGGAGGAAATGTTGTTTGAAGAAATTGTTGACCCACGGACACACGCACGCACGCACGCACGCTCGACAGACGACGGACAAAAAGCTCACCTCGTCACTACGTGACAGGTGAGCTAAAAACGTTTTGGAAATGCACAAGAATGCAGTATGTCACCCGGGTGTATAAGAAGCCTCCGTGGTGCAGTGGTTACGCTACTCGCCTTGTAAACCAGGGATCGCAGGTTCGATCCCGGGCTTCACCAGACTTTCGGATGAGTCTTTAAACCGAGGTCCCGTCTCCGTATGACCTAAGCTGTTGGTGGGACGTAAAACTCGAACACTCACTCACCCCGGTGTATTATCGTAATTAATCAGATCGCGCGGTAACTGTGGGCACATGACCCAAGACAAAGTTTCGCTTGTCACGGCCAATACTATTACATATAGTGAAACTTCACTGACCCCAATCAGACTGGGGGGTTGCTGTGGTCACATGTCTTAGGACATATTTTCACTGTCACTTGTTTGATTTGAGGTTTAACGTCCCCGTCAACACTGTACAGGTCATGTTGGAGACGTTGCTTCCATTACCTGACATTGAGGTGAAATGACATCTCGAGCCATTTTCATTTGTCACGGTTCTTAGTGTAATTTATAGTGATACTTCAACGACTCCAATCAGACTGCGTGGTTGTTGTGGGCACAAACCTTAAGACAAATTTTCTCTTGTCATGTCTCGTAATATTACACATTGCGAAACTTGATTGACTCCATCCAGACTGTTTGGTTTTTGCAGGCACATGTCGTAAGACACATTTTCACTTGTCACGTCCCACGTCACAGAGTGAAACATATAGGGAAACTTCAGTGCGCCGTTGCTGTGGGCACAGGTTTTAAGAGACGTTTTAACTTGTCACTATTGTCGACCTCGGTAGCTCAGTCGAATGCGCGTCTACCTTGTGATCAGGAAGACGCGGGTTCGATACCTGCCGGGGTCGGCGGAGTTCGATCCTCAAATCTTTTCTAAACGGCCATTGTCTCCCTTCCGCTGATTCAAGAAGAGCAGTTATCATTTTCCGGCGAAACAGGATAACCGCTTTCGTATAAGCAAGTCCAGGAATAGTGAGGAAAAGTAAACTGACCGGCTCAAAAATTACCTAGTCTTGACAGGGCCGTTAAAATCCAATACAAACAAACAAACAAAACTTGTAACTGCCCATAAGGCAACGTATAGTGAAACTTCAACGACTCCAATTAGACTGACTGGTTGCTGGGGCATGTCTTCAGACACATATTCACTTGCCACGTCTATATTGTGTAACATATACTGAAACTTAATTGACTTCAATCAGACTGCGCAGTGGCTGTGGGCAAATAACTTAAAACAAACACATTTTCGCTAGTCATGGTTGATACAGTAACATATAGGGAACCTAAAGTGACTCAAATCAGATTGCACAGTTGCTGTGGGCCTTTGTTTTAAGACATATTTTGACTTGTCACATCTCATAATATAGCATATATTGAAGTGTCAACGACTTCAATCAGACTACGCAGTTATCACGGGCGCGCGTCTTAAAGGTGCATTATTCAGCTATCTGGATAAAATGCTTCCAAAAATAAAATACATATAGCCGGTATTTTTCTTTAAACAATACAAATGAATGCATTTTATGCAAAAATGCGAACAATTATGATGACAGGTAAACGAGTTTGAGAGGAATTCCCTAACTAGGTTTCGAACACTAGTTAGATCTATTTTTAGTTCGTGACAAAAATAGAATCCCCATATATGACGTTATGCGACGTTCATTTTTGGCCTTGTTTGCTTAGGCCATGCATGAATCGGAAAAAACATATGATGCTGAATAGCATGCCATAAGTAACGACACTCAGAGACGATACTGTCTCCATGTATGTGTAAAGCGACAGATTTATTTTTAGAACAGAAATTCCGAACACATGTTCAGAGCGAAGGGTAAACACGAATGAAAACGACCATTTTCACAAAGTTCTGAAGCTGTATTTGGCTCCAAAAGTGTACACATGACAAAGGGGTATGCATTGAAGATAAAAACCAGAAAAAAAATTGAGACCCGGTAGCCCAATAATGCACCTTTAACATTTGCCACGTCTCATAACTTTACATATCGTGAAACTACAATTACTCCAATCGGACTGCGCGGTCGCTGCGGGTACATGTCTTAAAGACACATTTAAACTTGTCATGGTTCATGATGTGATATATAGTAAATCTTTAATGACTCTAATCAGAGTGCGCGTTAAAAACTGACACATGTCTTAAGACATATTTCACTTGTCACGTCTAATAATGTAACATATAGTGAAGCTTCACTGACTCCAGTTAGACGGCATAGTTGTTGTGGGCACGTCTTAAGACACATTTTCACTTGACAATGTCACGGCTCAGGATGTAACATTAATGACTTCAGTCAGACCGCGCAGTAGCTTTGGGGACATGCCCACTAGTCACGTCTCGTAGTATCATGTAACCTCAGTGAATGCAATTGGACTGCGACGATGATGTGGTTACATGTCCAAAGTCATATTTTCACTTGCCACGGCTCATAGCATAACATGTAGTGAAGCCTCTATGACTCCAATCAGACTGCACAGATACTTTTAGAACATGTCTTAAGACATATTTCCACATTTTATATAGTGAAACTTCAATGACTCAAATCAGACCACGCTATTGCTGTGAGCAAATGTTTCAAGACATATTTTCACTTGTCAAGGCTCATAGTGTAACATACAGTGAAACTTAAACGACTTCCATCAGACTACGTGATTGCTGTGGACACATTTCACTTGCCACGTTTCATAATGTAACATATAGTGACACTTAAATTACTCCAATCAGACTGCGCGGTTGCTATGGACACGCGTCTTTAGACATATTTTCACTTGTCACGGCTCATAGTGTTACATAAAATGAAACTTAAGCGACTTCAATCAGACTGCGTGGTGGCTGTGGTCACATGTCGTAAGGCTCATTTTCACTTGTCATGATTCAAAGTGTAAAATATTGTGAAACATCGACTGGAGGTTGCTTTTGGCACATGTCTTTAGACACAGTTTCACTTGTCACGGCACACATTGAAATATATAGTGAAGTTCAATGACTCCAACCCGACAGCGTGGTTGTTTGGGGAACATATTTCAAGACCCATTTTCGCTTGGCAATTCTCATAATGTAATATATAGTGAAACTTCAATGACCCCATTCAGACTGCGTGGTTGCTGTGGCACACGTCGTAAGTCACATTTTTACTTTTCACTTCTCATATTTTAACATATAGTGAAGCTTCCATGGCACCAATCAGACTGCGTGGTCGCTGTGGGCACATGCCTTATGACATAGTTTCACATCACATCTCATAGTGTAACTCAAACCTGACTGCGTGGTTGTTGTGTGCCCACGTCTTAAGACACAATTGCTCGTGTCACGGCTCATAGTATAACATATAGTGAATCGCCAATGACTCCAGTTATACTGCGTGGTTGCTGTCGGCACATGTCCAAAGACACATATTCGCTTGTCACGGCTCATAGTGTAACATATAATGAAATTTTAATTACTCGAATCAGATTGCGCGGTTTTTGTTGGCATATGTCTTAAGACTTTTTGTCACCTGTCGCGGCTCATAGGTAACATAGTGCAACGTCAATGACTGCAATCAGAATCCGCTATTGTCTTTGGCATATGTCTTAAGACAACTTTTTGTGGGCACATGCCTTAAGGCAATTGTTTACTTGTCATGGCTCATAGTGTCACAGATAGTGAAACCTCAATGACTCAAAACAGACTGCACGTTTGCTGCGGGCACATGTCTTAGACATTTCTCTTGTCAAATTTCATTGTGAAACCTAAAGTGAAAAGACAATGACCCCGGTCTGCCTGTACGGTTGCAATGAGCTTATGTCTTAATACACATTTTTACTTGTCACGACCCCTAGTGTGTGTGTGAATTCGGGTTTAACGTCGCTTTCAAATTTCAGTCATATCACGACGGTGTCTGGTTGCGACAGGGAGCTCAATGCTCATCAGGAAGTATCATGTCCCAGACACATTACATGATACCACACCCAGTCACAATATCCTGACACAAGGTCGACCAGTCCTAGCTCTACCCCGTAAATCTGAGTGCCAAGCGAGGAGCAGTGAGTACCATTCTTAACGACTATGGTATGTCGCGGCCCGGGATCGAAACCGTGACCTACCATTCCCCGGAGCGGACACTCTACCAACTGAGCTATCGGGGCCGGTCACGACCCCTAGTGTTACAAATAGCGAAGCTTCAATGACTCCAATCAGACTGCGCGGTTGCTGTTGGCACATGTCATAAGACACATTTTCACTTGATGCGGCTCATAGTCTAATGTATGGTGAGAATCAATAACTTCAATCAGACTGCCGTGTTTGTGTGGACGCATGCCTCAAGTCACAATTTCACTTCTCACGGTTCTTAGTGTAACATATAGTGAAACTTCAAAGACTCCAATCAAACTCCGCAGTTGCTGTGGGCACATGTCTAAGACACATTTTCACTTATAATGGCTCAAAATGTAACATATAGTGAAAGTTCAATGACTCTAATCAGACTGCTTGGTTGCTGTGGGCACGTCATAAGACACAATTTCACTTGTCACGTCTCGTAATGTAACATATAGTGAAACTTAAATAACTCCAATCAGACTGCTTGGCAGCTGTGGATACATGACGTTACAGTGTAACATATAGTGAAGCTTCAATGACTCCAATCAGACTGCGCGGTTGCTGTGGGTACGTGCTCAAGACTCATTTAAACTTGTCACGGCTCATAGTGTAACAAACAATGAAACTTCAGTGACTCGAATCAGAATGCTTGGGTGCTGTGGGTACATATTTTAACACACATTTTCGCATGTCAAGGCTCATGGTGTAACATATAGTGAAACATAAAGTGAAAAGTCAATGGCCCCGGTGTGACTGTGCGGGGGCAATGAATACATATTTTACTTGTCTCGAATCCTAGTCTTAATACATATTTTACTTGTCTCGAATCCTAGTGTGACATATAGTGAAACTTCAATGAATTTAATCAGACTGCGCGGTTGCTGCTAACACGTGTCTTAAGACACATTTTCACTTGTCGCGGCTCATAGTGTAATATAATATAATGTAATTTATGTAATATATACAGTGCTCAAGTACTGATTTAAATAACTACACATGTATATCATATCTTTAATTTCTCCAGCATAAAATTCTACATGTAATTGTTCTAAAACTAAGACTGACTTGTCAGGTGAGGCATGTATCTTGGCGGATTTGGTTTACACTTTTTGTTATAATTTAAATTTTGCAAGTCTCGCTACTTTGGACATCTCGTTCCTGATGCCCGGGACTTCCGTGGAGTGTGGGTCAGTCGGTCGGTGCGTGCTCGGAGGGGGATGTGCTGTGTTTGTCGGGTATGGTCCATCATCCGTTTCGGTTTCAAACGTTTGGGGATGAGACACATTGATGAAGGTTAAATATCAGAAAGGCCTATGTGTCACTAAATTTGGTACAGTTACGCCTTAATTGCAACCACTGGTCCGATATCTCTGATAGTGGATGATTCGTTCGTCCCCGAGGGTATCATAAGCTCAGTATCAGTTCCTTAGTGCTGAGGTTGATACTGCGGTATTGACGTCAGTGCTCAAGTTCTGATTTAAATAACTATACTATATCTTTAATGTGTGTATATTGAGATGAAATGATATCTCAAGCCCTGTCGCCCAATGAAACGGGCCGACTCGCACCGCTTTGCCTGGGCAGGCTTAGATCCTCTAAGCGGTTTACCAGTACTCGTTAAAGCATCATGCAGCCCATATATTTCTTTAAGCCCCGATGGGCGGGGGTCGGCAGTCTGATTGGAGTCATTGAAGTTTCACAATATGTTTAACTGTGATAAATGGCAAGTGAAAATGTGTCTTAAGACATGTGGTCATAGCACATTAAGAGTCTGGTTGGAGTCACCGAAGTTTCACAATATGTTAAATTATGATACGTAATAAGTGAAAAGGTGTCTTAAGACATGTGGCAACAGCTACCGCGCAATCTGGTTGGAAGCATATATGATTCACTATATGTTACACTACAACTGCGCAGTCTGATTACAGTCATTGAAGCTTCACTATAGGTTACACCATCAGATAAACCAAGTGAAAGTGAGTCTTTAATCCTGTTCGAACAGAAACCGAACGGTCTGATTGGAGTCATCGAAGTTTCACTTTATGTTACTCAATGAGCCGCGACAAGTGAAAAGGTGTCTTAAGACATGTGCGAACAGCTACCGCGCAATCTGGTTGGAAGCATATATGATTCACTATATGTTACACTACAAGTGCGCAGTCTGATTACGGTCATTGAAGCTTCACTATACGTTACACCATCAGATATAACAAGTGAAAGTGAGTCTTAAATCTTGTACGAACAGAAACCGAACAGTCTGATTGGAGTCATCGAAGTTTCACTATATGAGTGAGTGAGTGAGTTTTAGTTTTACGTCCCACCAACAGCTAAGGTCATACGGAGACGGGACCTCGGTTTAAAGACTCATCCGAAAGTCTGGAGAAGCCCGGGATCGATCCTGTGATCCCTGGTTTACAAGGCGAGTAGCGTAACCACTGCACCACGGAGGCTTCTTTCACTATATGTTACTAAAAAGCCGTGACAAGTGAAAATGTGTTTTAAGACATGTGCCTACAGCAAAAATGCAGTTTGATTGGAGTCATTGTAGTTTTACTATATGTTACACTAGGAGCCGTGACAAGTGAAAATATGTCTTAAGACATGTACCAGCAGCGAGCGCGCAGTATGCATATAGTCACTGAAGGTTCGCTATATTGTACATTATAAAACTTGACAAGTTAAATTGACTCCACTAAGATTGCGTGGTTTCTGCGGTACTCGTCTTAAGTCGCATGTTCTCTTGTCATGTCTCATAGTGTAACATACAGTAAAGCTTCAATGACTCCACTCAGACTGCGTGGTTTCTGCGGTACTTGTCTTAAGTCACATGTTCTCTTGTCATGTCTCATAGTGTAACATACTGTATAGCTTCAAAGACTCAAAGACGTTTCACTATATGTTACCCTATGAGCTGTGACAAGTGAAATGTCTCTTAAGACACGTGTCCAAAGCAACCGCGCAATCTGAAGATTTCGCTGGTATGGACATGTGGAACGCTCCAACGGTGCAGTCAAGACTGCCTGTGACATACAGGTAGGTGGAAAGCGGGGGCCAGGAAGGTCCAAGATGACCTGGAGGCATCTAACAGAAAGAGATTGCAGAGAATGGAAGCTCTCTGCTATCGATCCTCATGATAGACAAGCCTGGAGATCTGGTGTAAGATCTGCCATGCGTGCAGCAAGCCAGCTACCTGGAAGGGGGCCCACTTATCTGGACGCTGCCCCTGTACCTGCACGTTAATCAAAAATCCGTTGATGATGATGATGATCGGGTAAAAGTCCCACATAATTGGAAGCAACGTCTCCAAAATGAACTTTACCGTGTTGATCGGGGACGTTTAACCTCAAATCAAACAAACAAACCTAATCAGACTGTCTGGTCGGTGTTTTCTCATGCCTTAAGTCACAATTTCACTTCTAATAGTTCATAGTTTTACAAATAATGAAACTTCTATGACCACAGTCAGACTGCGCATTTGCTGTGGGTACATGTCTTAAGACACATTATATCTTCTAACGACTCAAAGTGTTACAAATAGTGAACTTCAATGACGGCAGTCAGACTGCGCAGTTGCTATGTGCACATGTCTTAAGACATAGAATACTTCTCACTGCTCATAGTGTAACATATAGTGAAACTTTAATGGCTCCAGACAGACTGCGCATTTGCTGTGGACAAATTTCACGTGGCACCGCTCATAGGTAACATAAAGTGAATTTTTAAGGACTCCAGTCAGACTGCGCGGTAGCTGTGGCTGCATGTCTTATGACAAATTTCCACCTGTCATAAATAAACATATAATGAAACTTTAATGCCACCAGACTGTGTGGTAGCTATGGGCATGTGTCTTAAAGCACATTTTCACTTGTGCCTGCTCAAAATGTAACATATAGTGAAACTTCAATGACTCAGATCGGAATGCGCGGTTGATGTAAGCACAGGTTTCATAACACATTTTCACTTGTCTCGACTCATAATGTACATGTAACATGTAGTGAAACTTCAATGACTCCTATCTGACTGCGCGGTTGCTATTGGCACTTGTCTTAAGATGAAGTTTTACTTGCTGCGTCTCATAGTGTAGCATGTAGTGAAACTTATATGACTGCAATCTGACAGCTTGGTTGCTCTGGGCACGTCATAAACACATTCTCACTTGTCACGGATCATAGTGTAACATATAGTGAAAAGTCAGTGACTATAATCAGCGGCCCCCGCCCATAGGGGCTTGAAGAAGTATATAGGCTGCATGATGCTTCCACGCAGAGCTGAATCCGGCCTGCACACTAGTACTGGTACACCACTTAGAGGATCTAAGCCTGTCTAGGAACCGCGGTGCGAGGCGGACCGTCCATGCTAATAAACCCTATTGGTTTCATTGGGCGACAGGGCTTGAGATGTCATTTCATCTCAATGTCGGGTAAAAGTCACACAAAATTGGAAGCATTGTCTCCAAAATGACCTATACAGTGTTTTCGGAGACGTTAGGCCTCAAATCAAACAAAGAAATAAAACAAAACAGATTGCGCGGTTGCTCTGGACACGTGTCTTAAGACACATTTCACTTGTCACAGCTCATAGGGTAACATATATAGAAACGTCAATGACTCAGTTCAGACTGCGTGGTTGCTGTGGGCACAAGTCTCAAGAAACATATTTTCGCTTGTGGCTGCTCATATCGTAACATAAAACGAAACTTCAATGACTCCCATCAGAATGCATGGTTGCTGTGGGCACAAGTCTTGAGACACAATTTCGCTTGACCCGACTCATAGTGTCACATTTCGTGAAACCACGGTAGCCAGTCAGACTGCGCGGTGCTTCAATGACTCCACTCAGACTGCGTGGTTTCTGCGGTACTTGTCTTAAGTCACATGTTCTCGTGTCATGTCTCATAGTGTTACACACAGTAAAGCACAAATACTCCACTCAGAAAGCGTGGTTTCTGTGGTACTTGTCTTAAGTCACATGTTCTCCTGTCATGTCTCATAGTGTAACATACAGTAAAGCTTCAATGACTCAATGAAGCCTCAGTGGTGTAGTGGTTACGCTACTCGCCTTGTAAACCAGGGGTTGCAGGATCGATCCCGGGCTTCACCAGACTTTCGGATGAGTCTTTAAACCGAGGCCCCGTCTCGGTATGACCTTAGCTGTTGGTGGGATGTAAAACTCAAACACACATTCACTCACTCAATGACTCAATAGAAGCCTCTGTGGTGTAATGGTTATGCTACTCGTCACGCCTCAGAGAGTAACAGACAGTGTATGTTGCGTAGGCCAGATTGGAATCTGGCAATCTGCCTAGGCCAGTTTAGAATTCTGATTTAGTCTATACAAAAGTAGGTTTCTAATTTGGTCCAGGGAGATCCAGAATCTGTCTAGGCCATATAAGAATTCCAATCTGGCTAGGCCGATTCTGGATCTGCATAGACCAAATTGGAATCCTTAAAGACGGGACACACACACACACACACACACACACACACACACACACACACACACACACACACACACACGCACGCACACACGCAAACACACACACACACACACTAAATATGTAATTTGTGTTTCAATGCATTTTCCTGTTGTCGTCACGATTGTGATCGCAGAATTTTACGCATGACTGAGGCTGCCTTAAATTACTCATGACAACAGTAATTATTAATGCGATATTGCTGTTTTCCTCTAGATTAGACTGTTCAGATAAACTAATAAGAAGAAAATGTCTCAGAAAAACTGTTTGCAAGAGGTTTTGGTTTGCTGTTGATTCGAAACAAAATCTTCACTTAATAGATTTAAGTGTTTTTGTGTGTTGTTACTTATTTCACTACAGCTGTCGGGTTGGAATATGTGCTGTCGTGTAATTCGTTATGTCCTTCACCTTATTAGTTTATACTAATTTATTTTAGTTCGAATGCGATGGAAGCTTCAAGCTTATTGAATCGCTCTCGAACACTCATTCCGGATGTTTTCACACGCGTGGTCATCGCGTGGTCCTTCACCTTATTGAAGTCCTTCTCGATCATAGAGACGATTGTTGCGTTCAAACTGATATATGACCCACTGCAGATAGCCTGGTCCAGTATTCACTTTTGTTTTGTTTTTTCTTTTTTGTGTGTTCTCTGTGTCCATATGATATCAGAAGTATACG
Source organism: Lucinisca nassula (assembly GCA_963580285.1). Classification (NCBI taxonomy): domain Eukaryota; kingdom Metazoa; phylum Mollusca; class Bivalvia; order Lucinida; family Lucinidae; genus Lucinisca; species Lucinisca nassula. Next base: position 53,172,460 of record OY757022.1, read on the forward strand.
GGCCTCTGTAGCGTCAATGACGTCACAAGCCGGTCGACAAGATGACCGCCATTTTGACTTGGGTTGACCTCGCGGGGGTCGCTCTCGATGCGGAGTTTGAGACCAAGATGGCCGCCATAAGCAGGATGAGGTGACGCGTTTAGTAGAAACGCCCTAGACCATGGGAAGGTAGCGTCACGTCCTAGGGCACGGGGGTCCTATATACAGGCTCATCTACAGGGTGGAGGGGTGACCCCTTTTTACGGATTATCGAACATACACAGATCGGGACTGATCAATTCGTATAATTTCTAGTCGGATGACCTTGATGGGGTCGCCTTTGTAGGCCAAGATGGCCGCCGGGTGACTGTTTAGACAGAGTCACCATATCCATCAGATACGTATCCCACATGCTGTCCAGCCCTTTGACAATCCCTCTATATCTCCGAAATCTCCCTCTCGTAAGAGAGTAGGCATCCTGTGTTGAAGCCATTTTACTTCGATCCGAGCCATATGGACCAGATAGGAGCGGTGAAGCTCGAGCCCTTCTTCTTCTTTTGACTAAAATAAAATGCCAAACTATTTAGCAGACGACACAAAAATAATAACTCGCATTATTTAGACTACTCTTTTTGCTGCCTCGTCACTAAATGATTGCAGAATGGCTAAATTCTTCGTTTAATACGTCGGCTGACCCTAGATGACCTTTCACACCGGTGTAGGTCTTCACCATTAACTATCGGAAACTTGAACACTCCGTACTTATTGGTCATGGAGAGTCCATTGTCATACATGGATTAGACCATTTATGATAATAGAACGCGGATCTATAATGAGAAAAACATTCGCCCATTGCGCACTCATTACGAGCACTCACCATTTCAAGTCTAACATCCTATAAATGGAACGAGGCAAACGGCGTAGATCCTAATGACACGACCCTAGGCAAACGGTACGGACTAAGGCCCATTATACAGGAATGTCTTGAATCATGACTTTTTCATGAAAATCGGCAAGAGGCCTAAAATCAAATCGTAGATGGTACATTTCTATCAAATTTTTATCAAAATATCTGCAAAGGCGTGGCAGTAAATGCCATTTTTCAACTACCTGTTGATTCCACTCGTCTAAGATGGAAGAACTCATTCGGCTTAAATGGCCTTTTGGCAGTGTTTATCGTGTTACAGCGCTGAGTCATTAAATTCGACACCATTTCAAGCCTAAATGGCATATAGATTTATACGCTGTTCGACTATTTTATTTTATATAAATCGCCATTGTCTAAAATACTCCATTCTCTCTGTCGTAGATGAAAATTAATGAGAAAAACATTCGCCCCCATTTCGCCCTTGGAATTGCCTTCACTCGTCTAAGAAACACATTCGACTTAAATGGGTTTATGTCAGTTTTATCGCGTTGCGGGTCGTTAAAATTAGATCGCGTTAATTGTTTTTCAACACTTACCCAGGTATTAACTTTTATGAATTCCGATTCATTTCTATTTAAAACTTCAGCCGCCCGAGCTCATCGGGGGTTGAAGAAATAGATGAGGCTGCGCATACCTGAAACGACCGCATGCTGGGAAGGTTCTAAGGCTGCCAAGACAAAGCGGTGTGAGGAGGCCCCTATAAACCATATCGGTTTCATCGGGCGACAGGGCTCGAGATGAAATTTCCTCCCCGTATCTTTTTCTTTCTTATACCGCGATCGGTCACATTTAACCATTACTCGCAGGTGTACATTATATACACTCCGGGTTGCAGGGTTGACAGCCTACACAGTAATCGTGTAATTCCGGTAGGGGGTCTTCTTGAGGCCTAAATGGCCGAAACTAGCTAGTCTGGTCCAGAAAATATGTACACTCCATATTTTCCAGTTCTGTGGTGTATTCCTTGCTTCCAAATGATAACCCTTTCTTGAACATATTTGACGTCACTACAGCTGTTGTCTGTGAATGTGTGGCGGCCGTAAAACGCCTCCCTACCCTACATCATAGTGTAGTTTATATTTTCTTGTCCTTTGGGATCATTGATTCCATTGTGGAAATTTGAAACTATTTGAGGGTCACTGATGAGGCCTAAACGGCCGAAATTAGCTAGTCTGCCCCAAGAAAACATGTTCACTCCGTATTTCCAGTACTTTGGTGTATTCCTTGCTCTTTCTAGAACATATTTACCCTGCACAGGAGATGACTCTTCCTGTATAGGGGGGCCTCCAGTTAACGTCCCGCACCGAGAGACGGTAACACCTTTTGGTTTTCACCCCCAGCAAATTATGCCAATGGAGCGTGTTAGGACACCGACCGAATTGTCTGCACTCGTCTAAGATGGAATAACTCATTCGGCTTAAATGAGGTTAGGTCAGTTCCTTTAAACGCCGTTTGATGACCTTTATGTATTATAACAAATATTTTTTTCAATTTCGATACACGTTTTCCGCATATGCCTAATGGCCCTTTTCGGGGACATTTGCAAACAGTGCGGGCCCAGATCATACGCGGCGTTCGACCTCATTAATCTCGCAAACCTTATCGCTACTTTAACACCGCTTTTATTGGAACACTCCATAATTTTCGGCAGAAGATTCCATTGTGGGTTAGACCATGAGAAAAACATTCGTTCAGCGCACTGAGATCCATTTCAAGCATAAAATGGCATACAAATTTATACGCTGTTTTTTCACATTGTTCTCTTACTTTATAACGGTAGGGGTATTTAAACTGCACATGAGATGACGCTACCTGCACAGGAGACATCCAGTTAACGCCCCGATCCGAAGGATGGTGCACTTTTTTTAGCGTTCATCCCACGCAAATGATGCCAATGGAGCGTGTTTGGACATCTAAATAATCACCGCCTCAGACATACATACAAAAGAACCATCTCGTTAAAGGTACGTTGTGGATGCGCGTTGAGGAGGATCATTAATTACGGGTTTCGGGATTCCGCCTCCGTGAGGCGGCGCATAACGCCTAAGTTCTGGGCGTTTGTCCCTCAAAGACATGTTAAAAATCAAAGTAGTAAGAGTACCGAATATCTACAGTCGAACTTCAATGGCTCGAACAGCCTAGGGACCACGAAAATCTGTTCGAGACAGGGGTAGTTCGAGCCAATGAGGGTTACTCTCAGGAGTCATAACGAGGTACTTTTATACATCTTTTCGGTATTCTTTAATGAAAACGTATGCTGTGTGTACTCATTAGAATCGCCTCATCGAGGCGATTCTAATGAGTACACACAGCATACATTTGCAAGATAAAAGACTAAAATCTCCTTAATCTCCCCACTATTTCTTATGTAGAGGACTTCGCTAGGAGCTCAAGAATGGGTTCGACGCATCCATGGTAAACGAGCCATCGGTGTTCGAGCCATTGAAGTTCGGCTATACGTTACCGTGTATTAGGCTTGCTACGAAGAAAAATCAAAGTAATAGCAGTACCGAGAATCCACCTTATCGCGCATAAGGCTTGCTACGAAAAAATCAAAGTACTAACGGCACCTCAAATTTTCTGAAAAAAAAAAAAACACCAAAAAACAAAGTACAAAAGTACCTAATATTTTGAGAGAAAAAAATCAAAGTAAATGTTTGGCACCAATAGGATTCGAACCTATGACCTCCTGCTTTCCTTAATATTAAGGTGACTTAAACTTTCACAGCTCCACATAGCAAATGTGAAATATCCACACATTGGCGTATCTTAAAATGAGATGGACCCTCAAACACATGTTAAAAGTCAAAGTAATAACAGTATCTTAAATCCTAATTTAAGGCATATAACATCCATCCGTCCATCCGTCTATCCATCCATCCATCCATCCATTCATCCATCCATCCATCCATCCATCCATCCATCCATCCATCCATCCGTCCATCCATCCATCCATTCATACATACATACATACATTCATACATACATACATACATACATACATACATACATACATACATACATACATACATACATACATACATACATACATACATACATACATACATACATACATACATACATACATACATACATACATACACACATACATACATACATAACCAAATGCGCGTTGAGGCGGAACATTAAATAAGGCCTTTGGGACCCCGCCTCAGTGAGGCGGCTCGTAATGCATGAGTTTTAGGCGTTGTTAGAATGAGGTGGTCCCTCAAAGGACATGTTGTGGGTGCACGTTAAGACAGGTTTAATGTGACTATTTATAGTAACTGACGTTTGTTTCTAAAATAACGCCCTCATGAAGCTCAAACCATCAATGAGGCTTAATATAGTAACTGACGTTTGTTTCTAAAAATAGCCACCAAGCACACACACAACACACAAAAAATATTAACTGCACATACACCTAAAAACGCAAACTGCTTCAGACACTAATTGAATGCGAAAAGTTTAAAACGACATAACCGATCAGAGCTCTGCGCCATCCTAACAGACAATAACGTCTATTGGATAAAGCCTATGTTTAATATGGCTACGACACATACCGATTGGTTGCTATTAATAACCGACCTTTAATACTTATGCTGTGAACAAATGACAGCCTCGTTTTGAAATTGGCGAAGAAAACACAAAGGTTGTAGTAAATAAATTCAGTCTCAAACGAATCCGCAAAGACAAAACACCTGTTCCAGGTAGGATGGGAAGGTTTCTGACATTATATCGCGCTTGCGGCGGAGAGGAGTGCATCGAAAATGATATGCGCGTAATTAATAAAATTAACTGGAATTTCAACGAAAGGGGCTTATGTATTTGGATCGAGGACAACTATAAGTTTCACTATGGCCAGGAACCCCAACTCACTTTTTACAAGGTAACTTCTCACCATGACGGGGAAGGCAATACGAGCTACACCAGAAAGCAGATCTACGATACGGTAAAGCACTTCTGGAAGCGGCTAAAGCAAAAGCTAAGGAGTGGTCAGTGTAATTTCTTCCCACCCACGAGAACTCCACCAACGGATAGTGGCGACAAGCCCGCCAGATATAAGCTGAGTACTGGAGAGCTGTATTCGTTACCGACGTCTGGAGAGAAATGTCCCATGAATTTGAAAGAAATTGAGTTTTACGTAAAGTGGTCCAAAGACTTACTCGCTTTTGTAATAGAATATCTAAGAGATGAGACCCTTAGCTTAGCTGTATCTGATTAGGCGTATTTGCAAATCGAACACTCGGGAACAGTAGTAGACTCAAACGAGTTAAGAGGAGAGACACTGAAAGTCTTGACTTCATACATATATTGGACGACAAATACACTAAAGATTTTTTTTTATCTTTTGAATATGCTAGTTTATCCTTATTACACAAAATGAGATTACTTATTGCACAAAATGAGACTCCTTATTGCAAAAATTGCAAAAAAACGCGATTCCTTATTGCACAAAACGCGACTCCTTAATGCACAAAATGAGATTTCTTATTGCACAAAACGCGATTCCTTATTGCAGAAAACGCGATTCCTTATTGCCCAAAACGCGATTCCTTTTTGCACAAAACGGGATTCCTTATTACACAAAATGAGATTCCTTATTGCAAAAAACGAGATTCCTTATTACACAAAACGCGATTCCTTATTGCACAAAACGCGATTCCTTATTGCACAAAACGCGATTCCTTAATGCACAAAATGAGATTTCTTATTGCACAAAACGCGATTCCTTATTGCACAAAACGCAATTCCGTATTGCACAAAACGCGATTCCTTATTGCACACAATGAGATTCCTTATTGCACAAAACGCGATTCCTTATTTCACAAAACGCGCTTCCTTATTGCAGAAAACGCGATTCCTTATTGCACAAACCGCGATTCCTTATTGCACTAAATGAGATTCCTTATTGCACAAAACGCGATTCCTTATTGCAGAAAACGCGATTCCTTATTGCACAAAACGCGATTCCTTATTGCACAAAACGCGATCCCTTAATGCTTTTGTTTTATTTGAGGTTTAACGTCCCCGTCAACACTGTAAAGGTCATTTTGGAGAAGTTGCTTCCAATTTTGTGGGACTTTTACCCGACATTGAGATGAAATGACATCTCAAGCCCTGTCGTCCAATAAACCAATAGCATGGACGGTCCGCCTCGCACCGCGGTTCCTGGACAGGCCTAGATCCTCTAAGCGGTTTACCAGTACTAGTGTGCGGGGCGGATTCAGCTCTGCGTGGAAGCATCATGCAGCCCATATATTTCTTCAAGCCCCTATGGGCGGGGGGCCGATTTCTTATTGCACAAAACCCGATTCCTTATTGCACAAAACGCGATTCCTTTATGCACAAAAAGCGATTCCTTATTGCATAAAATGAGATTCCTTATTGCAAAAAACGAGATTCCTTATTACACAAAACGGGATTCCTTATTACACAAAACGCGATCCCTTATTGCACAAAACGCGATTCCTTATTGCAAAAAAAACGCGATTCCTTATTGCACAAACGCGATTCCTTATTGCAGAAAACGCGATTCCTTATTGCACAAAACGCGCGATTAATGAATGCACAAAATGAGATTTATTGCACAAAACGCAATTCCTTAATGCACAAAATGAGATTTATTGCACAGAACGCGATTCCTTAATGCACAAAACGAGATTTTTTATTGCACAAAACGCGATTCCAAATTGCAGAAAACGCGATTCCTTATTGCACAAAACGCGATTCCTTATTGCAAAAAAAAGAGATTCCTTATTGCGAAAAAAAAATTAGATTCCTTATGGCAAAAATGTGCAATAAGGAATCTCATTATGTGCAATAAGGAATCACGTTTTTTTGCAATAAGGAATCCAATTTTTGCAATAAGGAATCCAATTTTTGCAATAAGGGATCACGTTTTGGGTAATAAGGAATGCCATTTTGTGTAATAAGGAATCACGTTTATTGCAATAATGAATCGCGTTTTGCGCAATAAAGATTCGCGTTTTATGCAATAAGGGATCTCATTATGTGCAATAAGGAATCACGTTTTTTTGCAATAAGGAATCAAATTTTTGCAATAAGGAATCCAATTTTTGCTATAAGGTATCTGTTTTTGTGCAATATTTGCAAATGTAGCCAAAAGGGCCACTAGGCATATGTTGGAAACGTGTACTGAAATTGAGAAAAGCTTGTTATAATACATTAAGGTCATCTAGTCTTAACATGTTTAAACGGCGTTTAAAAGAACTGACCTAACCCCATTTCAGCCGAATGAGTTCTTCCATCTTAGACGAGTGCAGACAATTCAAAGTGCGAACTGGGCGAATATTTTTCTCATTAATTTTAATACCTTTTCGTCCAATACATTAAGCTATCTACGACAGAGGTAATTTTCCGTCTTCCTAGAGTATTTCATAACCAGTTGTAATGATGTAAGGTCGGATTTGAAGTTTAACGTCCCCGTCAACACTGTAAAGGTCATTTTGGAGACGTTGCTTCCAATTTTGTGGGACTTTGACACAACATTGAGATGAAATGACATCTCAAGCCCTGTCGCCCGATGAAAACCATGTTTATAAACGTGGACTGGCCGACTCGCACCGCTTTGCCTGGGCAACCTTAGAACCTTACCAGTATGCGGTCGGTTTCAGCGTGGAAGCATCGTTGTCCATCTATATCTTCAAGCCCCGATGAGCGGGGGGGGGGGGGGGCGGCTGAAATTTTAAATAGACGTTTTTGTCAACAATGAATCACGTTTTTGTCAATAAGGAATCTCATTTTCTGCAATAAGAAATCATGTTTCTTGCAATAAGGAATCAATTATTTTTTTTTTTGCAATAAGGAATCTCATTTTTTTTATTTTTTTTTTGCAATAAGGAATCGCGTTTTGTGCAATAAGGAATCTCGTTTTGTGCAATAAGGAATCGCGTTTTCTGCAATAAGGAATTGCGTTTTGTGCAATAAAAAATCTCGTTTTGTGCATTAAGGAATCGCGTTCTGTGCAATAAATCTCATTTTGTGCATTAAGGAATCGCGTTTTGTGCAATAAATCTCATTTTGTGCATTCATGAATCGCGCGTTTTGTGCAATAAGGAATCGCGTTTTCTGCAATAAGGAATCGCGTTTGTGCAATAAGGAATCGCGTTTTTTTTTTTTGCAATAAGGAATCGCGTTTTGTGCAATAAGGAATCGCGTTTTGTGTAATAAGGAATCCCGTTTTGTGTAATAAGGAATCTCGTTTTTTTGCAATAAGGAATCTCATTTTGTGCAATAAGGAATCGCGTTTTGTGCAATAAGGAATCTCATTTTGTGCAATAAGTAATCGCGTTTTGTGAAATAAGGAATCGCGTTTTGTGCAATAAGGAATCGCGTTTTGTGCAATAAGGTTGGCTTTTTGACAATGTCTACTCATTTTGATAATAATAACATTAAGAATAATATTATTATTATTATTATTATTATTAAGCTTACATGTATGTCTTCGAGCAGAAATCAGACAAATAATGTTTACCCCCGTAAAACCCAGTTTTCTCTATATAAAGTAGGGTTTAGTGGGATCTTCATTTCCCGGACTTGTTCACATGATGTCTAGTGAAAACATAGACTGTGGGCAGCCGTTAGAACCATCCCCTTGAGGCGGTTCTAACGAGTACCAACAATCTCTTTTCTTTTTAGCAAAGATAAGGAACATAACGTATACCCCTGTAAACCCAAATTTTCTCTGTATAAAGTGGGGTTTAGAAGGTGACCGATACACGTACTTGCACACCTGATAGAGAATTGGCTAGTACTTTCCAGATACATGTAAAAATAATTAAACCTTTTAAAAGGAATAACTTTCTTATATTCTGTAACAGTGCTCTAATAAAAGTAGACAATATAATAGAAATTTCTTATACGTTCTCCATGAAAACAAAATGTCTTGCCCCCGCCCATAGGAGCTTGAAAAAATAGATGGGCTGCATGATGCGTTCACGCAGAGCTGAAACCGACCTGCACACGAGTACTGGTAAACAGCTTAGAGGATCTAAGCCTGCCCAGGCAAAGCGGTGCGAGTCGGACCGTCCATGCTTATAAATCCCATTGTTTTAATTGGGCGGCATGGCTTGAGATGTCATTTCATCTCAATGTCGGGTAAAAGTCCTACACGTCTCCAAAATGATTTTTACAGTGTTGACGGGGACGTTAAACCCCAAATCAAACAAACAAATCCATGAAAACAAACTATCGATAAATCTATAATAATATTCCAAGAGGATGTGGCCGCCGCCCGACGGGGCTTGAAGAAATAGATGAGCCGCATGATCCTTCCGCGCAGAGCTGAAACCCAACGCACACGAGTACTGGTAAACCGCTTAGAGAATCTAAGCCTGCCCAGGCAAAGCGGTGCGAATCGTGTTGTTTGTTTAGCTCACTTTGGCCGAAGGCTTCAGGGGAGCTTATAGTATAGTGGGTCGTCCTTTTGTCCACACCTTTGACCAATTATATCTCTGCAACCTGCAGGCTGATCTCAACCATTTCTCATCTGTAGCATGCCTCTGGTGGGGCATTTATGACATTAGCTTTTTTTCGAAATCGATCGAAAACTTTGGTTGCTATGGCAAACACAAGGTCCCATAGACTAACAACGGGAAAATGCTTGTCAACACTGTAGCGCCTTCTGTTTTGATTGGATCCTTCTGAAACTTATATGTGAGGTGGCTGAGGATAAAAGCTAGGAAGTTTCGAGAATAGGCCAAGTCGGCCCATTAATCATAAAGTTACGTCCCTTGATTGCTGAAAATGCCTATTTCGGGTCTGGTCATCACCGTAGCCGTTTCAGTTTTGATCGGATCTTCCTAAAACTTACAAACAAGTAAGTCATGGTTAAAAGCTCGGAATAGTTCGAAAACTATCGATTTCGGTTGATAACATCCGGAGTTATGTCCCTTACTTTGCTGAAAATGCTTATTTTGACATTGTCATCCCCGTAGCCCCTTCAGTTTTGATCGGATCTTCTTGAAACTTACAAACAAGTAAGTCAGGGATAAAATCTCGGATGAGTTCGAAAACTGATGAGGTTGGCCTATCTATCGTAGAACTACGGCCCCTTGATTGGTGAAAATGCCTATTGTTGACCTTGTCATCACTGTAGGCTCTTCAGTTTCCATCGGATCTTCTTGAAACTTACTTGTAAGTAAGTCAGAGATTAAACCTCGGCAGAGTTCAAATATTGGTGAGGTCGGCGTATATCTCAGAGTGTTATGTCCCCCCCCCCCCTTGATTTCAGAAAATGCATATTTTTGACCTTGTCATCACTGTAGCCCCTTCAGTTTTATCGGATCTTCTAGAAACATACATGTAAGTAAGTTCTGGATAAAAGCGTGGATGAATTCAAATAATTATGAGCTCAGCCTATTTATCATAGAGATACGTCCCTTTGATTGCAGAAAATGCCTATTTTTTACCTTGTCATCACCGTTACTCCTACAGTTTTCATCATGTCTTCGTGAAAATTACAAACAAGTAAGTTAGGGATAAAAGCTCAGATGAGTTTGAAAACTAGCGATGTCGGTATATTACTCACAGAGTTATGTCCCCTACTTTAGCGAAAATGCTTATTTACAACCTTATCATCACCGTAGCCCCTCAAGCTTGATTGGATCTTTTTGAAACTTGAAACAAATAAGCAACTCAGGGACAAAAGCTCGAATGCGTTAGAAAACCGGTGGATCGGCTTATTTATCGTAGAGTTACGTCACTTTGTTTGCAGAAAATGCCTGCTTTTGACATTGTCATCGCCGTAGCCTCTTCAGTTTTGATCGAATTTCTTGAAATGTTAGTAAGTCAGGGATTAATGCTCGGACGAGTTAAAAAAACTGGTGAGGTCGGCTTATTTATCATAGAGTTATGTCCCTTTGATTGCACATTGTTCATAGAGTTACGTCGCCTTCGTTGCTGAGAATGCCTTTTTTGTACCTTGTCATCACCATAAGTCCTTTAGTCTTGATCGAATCGTCCTGAAACTAGCATATAAGTAGTTTGGGTAAGAAAGTTCGGATGAGTTTGAAAACTGGTGATGTCTGCATATCTCTCATAGAGTTACGACTTCTTGAATGCTGAAAATACCTATTTTTGACCTTGTCATCAGCATAAATCATTGGAATTTCCTGAAACTTTGAATTTGTTAGCTCAGGTGAACGACATAGGACCATCATGGTCCTTTTTTTTAAATGCGATAGGTAAAAACAAAGGGTGCAAAATCTGGACAATACGAGGTATGAGGGGGGTGAATTTTGAAGTCATATTAAACACTGAAACTACTTTTAAATTAGTAAAAAGATATGTAAAATGTGCACAATATGAAAGATAGAATCGACACTGCTATTACTGCAGTCATTCCTCATAGTCCAAAAACACCAATCGTGCCATTGTGGCTGCCATGTTTGTTTACAAATGCTCTACCAGGGCTCTTCGATCACACTTGTAAAGGAACATGGGCTATTTGACTTCCGGTACCATAGTCCGGTTAATGATCGAACTCGCTCTCTATTGAACATTTTCAATCGCCCCCAAAAGGATTATGCACTGTTCCTTCTATAAACACGGATTTTAAAAACATGACAAAAGTCATATTATTTTGATGAAGTACGTGGGTCGTCCAATATTAAACTGGCTCAACCCAGTTACCGACCCGTGGCAAGTGCACGCTTTCCAAATATTATACACTAATGTCTTATACATGGTTACACTCAGTCTATAGTTTATCAACGACCTTTGAGAGTTCATAGTTTAAGCGTGACAAAACCATTCCATGTTTTAGGGGAAGCAGGTTCGGATATCGTTTTCAATATACATATTTTAAAAATTATAAATCAGTTTTTGACAACGGCATTATGTAGAAGTCGTTTCCAGGTGGTTAATGTGATGCACTACGAATCTCACAAAATCTATATAGCCCAACGTAAAATCCCATCTAAAGGCGATTTACCTAAAACAAGGACGAGTCCAAAATTAAAAGTGCAGTCAAGTCTCACTGTATTTTGAAAGACTATAGTATTTGTAGTCCGTACGAGGTAAAATAACATGGCAGGGGTCAGTGTTGCTGAATTTTCTTCAAAGATTGAGTACAGAGCAGTGATTAGATACCTGTTTTTGAAGATGAAGACACACCAGGAAATTTATGAGGAATAGTGTGAAGTATACAGAAATACAGCTGTTAAAATTGGAGGCTGTTTTTATACGTGGTTGGGCAACGCTGGATGACGAGCACCGTAGTGGAAGACTTGCGAACGCTACATGTAATTGAAATTCTAAGCCAACTAGTAAAGCAGGGCAGGCGAATGAAAGTTTCAGAAATGGCTAGTTGATTGTAGATTTCTTAGGGTAGCGCTTTTATCATTTTCGTGAAGGGACGCCATTAGCGCGTTGAATGCCAAAAGAACAACGAGCTGTCCGATTGTCCATGTCTGGGTCACTTTTTGGGAAGATATGATTCTGATGCTGACGACTTTCTTGAAAGAATTATTACATGACATGAATTTTGGACGCATCACTAAGATCCTCGGACTAAACAGCAGCGTAAACAATGGGCTGGTCACGTTTCACCGCGTCCAAAGAAATTCAAGACTCGGCCTTCAGTTGGCAAGGTCATGGCAACTGGGTTTTGGGATAGAAAGGGGTTTGTTGGTGGACTTTTTACCTCATGGCCAGGGAGCTAGTATGCTAATATTATGGACCAGTTATGTGCAGCTATAATACAGATAAGGTGTGGAAAAATTACAAATGTGTGCTGTTGCAACTGACAATGTTAGAGTCCATATTTGCGAAGTTTCTGTGGATGCAATGAAGCGGAACGGTTTCAAACCATTTACCCATCCCCCATATTCGCTTGATCTGGCACCGAGTGATCACTTTTTGTTTCCGAACTTGAAGAAAGAATTGCGTCACTTCTGGTCAGATGAAGGGCTTAAGGCAGCAGTCGTGGGTAGGATTGACTCTAAAGACCTTGAATTCTACACACACATTACGGTAACACACAGTGAATTCTTTCAGATCTCAAAAACAGTTAATTTTCTGATGAAAATTTGTAATATTTTTCTTATTTCTACTCGTAATATTGGTTGTGGGTGCTCTTTAACGAGTACCCAAAACTTATGTCTTGAAGCAGAAATAGTTTAGTTTATACTATTTAGTTTTAGTTCGATTACGACCGTGAGGTCGAGAGGTAGCCGGTTCGGTCCCCGCAAGCGCCACGCGTTGTTTCCTTGAGCAAGAGACATTATCCACATTGCTTAGTACTGGTTTCTACGCACGAAGAGGAAGAAGAGAGGACCACATGGAAAATTAGTACTAGTACTTAATGTGCTACCCTCTATAAATAAAGACGATTCTTCTTATTATTTTTTTTTATTATTAAAGCTTCAAGCTTATTTGAATCGCTCTCATTTGAAATACTTATTCCGGATGTTATCACGCGCGCGCAAGACAGGCAGTGACTTTTACACCAATGCTACCCATTTACATCTGGGTGGAGTGGGGCAGTGGCATTCCGTGTCTTGCCCAAGAACACACCTCCCATCCGGTGGTCGAACTCGAACCCACAACCTCTCGACCATAAGTCGAACGCTATAGCCGCTGAACTATCGAGTAGAAATAAGAAAACCAGTCCTGTAATCTCAAGTTTTCTCTGTATAAAATAGTGTGTACGTGGGTCTTCATTTCATGGACTTGTTGACATGATACTTTCAGCCAACGATGGAGGAAGTGCTTAATGCTACGGGATGATTACATGTATGTGGTAAAAGTAGGTAAGGCCAGATACTTATTAAACGATCCTCATACATATACCCATGCGCCTATACAATAAAAGAGTCAAGTTGTCATATATGATAGAATTATCTTCTATGAGTTGCAGCTCTGTTTCATATACATGTATGTGAACGCGGTGTTAGAACATGCTTCTTCTTTAGAAACGTTTAGTATAAATCTATAAATCATATCCGCATTCTGACCATTTCCTCCTGTACATCGAAGAAATTGCATCCGAAATAATTCCCATGTCGTCTTCCAATGAATATGCTGTTTAGAAGTTCACTGATCGTCATTACGAAAACGCGCCTATACAAATACATTCTAACCTTTATCGCCGAAACAATGCAAATTTTAAGATGAAACATTGTGATATTTTTCTTATTTCTACGCAAAATATAGATTCTGGGTACTCGTTAGAACCGCCTCATCGAGGCGGTTCTAACGACTACCCACAATCTATATTTTAGTGCAGAAATAATAAAAATTAAGTTTACCCATTTACACCCCAGTTTTGCTATATAAAATTGGGGTTCAAGGGGTTTAACATTATATAAGCAGGTTTTCGTGATGGTTATTCCGTTTCTGTTACCATAGTCTGTGTGAGAATGGATTCTAAAAGGTAAGGCCTACCTACAATCCATGCTTTTGAGAAAACAGTAACAAACAAAAGCAAACAGTACAGACAAATAACCCATCCAGGTCCGAGGCTAGGTGAGGCCAGATGCTTATTAAACGATCCTCATACATATACCCATGCGCCTATACAATAAAAGTGTCAATGTGTCATATATGATAGAATTATTTTCTATGAACTGCAGCTCTATCTCATATATATTATGTATTCGCGGTTTTTAGAAAAGAAATACTGCTTCTTCTTTAGAAACGTTTAGTATAAATCTATAAATCATAACCGCATTCTGACCATTTCCTCCTGTACACCGAAGAAATTGCACGCGAAATATTTCCCCTGTCGTCCTCCCATAAATATGCTGTTTTAGAAGTTCACTGATCGTGTAATCAAAATTTCATTAATGAATTTCCCAAACTTGCAGAATAATGTCTGATTTGTTCTGACTGATGAGCAGAATGTCATTGGTTGACCTGGTACTTGTTGCTTCTCAGTAGCGGTTGCTCATAACATATCATAGTCGCTCTTTAGGAATATGTTTGTGAAGTGTTGTTTTGCATCACGTTAACAAATCCCCAAAAATCCCACTTTATTTAGAGAACACTGGGATATACACTTTTTTGTTTATTTCTGTTCAGGCTATGATACCAGGATGTCTTAGAACGGTCCCCAAAGAAAATCCTCTCTGGAGAATTAGAAACAGGCAAACCCTCCCATGGTTGTCAGAAGAAGCGTTACAGGAGACCCACAAATAAAAATCAAAAATGATGTCCTTTAAGAGCAATGAAAACATTCATAAGAAAGGAAATGGGTCATACTACGTAGTTTCGGCTAATAAAGCCTCATCAGTGACCCTGTAATGATCCGACAAAGAAAGCCAGAGGCAATAGGCAGTCGATTCAAAGACTGATATAAATCAAAATGGGTCCAAAGAATTAAAAGCCTGTCTAGAATAGGAGTCTAAACCAATAATTTATTTCCGATTTCTCAGAATATTCACGCTGATATCAAAGGACCAAAAGTAAAATATAAACTGCACTATGGTTGATGTACGGGGAGACGTTTTACGGCCGCCACACGGCACAACACTAGCTACAGTGAAGGCAAATAAAAATCAAAAATGATGTCCTTTAAGAGCAATGAAAACATTCATAAGAAAGGAAATGGGTCATACTACGTAGTTTCGGCTAATAAAGCCTCATCAGTGACCCTGTAATGATCCGGCAAAGAAAGCCAGAGGAAACATACTGCAATTTTGCGAATTTCGAATAGGCAGTCGATTCAAAGACTGATATAAATCAAAATGGGGTCCAAAGAATTAAAAGCCTGTCTAGAATAGGTGTCTAAACCAATAATTTATTTCTGATTTCTCAGAATATTCACGCTGATCTCAAAGGACCAAAAGTAAAATATAAACTGCACTATGATTGATGTACGGGGCGACGTTTTACGGCCGCCACACGGCACAACACCAGCTACAGTGAAGGCAAATAAAAATCAAAAATGATGTCCTTTAAGAGCAATGAAAAAAGCCTCCCTTTAGGACTTCAATATACAAACAGTCTTGGGGGCAAATTGCACTGGACCGAGCAAAGTGGCGAGGCCTCATCAGAAGGGGCATGAGTGAATATGGGGAAAACGAATCAGCGAAGCCGAACAGAAACATGCACAGCGCAAAACCAGAGCTAAGGCACCAACAACAGAGCTGTCTTCGCTCAATCTGCAACAGAAAGTTCGGAGATAGAAATGGTCTCATCAGCCATCTAAGAGCATTTCTTCATCTGTTTAAGATTGGTCATTGCCATTAATGACAGACGAACTGTTAGATTTCTGCTACAAGACACAGGCTGTGGATACTCCTTAGAACCTCATCAATGATTTATAAAGAATTTTCCCTAATTATATAAAACCAGTGGGCCCCGCGGTGGGGGCATTTTTTTGGCCTCGGGGCAATAATTTGAACAATCTTGATATAGGTCCTCTAGACGAAGCTTCATATCAAATATCAAAGACCTGAGCCTTCTGGTTTCAAAAAAGAAGACTTTTAAAGATTTTCCCTATATATAAGTCTATGTGAAAGCAAAGTGCACCGGGGCGGGGACATTTTTTATTTTAACAAGCTTGATAGAGGTCCACTATATGAAGCTTCATACCAAATATCAAACCCCTGGGCACTCTGTCTTCAGACGAGAAGATTTTTAAAAGGTTTCCCTGTCTAAGTCTATGTAAAACCGGTGGGTCCCGGGGCGGGGTTATTTTTCGCTCCAGGGCCATAATTTGAACAATCTTGGTTGACGCCCATTAGATACAACTTCATACCAAATATCAAACACCTGGACCTTCTGGTTTCGGACTAGGAGATTTGTAGACGTTTTCCCTATTTTTAAGTCTATGTAAAACCGATGGGCCCTTTTGGCCTCAGGGCTATAATTTGAAAAAAAAACTTAGCAGAGGTTCACTAGACACAACTTCATACCAAATATCAAACACCGGGGCCTTCTGGTTTCAGACAAGAAGATTATTAAAGGTTTTTCCCTATAATTTGAACAACCTTGGCAAAGGTCCACTAGATGAAGCCGCATACCAAATATCAAAGACCTTGGCCATGCGGTTGGAGAGAAGAAGATTTTTTAAGTTTTCAGTACAAAAAATCTATTTTGGCTCCTGTAGCCTAGATATGCAGCGGACAGGAACCATTTGAACGACTTTAAAAGAGGACCATGAAAGGATCATTCTTGTGAAGTTTGGTCAAAATCCGACATCTCGCTAATGTGTTGATCAAAAATCTATCACCGATAAATGCGGCAACAAAAGAAAAAAATCGACTTTATGTTTGCATAAGTATCTGTTAGGGGCTCCAGTGTTGAAAAGGGTTCGATAAAGAAATCCATAGTTTTAGCTTGGGATAGAAATCCTGTTCTAACCCTGGTGTTTTTACCCCAAATCGAATATTATCGCGTGTTTGATAAATAATCCACTGGTTGAATACGACCTCATATGCGCCGTCGTTAAGGTTGACTTCACAGCACGTCGCATGACGTCACTAAACATTTATGTAGTGTCATCACAATATTGCGGGCGTCGGTAACAGAAATGACTGCATCATTAAAAATCCGCGCTAAGGAAAGTATGCAAGAAAAAGAATCCTGTATGGGTGTGCGGGGTGGATTGAAAAATCCGCCCCTCGGGATCACTGTGCGGCATCACTCGGCAAGCCTCGTGATGCATGACAGTGACCCTTGGGACGGATTTATTCATCCATCCCTCACACACACATATAAGATTCTTATAATATTGGCCGCGTTGATAAATCGAGCGTTGCCGTGAAAACAAATTTCCGACGCTAAAACAGCCGATTTAATCCCCAAATTACAAATTTAAAAACAGTTATCTTTCGTATTCCAAATGCTTAGATCGGTAGGGTCAAACACGGGCAAATGAAACGCGACGTTACGCGATGACGTCGGGTTTTCGACAGTGTACCGCAGTATATACTATCGCACATTGTTGACGTTAGCCAGTCAGACGTCGCGTTACATACTCGAGTATATTAGAGTTGTTGATAATCGACTATCTTTTTTTTTGTCGTTTGTTTGTATTGGAGTTTAACGGCCGAGTCAACACTCTTAGGTTCTTTTTGAGCCGGTCAATTTACCTATCCATACTTTTCCTGGACAGACGTATACGTAAGCGGTTAGCCAGTACAGTGCACATTCTTTCGCCAGAAGCTGACAACTGCATTTCTTGATTCAGCGGAAGGGAGAGAATGACTGTAGTAAAGATTTCAGGATCAATCTCCACGAAAGAATGTTGCCGACTCCGGCATGTATCGAACCTGCGTCCTCCTTAACATTAGTCAGACGCGCATCCGGCTGAGCTACCCAGGCCGGCTGACCCACAAGTCATTTACCGACATGTGAGAGAGGTCAGAGGAAAGGAACGAATCGCGTCAAGTGGTCTCTCAGACCACCCTAATCCGCACGTTTATATATTTTACCCAGTTTTGTCAGATTCGCCTAGCTTACATATCATTTTCAATTTGGACTATGTCAATACAATACAAAACAATATTTTTATTGTTTCATCCCTACATTTGGGATATTCACAACATATTCTATACTGAACCGAAAAAGAAATGCAACTTTTTAACCCAACAGATTTTCAAGCAACCATCAGGCTGACTGAAAAATCATTTTGCGATTTACTTTCTTCTAATGCAGAAAACATTTTGGCGATATCTGTACAGTTGAACGCTCCACTTGGCGATTCGTTGTTTTCAACATTTCCTCGTGCATTGCACTAAATGTATACAGTAACCTCATCATATTGGCATATTGTGTTAGCTGCAATTTAAGTTTCAAAAGTCCGGTAAAATTTCTCTACGGAATATGGTACGTTTGACGCAAGATCAACGTAACGTAGCAGTCCAAATGCTTCTACGTGGGACGTTTCAGGCTGTCAGCGCCAGAAACTTCCAAGTGAGAAATTCGACGATAACTCGCTTGTACCAGCGTCTACGTCAAACGGGAACGACAAATGACAGGCCCAGAAGTGGACGTCGACAGGACCGATACATCCGTCTAACCCACCTTCGTAATCGGTTCCGTACAGCCGTCGAGACGTCTCAGGTCACACCAGGAACGCACAACAATCGAATAAGTGCAGATACTGTCAGGAATCGCCTTCGAGAGTTTGGCTTACGTCCTCGTCGTCCGTACGTCGGTATGCCATTAACACCACGACGACGGCAGGTTAGAATGGCGTGACTCACACAACATAGACCAAACCTGTTTCCCCTTCGTCAGTGGCGTAACGTAATGTTTTCTGACGAGTCCAGGTACTTGTTGCACAGAGCTGACGGCCGTCAACGTGTGTATAGGCGTGACGGAGAGCGTTATCGTGACAATTGTTTGGTTGAACGTGATCGATTTGGAGGCGGTGGGTTGATGGTGTGTCAGGCATATCGTATGGTCATAGAACGCCACTGGTATTCATTGAGGATCTTTGACGGTTCAGCGTTACGTTGACGTCGTTTTACGACCGGTAGTTGTTCAATATGTACGACAGCACAACGTTACGTTTCAACAGGATAACGCTCGGGCGCATGTAGAAAGGCTCAGCATGGCGTTTCTTCAGCAAAACAACGTTGACGTGATGGACCGGCCTCCGTATAGTCCAGATCTCTCTCCTATAGAACATTTGTGGGACGACTTTGATAGGCGCGTAATTAACCGCTCCCAGCCGCCAACAACGCGTCAAGCCTTGCGTCTCGCGCTCATACAGGAGTGGAATGCTATTCCCCAGGCAGAGATCAATCGCGTAATCCTGTCCATGACCAGGCGTGTGCGTGCAGGACTGAATGCAAACGGAGGACATACTCGCTATTAACTGCTTATGTTTTGAACTTGTGAAGTGACTACCTCTATGACAAAACGGATTTGTGTTCCAAACATTCTCACTGGAAATTGAACTCTCTATGGTAGTTACATTCGGGAATGATTATATTATTGCGCCATTAAATCGATTTTCTGCAAACATGATTATTTCTGCAAATACTCGCATTTATATTTGGAGTTGCGTTTCTTTTTCGGTTCAGTATATATAACAATGTAAAATGGCATGCAATAATTACACAATGAGACGATATTTACTTAATGGTCACACAGCGCCGAAACGTCGAATCAACGCTAATTTGGCGTCGCGACAACGAATCAACACCAATTCCACTTCGTCTACACATCCGAGAAATGAACAACCATTCAAACCCGTCCTTTAGAGAAAACTGGGTATACGTTAGATTTGTTATCTCCGCCCCAAGGCACCAGCCGTGGGTACTCGTTAGAACAGCCTCAATGACGCGGCCCCAACGAGCACCACTGCCCAAGTTCCGAGCAAAGGAAGAAAATTAGCGCATATTTCTTATCTAAAAACCAATCGTTTTGGGAGCATAAGAGAATGCACTTTGACGTACGGACGTGCTACCGCAATGCAATGATGCTTCATGCCCCTCTGTTTCTATAATATGATTGATTGACTAGATATGCGAAAAAGAAAGCTGAATATGATAGAAATAGCGAGAATCACGAGGACAATTTTACACCATCATGATCAGCCTTGCCGGTCGAGGGCATCCCACCGGAGGATGGAAAATTTGTAAATTAATGACCAAGGGTCTTTTCTTGACGGGAGGGTATATTCAATACGTGGGACAGGCGATGTTCTATTATTATCCCATGAGCTGTTGCTGTATTTGCCGTTTTGGCATCCCATGTTGTACCTGCATACTGCTCCATTCAATATCTCCACAGTTGAAGACGCCACCGACAATGTGAGCATTCTCAGTAGGCATTATTCTAGACAGAGATTAATTGAACGCCTCGAAATATTCTGGGTCAGTCTAATTTTATGGGCGATAAAATGAACGAAGGTACAAAGTCCTACATCCAATAATATTGAAGTTGACAGTCGGTGTCCAACTCCGGAGTTTGTGTACAGAGTAGGTTTTTTTAAAGCCAATAAGACACTTCCATGTGCATCCCAAACTTTATCTTTCCGGATCGCCTCATAGGCTACTGGAAAAATTCTGATTTTATGTCTCCCCCCTTTACAGGGAGACATATTGTTTTTACCCCGGGGCGTCTGTCTGTCCGTCTGTCAGAAAATCCTGTCCGCTCTATAACTTGAAAAATCGTTCCAGCTATCTTCACGAAACTTCATATAAATAGTATTCATCATTGGACGATATGATTAGCGTAAGAACTATAACTCTTGAATTTATACTTTTTGAGGAATTTCCCTGAGAAATTTGACAGTCATAAAATCGTGTTATGTATATATGGGCAAATAGTGTTCGGTCAATTACTTTCTTATTTTCAGATGGATCTTGAAATTACTTGGCGGAAAGGTTAACCACCTTGAGATGATGTGTCGCGCGCATGTCCAAGGTCAGTAACTCAAAGGTCATACCTAGCGGTCAAAGATAAAAAAGGGTCTTTTGTCGTGTTTGTCCATAACTTTCTTATTCCTGGATGGATTATGAAATTTATTGGAAGAAATGTTAACCATCATACGACGATGTGATGCGCACAAGCCCTAGGTCGGTTCCTCCAAGGTCAAGGTCATATTTAGAGGTTAAAGGTCAAAAAAGGTCTTTTTCATGTCCAGGCAATAACTTTTTTTATTGCTGGATGGACTTTTTAAAGTACCCTTTCAGAAATGTTCACCATCATAAGGCGATGTGTCGTGCGCAAGACCAAGGTCCGTACCGCCAATGTCAATGTCATACTTAGAGGTCAAAGGTATGAAAGGGGCTTTTTTTCGTTTACGGTCAGTAACTTTCTTATTCTTTGATTGATGGCAGAAATGTTAACCATCATGAGACGATGTGTCACGCCCAAGATCCAAGTTGGTGTCTCAAAGGTCAATGTCATACTTGAAGGTCAAATGTCAAAGGAGGGTATTTTTTTTTCGCCGGTCAGTACATTTCTCGATGGATTTTGAAATTACTTGACAGAAATGTTCATGCTTAGAGGTCAAAGGTAAAAAAAGCTTTTTTCGTATCCGGTCATTAACTCTCTTATTTCTGGATGGATATTTTAAAGTAGAAGTAAAACAAAGATCAGGAATTGATACAATTAACTTACTCCATCCATAAAAGACACCAAAGGGAAAGAAATACAAACATTAAGCGACCAGACCATAATGGAAACCTAAACAAAGGAAGGCCATATGGACAGTTACTTTCCCACAAAATGGCCATATGGCCATCCAAAATTAAAAGACACAAGTGATACACACAGTAAGTAACAAACAACAACATAAATAAATCGCCACAGAAGAGCCGCCTTGGAACGGTCAGTGGAAGATTTCCACTGGGGGGCTTAAATCGATTTTACGTGGCCACAATCCTCGCCCTTACTTCCGTCGCGATTTAGACAAAAAATTTTGTTCAGTCCGCATGAAAGTTACTTTGCAGAAATGTTCACCTTCATTAGAAGATGTGTCGCACATACGACGCAGTGTCAAAGACTTACTTAGAGATCAAAAGTGGAGAGACATCTGTGTTTTTGTAGAAAGATAAATTCTTGTGCTTTTCGTTATTAGCTCACCTGAGCACGATGTGCTCATGGTGAGCTATTGTGATCGGTCAATGTCCGTCGTGTGTCGTGCGTCGTGTGTCGTGCGGCGTCAACAATTTGCTTTAAATCTAACTCCTCCTAAACCCTTGAGCCAATTTCAATAACAATTCATAGGAATATTGCTGAGGTGACCCTCTACACAAATAGCTAAAATTGTTCCGCTCCGCTGAACAAGATGGCCGCCGCTCCGGTGAAAAAAATGGCCGACAGAGCTAAAAATAGAAAATTCTTTAAACTCCTCCTGTACCCTTTGGCCAAATTTATTCAAACTTCATAGGAATGTGGTTTAGGTGACCCTTTACTAAAATAGGTAAAACGGTATTGCTCTGATGAGCAAAATGGCCGCCATAGCTAAAAATAGAAAAACATCGTAAATTTGCTTCAAATACAAACTCCTCCTCAACCCTTGGGCCAATTTGATTTAAACTTATCAGGAATGTTGCCCAAATGACTCCCTACAAAAATAGCTAAAATCGTTGTGCTCTGACAAACAAGATATCCGCAAGAGCTAAAAATAGAATAAATCTTTAAACGACAATTCCTCCTGTACCCTTGGGCCAATTTTATTCAAATTTCATAGGAATGTTGCTTAGGTTACCATCTACCAAAATAGCTGAAAAGTTTCTGCTGTAATGAGCAAAATGGCCGCCATAGCTAAAAAAAAAAAACATCATAAATTTGCTTCAAACACGAACCCCTCCTAAACCCTTGGGCCAATTTGATTCAAACTTCACAGGAATGTTATGTAGATGATTCCCTAAAGAAATAGCTAAACTTATTCCGCTCTGACTAACAAGATGGCCGCCAGAGGTAAAAATAGAAAAAATCTTTAAACGACTACTCTTCCTTTACCCTTGGGCTAATTTCATTCAAACTTCATTGAAATGTTGCTTAGATGACCCATTACCAAAATGGCTAAAACGTTTTCACTCTGATGAGCAAAATGGCCACCATAGCTAAAAACAGAAAAAACTTTGTAAATTTACGTCAAAACGCGAACTCCTGCTCAACCCTTGGGCCAATTTGATTCAAACTTCACAGGAATGTTAGTTAGGTAACTCCCTACCAAAATAACTAAAATCGTTCAATGCGGCGAACAAGCTGGCCGCCATAGCTAAAATTAGAAAAAAATCTTCAAACGACAACTCCTCCTTACCCCTTGGGTCAATATGATTCAAACTTCACATGACTATTATGTGGTTGACTCCCTACCATAATAGCTAATCTGTTCCGCTCTGACTAACAAGATGACCGCCAGAGCTAAAAATAGAAAAATTCTTCAAACGACAATTCCTCCTTACCCCTTGTGCCAATTTGATTCAAACTTCACAAGAATATTATGTCGTTGACCCTCTACCATATTAGCTAAAATGATCCCGCTCCGATGAGAAACATGGCCACCAGAGCTAAAAATAGAAAAACAATGTAAATTTGCTTCAAACTTCACAGGAATGTTGCCCAGGTGACTCCCTACCAAAATAGTTAAATCATTCCACTCTGATAAACAAGATGGCCATCAGGGCTAAAAATAGAAGAAGTCTTCAAACGACAACTCCTCCTATACCCTTTGACCAATTACATTCAAACTTCATAGGAATGTTGCTTAGATGACTGTCTACCAAAATAGCTAAATGGTATCGCTCCGATGAACAATGTGGCCGCCAGAGCTAAAAATAGAATAACATTGTAAATTTGCTTCAAATGCGAACTCTTCCTAAACCCTTGGGTCAGTTTGATTCAAACTTCAAAGGAATGTTGCCTAGGTGACACCCTACCAAAATAGCTAAGATCGTTCCACTCTGATCAACAAGATGGCAACCAGAGCTAAAAGTAGAATGTACTAGAGACAGTGACATTCAGGTGAGCGAATCAGGGTCCTCTGGGCCCTCTTGTCTCTCTGTTTTGCAGAGTCAACAATGGTGTGAAATCCAGCGCTTTTGTTCGCGACTGACTGACAGTTTATAACCAATATTCTAAGAGGGTGTTTTAGGATCGCCTTTTTGGTTTCTGGATTAGCTTCATAGTGGCCGAAGAAGCTGCAGTGGGTGGGACAACAGTGTCTGGTATCGGACCATTACGATAACACACCCGTGTGACTTAGTGCATTTCTTCATTTCTCCAAAACGAATATGTTTCCGATGAAACATTGTATGAGCCCCGCCAAGCGAATTTGTGTCGTCGAGCATACCGTCATGACACATTTTAACTGCGCATGCACCGCCATTTAGAGGGGCCAGGGATATGGCTTTCTGTCTGAAGGTTCCTCTTGATTCACTGCTTGTATGAGCGAGCAGCGAAGGTTCTGGCGAGACTGCGCGGATGCGCAGGCTCGCCTGAACCTTCGCTGCTCGCGTAGGCGATAAGTACCAAAATCGCTTGACGGGGCCCGTATTATGTTTCTTATTTAAGTTGTTGGAGCTCTAACGGGCACCAACAATCTACGTCTTCCAGCAGAAATAAGCAAACTAATGTATACCCCTGTAAACCCCAGTTTTGTCTATATAAAGTGTGTTTTAGAGGGATATTAATTTCACGGACTTATTGACATGATGCATCAGGCTCGGACAGGGTTGTTAGAGTCTCAGAACGTTTACAAATGCATACAGAAGCGGTAGTGTCAAACAGAGATGTGGACAAGTTGAATTTCCACATTTCATACATCCCGATGCTATGCTGTATCTCAGTGATCTATTATGAATACTACACATAGCTGATGACATGCCTTGACAGTCTATATGATATCAGAACCTACAAGTGTCACAAAAAAATCGCCAGTCTTCCCAACCAACACTTCTGTTAACACAACCCACAAGGAACACGAGAACTGTCTTTCCGAGGATTAGGACCAGGAGTTGTTTCAATATCACAAACATTGCCTATAATGACTGTTAATATTCAAATAAAAAGTTTGTTTGAATCAGGAGATCCCTTCATTCTTATAGATTTGTTTAAATTGATACTGTGCAAACGTGGTGTAAATGGAATGCAAAGTTTTGTGTGTTGGCTGTTGCACCAGGTATGTCGATCTAAACTGGGAACAAGTCAATTGGGATTTCCTGTGGGTCATGGTCTCGATGGCTGGAAAGAGATGCTAGACGTGTTTTCAAAAGGAATCAGCATACTCAAAAACGCAAAAATGGGTCATCCTTTCATTACGCATACACACCTATACAAATACATTGCCACCTGTATCGCCGAAATAATGAAAATTTTAAGATGAAAAATTGTGATATTTTTCTTATTTCTGCTCAAAATATAGAATTTGGGCACTCGTTAGAACCGCCTCATCGAAGCGGTTCTAACAAGTACCCACAGTCTATATTTTTTAGCAAAAATAAGAAAAATAAGGTTTACCCCCGGAAACCCCAGTTTCTGAGGTTTAAGGGGGTAAAAATTATATAGGCGTGTTTTCGTGATAGTAGGGAAAATGGAATGCAAAGTTTTGTTCGTTGGCTGTGGCACTATATGTGTCCATATAAACTGGCACAAGTCAACTGAGATTTCGTGTGGGTCATGGTCTTGATGGTTGGAAAGAGATGCTAGACGTGTTTCCAAAAGGAAGCAGCATACTCAAAAACGAAAAATGGCTCATCCTTTGTTGGCTGTGTAGTGACTCTATAAGGTCTGAAGAGCAATTTGTACTAAGTGGTGGTTGGGAAAGTCTCCTCTGGTGGATAATATCAACAAACAGTGCACTTCAACTTATGTCGTTTACCTAACGTTTCAATCCGCGAAACCGGAACTGGTCAGTCATCAAGTGAGCAAGTCCGTGAAATGAACACCCCATAAACCCCTTTCTATATACAGAAAGCTGGGGTTTACAGGGGTCTACATTGGTTTTCTTATTTCTGGTCCAAGGTATAGGTTGACGGTACTCGTTAGAACCGCTTGAGGTGGTTCTAACGAGCACCCACAACCTATGTTTGCTATATTAAAGGGTTTTTATCAGATAAGTAGCCATTTTGGAGATATGAAGAAATGCACTACAACACGAAAACACTCCTATATAATTTTGATCCCCTTGAACCCCACTTTTATATAGTAAAACTATGGTTTACGGGGGTATACCTGATTTTTCATATTTCTGCTCTAAAATATAGATTGTGGGTACTCGTTAGAATCACCTCGATGAGGCGGTTCTAACGAGTACCAACAATCTATATTTTGAACAGAAATAAGAAAATATATCACACTTTTTCATCATAAAATTTTCATTTTTTTTTCGGCGATAAAGGTGGCAATGTATTTGTATAGGCGTGTTTTCATAATGTATGTCGCAAGGGTGAGTTATCGTAATGTTTGGTTCAAAATGAAAATTCCAACGTCAAATTATCCGGGGTTCCCTAAACGTCAAAAGTGGTTAAAATGAACAAAAGCTAAAATAAAACAAGTTGATAAAAGAGAAAATCAAGTTAAGAAGAAATATCCTAAAATTCCATAAAGAAACCAAAATTCAATCCCGACAAAACGGGAAACACATAAATCTTGCGCATGCGCGCCCATCTTTCGGCTTGTGGTAAACAAACCTCTCATGACTGAGCGATTTAATTTTCACCACAATCATTAAGCGGATTAGTTTATACTAATTTATTTAGTTCGATTGCGATGAAAGCTGCAAGCTTATTGAATCGCTCTCGAACACTCATTCCGGGTGTTTTCACGCGCGCGAGAGAGAGGCAGTGGATTTTACACCACTGCTACCCATTTACACCTGGGTGGAGTGGAGCAGTGTCATTACGTGTCTTGCCCAAGGACACACCTCGATACCCGTGGCCGGTTCGAACGCACAACCTCTCGATCATAAGTCGAACGCGTTAAGCGGATTCACTGAAGTTTTCTGTGTTATATTGGCAGCAGATTTATAGCAAGGCAACGTCAGAATAAACTTGTCATATGATGTATATTATGTCAAAAATCAGAATTCATGTTTTACTTAAACTCAGCTGTTGACGAGATAACACTTATCGGATATGGAATCAGTAATGACGCAGGCGACCCTGCGTAAAAGCCTGCGCTTATGCTGTTCGCAGACTTGTTGAACAGACCTTGTTTCATGCAAGGCGCCATGCGTTGTTTACACAACCGCAACAGAAGAGCGTACATCGGAGAACGATAAGGACTGTATCTTCTTGGTCGGTCAAAATTTGATAAGGTAATATTCATGCATTCAGTTGCAGGGAATAAAGACGCCAGTCGTATGAATTGGCTATTCTAGCATAATTGAGCTGGCTCAAGAAAAAGGGTTCTTATACTTCTCCTATTTAATTTCTTCACAATTACTTGATCCGGCTGGAATTCTTGTATAAAGCTACCTAATGGCCTCAGCTACATGTTTTGGGGCAGCCAGGGGCCTTGCTAGACTGTACCCTTTCGCAGGCTCCCCTGAAATTATGTTGGTCACCTTTGTAATAATTACCCTTTTTAATGGACTTGGCCATTTGAATATGGACCAGAGTTTCGTCATTTGAGATCAATGATTCCATTGTTGAATTATGAAAATATATGAGGGCCACTTATAGGGCCTAATTGGCAGACACTAGCTAGTCTGGCCCAGAAAACTTGTACACTCCATACTTTTCAGTTCTGTGGTGAATTCCTTGCTTAACCCTTTCATATGCCATATTAAACAAACCCTTGAAGAAGACATGAGCGACAGTAAATTACTCAGGTCAGCGTGCATATCCTAACAGACCATTCGTGTTGACTATTAGTAAGACAGCTTCCATAGCTTCTAGGCTCCACGCATAATTTTGTCTGAGTCGGTATATAAGACGGATGATGGTTGTTTATCATAGGTCGTCTTGTAGATCATGTCATGATTCGGTTCATATACAAATAAGGAAACCATATTAGCAAGGAAAATCCAAAGGTCTTTTCTCATAATCCATGGTATAAATAAGGAAAGAGACTAATAATTAGTTTCAGTCGGTTTGTTCGACTTTTCTACCGAATACCACTAGCAAACACTAAACTTGAGAATTTAAATATACCGGATGCAGTACTGTATCATATGCAGTAGAACTTCGATGGCTCGAACACCGATGGCTCGTTTGCCATGGCTGAGTCGAACTCATTCTTGAGCCCCTAGGGAAATCAAGAAAAAGTGGGAGATAATTTAGGAGATTTTAGTCTTTTATCTTGCAAATGCATGCTGTGTGTACTCATTAGAATCGCCTCGATGAGGCGATTCTAATGAGTACACACAGCATACATTTTCATTATAGAACACCGAAAAGATGTCCAAAAGTATCTCGTTATGCCTCCTGAAAGTAACCTCAGTGGCTCGAACTACCCCTGTCTCGAACAGATTTTCGAGGGCCCAAAGGTGTTCGAGCCATTGAAGTTCGACTGTACTACTCAGTTCCGAATGTAAACTCAAAACTTATTAAGCATTACTATTTTGAAAGTTGAAAAAGAGAAGCGACATGAGTAGCTAATAGTCACTTTTAAAACAAATTTAGGCATTAAGGAAATTATGGACCATATAGTGTGTGTGTGTGTGTGAACTCAGGTTTAACGTCGCTTTCAACAATTTTTCAGTCATATCACGACGGTGTCTGGTTGCGACAGGGAGCTCAATGCTCACTTTTATAGTGCTGCCTCACTGAAGTATCATGTCCCAGACACGTTACATGATACCACACCCAGTCACATTATCCTGACACTCGGTCGATCAGTCCTAGCTCTACCCCGTAAATCTGAGTGCCAAGCGAGAAGCAGCTAGTACCATTTTTAACGACTTTGGTATGTCGCGGCCCGGGATCGAACCCGTGACCTCCCGTTCCCCGAAGCGGACACTCTACCAACTGAGCTATCGGGGCCGGTGTGGGCCATATAGAGGATATTAAAATACCAAACCTAAAAAAAAAAAATCTGGATGTTTCAAAATTTATACCTAAAATATATCCAGCAGCCACAACACGTGTAGGCGTCGGTCGTGTCAACCTCGATGCGACGTTGTTCAAACGACACTTGCTTGATGATGTCTGTCAGTGAATAGTTTGGCAGTAAAATAAATAAAGATTATATTTCTACCAGAAACTACCCCAATCATGTTTGCCGAACCCGCCCCACAGCGAAACTATGTATAACTTTTACATGTTTTTGATACACTAAACGCTAACCAGTTGTACCAGGTGTAACCGAAATCCTACAATATAACCCTTATTCAACTGAACAAGACAAGACTATCCCTACCTTTGCAAACATATTAGATCCAGATCAGATGGCTTCTGTGGAATCCATCTGATCAGGATCTACGCTGATTGTCATTCAGTGTAGAGTGGTGTAGTGCAGTAGAAAAGCATCGGATTTGAGATAGAGAGGTAGCCGGTTCGATCCCCGCAAACGCCAAGTATTGTTTCCTTGAGCAAGAGACTTTATCCACATTGCTTAGTACTGGTTAGTACTGCTTTCTACCCAGAGGGTAAAAGAGGGTCACATGGAAGATCGTCCCGTCAACACTGTTTATATCTTTTTGGAGACGTTGCTTCCAATTTTCTGGGACTTTTACCCGACATTGAGATGGAATGACATCTCAAGCCCTGAAGCCCAGTGAAATCAATAGGGTTTATAAGCATGGACGGTCCGACTCACACCGCTTTGCCTTGACAGGCTCAGATCCTCTAAGCGGTTTACCAGTACTCGTGTGCGGTAAGATTTAGCTCTGCGTGTAAGCATCATGCAGCCTTTTTATTTCATCAAGCCCCGATTGGCGGGGGCCGATTTACCCTCTATAAATAAGGTCAATTATTACTATTAGTAGTAGTAGTAGCAGTTTTAGTAGCAGCAGTAGTAGTACAAACTTTGTGAATTCACCGCATAGATCACCATATCAAATATTTTGATTGGTTGATAATCAGAGAGAGATCGTCCTCATCTTCTATGCAGGTTCCTACAATATACCAATAATCAAAGCACTGACAACACTGCTGGGTCGATTGTCCCCGAGTGTGTATTTGGAACGAGGACTTACACTTAGACATTTAACCCTTAAATTCCTGTGCTGTAAGCAAACCATATAGACTTTGATTAGACGTTACGTTTTTTTGGTGGCTCACCCTTAAATTTCTGTACTGTATTGAAACAGTGAAGACCCTGATCAGACGCCGCAGAATGCGGCGTCTGATCTGGGTCTACACTTTTTGCCAAGCCCAAACCATGATTCCAGCCCAGATTTTACAGATAACCCTTTTACGCAACACGCTGAACTAACTTTGCTATTTTCTAAAAATAAGTTACATTGATTTCGATGGTCACGTGGACAACAGCACGAATTCAGTTTCTGTCCTTATAACATTGGGTCGATTGTTAACTTGTAAACCAATCGGCCCAAAAATAAACCAACATAGATTAAACCTAGCACAACAATGAGTCAGCAACAGACAGCGTAAAGGAACTACATGTATGTGGCTATCAAGTACCATGAATCACCATTTAGGACTAATAAGCAGCCTTCGTCAGAGTAGAAGAAAATCGCCAGTTAGATCCTAGGATATATAACATCCCTAGTAAAAGATTGAGGATACAACCCTCACAGTGTCCGATTAACCGCCATGGAATCACAGAGCGTAGCAAGGTTGTCAGATTTTCGGCAATAAAATGGCAACGTTTGTTATGATCCTTGAACGGACGCACTTTACAAAACCTTGCCTATTTACTGAACAGTAAAATAAGTCATTCAACTTGTTGCAGTCACATTTAAGTGAAATACTCCTGCACCGCCAGACTTCCGTGGCAATTTTGGCGTCTCGAAAAATCACATTTGTATTGATAATTATATCCTGTGCAATCTGTGGAAGTCAATGTCCTTTACATAAAATAGTTGTGGACTGCCACCCAAAGTACATTGTCAAGCAGCGGTGTTCAAGAGCATGAACGTGTCGGAAACAAGAAAATGACATTGGATTTAAGGTTTTCTGCGGCATTTAAATGTTAAATGACTCAGACATGTCTGTAACTAAGATGTGGATATTCGATCATTACGAAAACACGCCTTTAAAATACATTATTAACTTTACCGCCGAAAAATCGAAAATGTTAGATGAAAAATTTATATTTTTCTTATTTCTGCTCAAAATATATATTGCTGGTACTTGTTAGAGACGGTTGTAATGAGTACCCACAATCTATAGTTTAGAGCAGAAATAAGAAAACTAAGGTTTACTCCTATAACCCGGTTTTAAAAGTGGGGTGCAGGGGGCCAAACTTATATTGGCGTGTTCTCGTCATATGTACCAGGTTATTGAACTAAATATATTGTTTTGTGTTTGTTGCTGTTGTTTTTCTTTGTTTTTGTTTTTTATTCTTTATTCTTTTAAGATGTAAACATTTCACTTGCCAACATAAAGGGAGCAGGCATCGTAGACACATTTTCGGCCATGTTATGCAGGGAATAAAACCGTTGTGACTTCCCGTTTGCTTTTCAATGTAAAGGCAATACAATTACATTACAAATCCACCCAAGTCACGGGAAACATTACGAAAACACGCCTTTACAAATACATTGTAAACTTTCCCCCCCAAAAGACGAAAATTTTAAGGCGACAAAATTTGATATTTTCCTTATTGCTGTTCAAAATATAGATTGTGGGTTCTCGTTAGAACGCCTCGATGAGGCGGTTCTAGCGAGTACCCTCAATCTATATTTTAGAGCAGAAATTACCCCAGCTTTACTATATAAAAGTGGGGTTCATGGGGGTCAAAATTATATTGACGTGTTTTTGTGTTGAGAAGCATATATATAAAGCAACAACACCGTTGTCAAAACATAACAAGCGCAAAGCCAAGAGGACTGTTTCCTTCCCTCACAATGGGTCAAACGGCTATCCAAAATAAAATATATTACATATACATGTACAAAGACAACCGAAAACCAATAGTTACACTCCGGTGGACCCCACCAGAGACAGAACTCTTGAAATGTTTTTAGCTCACCTGAGCCTTTAGGCATAGGTGAGCTTATAGTATAGCCATGGTCCGTCGTCCGTCCGTCCGTCCGTCCGTCCACCATTTTCAAAGATCTTCTTCTCCTATACTGCAGGGCCAATCAAAGCCAAATTTCATATGGAGCCTCAGTGGGATGGGGGAACGAAAGTTTGTTCGCGGGGTCTGGATCACATGACCAAGATGGCCGCCATGCCCATATATGGTAAAAAGCCTTCAAAAATTTTCTTCTCCAGAACCATAAGGCCAGTGGCCTTGAAACTTGGCATGTAGCATATGGTACTCGGGCCCATCATGGTTTGTACAAATGGTGACCCTGGGTTGACCTTGACCTATTTTACAGCAATGTCAAATTTGTCGACTTAGGCTTTTGCATTGGGCAAAGTGAAAATAATGGATTTATAGGAAACCATTGAAGACAGTGTCACCAAAATTTGTAGATCAGGTAAAGTAACTGAATACATGAATGTATTTGGATCAGAAAGGTCAAGGTCATTCATTAGCCTTGTTCGCGGGTCTGGATCACATGACCAAGATGGCCACCATGCCCATATATGGTAAAAAGCCTTCAAAAATCTTCTTCTCTAGAACCATAAGGCCAGTGGCTTTGAAACTTGGCATGTAGCATATGGTACTCGGGCCCATTATGGTTTGTACAAATGGTGACCCTGGGTTGACCTTGACCTATTTTACAGCAATGTCAAATTTTCCGACTTAGGCTTTTGCATGGGGCAAAGTGAAAATAATGGATTTATAGGAAACCATTGAAGACAGTGTCAACAAAATTTGTAGATCAGGTAAAGTAATTGAATACATGAAGATCTATGGGTCAGAAAGGTCAAGGTCATTCATTGGCCTTAGACCAAGGTCATGCATTTTTTTCTCCAAAACTGCTGAGCCAATTTAAGTAAAATTTAATATGGCGCCTTTGTGAGTTGAACAAATGAAAAAATGCCAAAAAAGGTTATAAAACTTTTTTCACGCTCAACTCACTTCAGCATGAAATTTACCCTGCTCATAAGTTTTAAAATGCCAACAAATATTGAGATGGCATTTTAAAATTTATGAGCAGGGTAAATGACATTTTCTGCTGATCTTAGTAGGAAAATTGTCACCAGACAGGTGAGCGGTTCAGGACCACTGGTCCTCTGGTTTACTCTTACAGGACAAAACGTAATCCAGAGAATTTATCCCTTTCATAAATTAGTGGATCCCAACTGAGAAGAGAAAAAAGAACATTTTCCAAAGATGGCTGCCCTGGTCATAAATCTGAACACAGTCTTCTCAAACTGAATCCAGCTATAGATACTAAGGAGACCATGAGAAAACGAATATGCTGCAAACGTGCTGCTTGTCATTCTGTTGTCGAGAAACAAGTATAATTCGTTAGCACATAGTGGCCCGCTTTAGCTATCATTGGTTGAATATGTTAGTTGATTTAGTGAACATATGTTTGCATC
This sequence comes from Lucinisca nassula, assembly GCA_963580285.1. NCBI lineage: Eukaryota > Metazoa > Mollusca > Bivalvia > Lucinida > Lucinidae > Lucinisca > Lucinisca nassula. Next base: position 53,206,318 of record OY757022.1, read on the forward strand.
TCTTTCTTTGTAATTCAGTAGCAAGTTTCCAAACCAAATCGCGGTTTCATTTGTCGGTTTATTAAACGCTTTATTAATTTTTATTTTAGATAAACTGACAGTCTGTCAAACTCGTCACCACAAAATTATATATTGAAAAGAGCGTTATATAATATGAATAAACATCCAGGCCCCTCGGGAGTTTAAGAGGTAAACCATTTCAGCAAAGACGAAATTGATTGAGCTGCATAGTGCTTCCGCGCAGAGCTGAAACGGACCGGAAATGAGTACTGGTAAACTGTTTGGATGGTTTAGGCATGCCTTGGCAAAGTGGTCCGAGTCGTACTCTCCATGCATTTTAATCCTAGTTTTTTTAGCGATAGGGTTTGAGATGGAGATGTCATGTTATCTCAGTGTCTGGAAAAAGTCTCACAAATTGGAAGCAACGTCTCCAAAAATGTCCTACATGGTGTTGACGAGGACAGCAACCTCGACACAAACAAACAAACAAACGAATACAATACATGTATAAGTGTATTTTAATATATTGTTATGTGCTTGAGGATTAGCTGGAGTAGTTTACTTCCGGTGCACTTTCTGCATGTGTACCATTAAAGCTTCCTGTCGGGCGATATGCCATATCTTCTGAATGTTATTATTATCAGACATATTTTCAAGATAGCTGATTCCAGAAATGTGAATTTACTGGGATAGGGGCTTAGATCGATTATAATTGGCCACAATCCTCGACCTTTGTCTATCGTGGTTGTAAGTTGTTCAGTCCGATAACTCATCAATGTAACATCTCCGAGATGACAACATGGATGAAATAACGAGGAAGACTTGACAGCATGAAATAACTGAAATGCTGAAGCAAAATAAAACCAACAGTTGGATTTCGATGGGCCCGGCCACACATTACGATAAAACACTCGTGCGACGCTGAAGCAAAAGAAAACCAACAGTTGGATTTCGATGGGCCCGGCCACACATTACGATAAAACACTCGTGCGACGCTGAAGCAAAAGAAAACCAACAGTTGGATTTCGATGGGCCCGGCCACACATTACGATAAAACACTCGTGCGACAAAGTGCATTTTTTTCACATCTCCAAAATGACAATTTTTCTGATGAATATCCTTGATATTTTTCTTAGAAATACTGCAAACATAGGTTGTGGGTGCTCGTTAGAACCGCCTCATTGAGGCGATTCTAACGAGTACCTACAACCTATGTATTGGAGCAAAAATAAGAAAATTAATGTATTCCCCCGTAAACCCCAGTTTTCTCTATATAAAGTGGGGTATAGGGGGGTCTTCATTTCACGGACTTGTTCACGTGATGAGACAGAACATCCGGCTAAATATTCTCTACAGTCATGGCATGACATATAAAATATCTAACTTGTAAAGATAATAACAGCTTATGTTTTTATAATTCCTTTCCTAAGATAACAGACTTAAACTTGGAAACAAGTTTTCCATGCATGTTCGAAATAGTCCAGAGTTTATAGTGTGCCATGAGTATTCGAAAGAGCTGAGAATTTATACTTACTTCTTTGTGTCATTTAGAAATAATTTTAGAGCGCAAGTGCTTTTATATTTTAGCTTTTTAGCTCACCTGAGCCGAAGGTTCCGGGGGAGCTATTGTGATCGGTCACCATCCGTCGTCGTCGGCGTTGTCGTTGTCCGTTCGTATGTCCGTCCGTCCGTCCACTGTTTCTTTAAACGGCATCTTCTCCTAAACCACTCAACAGGTTTTGATAAAACTTTGCAGAAATGATCCTTAGGTGGTCCTCTCTCAACGCTGTTCAAAGAATGCAATTCCATGCAGAACTCAGGTTGCCATGGCAACGAAAAGGGGATATAAGAAAAAAACTTTAAAAATCTATTTCTCTGAAACCAGAAGGCCTACGTCTTTGAAATTTGGTATGAAGTTTCATCTAGTGGTCCTCTACCAAGATTGTTCAAATTATAGCCCTGGGGCCAACTGGTTTTACAAAGGCTTATATAGGGAAAACTTTTAAAAATCTTCTTCTCTGACACCAGAAGGCCCAGGTCTTTGATATTTGGTATGAAGCTTCATCTAATGGACCTATAACAAGATTATTCAAATTATAGTCCTGGGGCCTATAATGCCCCTGGGCCGGGGCCCACTGGTTCTACATAGGTTATATAGGGAAAACCTATACAATCTTCATCAAACCAGAAGGCCTAGGTCTTTGATACTTGGTATGAAGTTTCATCTAGTGGACCTCTACCAAGATTGTTCAAATTATAGCCTTGGGACCCCAAAAGTGCTCCCCCCATCGCGCCTGAGCCCACTGGTTTTACATAGGCTTATATAGGGAAAACCTTTCAAAAGCTTTTTCTCTGAAACCAGAAGGCCCAGATCTTTGATATTTGGTATGAAGCTTCATCCAATGGACCTACACCAAGATTGTTCAAATTATAGCCATTGAGCCAATAATGCCCCTGCGCCGGGACCAACGGGTTCTGCATAGGTTATATAGGGAAAACTTTTAAAAATCTCCTTGTCTGAAACCAGAAGGCCAAGGTCTTTGATATTTGGTATGACGCTTAAACTAGTGCAAGTCTACCAAGATTGTTCAAATTATAGCCCTGGGGCCAAAAATGGCCCCGCCCCGGGGCCCACTGGTTTTATAGAGGCTTATATACGGAAAACATATAAAAATATTCTTGTTTGAAACCAGAAGGCCCAGGTCTTTGATATTTGGTATGAAGCTTCATCTAGTGAACCTCTACCAAGACTGTTCAAATTATAACCCTGGGGCCAAACACGCCCCTGCACCGGGGCCCACTGGTTTTACATAGGCCTATATAGGGAGAACATATAAAAGTCTTCTTGTCTGAAACCAGAAGGCCCAGGTCTTTGATAATTGGTATGAAGCTTCATCTAGTGAACCTCTACCAAGATTATTCAAATTATAGCCCTGTGGCCAAAAACGCCCCCCGCGCCGGGACCCAAAGCTTTTACATAGGCTTATATAGGGAAAACCTTTAAATATCTTCTTCTCTAAAACCAGCAGGCGTAGGTCTTTGATATTTGGTATGAAGCTTTATCTAGAGGACCTCTACCTAGATTGTTTAAATTATAGCCCTTGGACCAAAAACGACCCCGCTCCGGGGCCAACTGGTTTTACATAGACTTTGGTCGGGCCCCTCGGGTCTTTGGTCGGGCCCCTCGGAGTCTAACTGTTGGTTTTCTTTTGCTCCAGCAATTCTGTTGTTGTATGATGTCGAGTCCTCATCCTTGTTTCATCTCTGTAGTTTTTTTATTTGTATGTTCTCGGAGATGTTACACTGATAAGTTAGGAAGCCTTCATGCGGACTATACAAAATTAGTGTATACCGCGACAGAGGTAAGGGCGAGAATTATGGCCATGTAAAATCGATTTAAGCCCCTCAGTGGAATTCTTTCCACTGACCGTTCCAAAGCGGTAATTCTGTGGCGGTTTATTTATGTTGTTGTTTGTTACTTACTGTGTGTATCACTTGTGTCTTTTTATTTTTGATGGCCATTTGGCCATTTTGTGGGAAAGTTACTGTCCTTATGGCCTTCCTTTGTTTAGGTTACCATTATGGTCTGGTCGCTTCATGTTTGTATTTCTTTCCCTTTGGGGTCCTTGATGGGTGGAATAAGTTAATTGTATCGATTCCTGATCTTTGTTTTACCTCTTCTTTGTATAGGGAAAACCTTTAACAAATCTTATTCTCTGAAACCAGAAGACCCACGTCTTTGATATTTAGTATGAAGCTTTATCTAATGAACCTACATGTATACCAAGATTGTTCTAATTATAGCCCTGGGGCTAATAATGCCCCCGCCCCGGGGCCCACTTGTTTTACATAGTCTTATATAGGTAAAACGTTTAAAAATCTTCCTATCTGAAACCAGAAAGCTCATGTATTTACTATTTGGTATGAAGCTTTTCTTAGTGGACCTCTACCAAGATTGTTCAGATTATAGCCCTGGGGCCAAAAATGCTCCTGCGCCTGGGCCCACAGGTTTTACATAGGCGTATAGAGGGAAAACCTTTAAAAATCTTCTTATCTGAAACCAGAAGGCCCAGGTATTTGGTATTTGGTTTGAAGCTTCATCTAGTAGACCTCTACCAAGGTTGTTCAAATTATAGCCTGGGGCCAAAAACAGTTTTATATAGGTTTATATAGGGAAACATATAAAAATCTTCTTGTCTGAAACCAGAAGGCCCAGGTCTTTGATATTTGGTATGAAGCATCATCTAATGGACCTCTATCATGATCGTTCAAAGCATAGCATGGGGGCCAAAAATGGCCCCGTCCTTGGGCCCACTGGTTTTACATAGAGATATATAGAGAACACTTTTAAAATCATGTTGTCCGAAGCCAGAAGGCCCATGCCTTTGAGATTGATGGTAAGCTTCATTCAGTGGACCTCTGCTTAGATTGTTCAAATTATAGACCTCAGTCCAAAAATTGCACCGCCCTTCGACTAACATATTAATCTCTTAGTTCAGCTGAGCAATATAGGACCATCATGGTCGTCTTGTTTACAATTTTAGCTCAAAATATGCATAATTAATGGCAAACTGGCCAAGAAGTATGATCAGAAAAAAATATTTTGTTGGTTTTGAAAGTCCCGGTAAACAGCTTAACTAAAAATAAGACTTCCGGCGTCCATGGCCGACATTTCCGGGACTTTCTTAGAATTCTAAGTCAATAACAAGTACTCAGAGCCAATCTTCTGAATAGACACCAGTAGCCTCCCTTTTTTGAATACGCCCTAGAAGATTGAAATTGTGTGAGGCTAAATCTGAAATGGAAAGTCATGCTGCTAGCGAAAAATAGAGAAAAATAGATATGAGTTTCACAGTTTAATTATCGCAAAACACATCTCATCAAGCTCTTTTCCTACAATAGGATAACCATTAAAAATTAAAAAAAAAACATTTTACTTCTGTATTTTATTGATAGTTTTTTGGTATTTTGATGGGCACAAATTTCTAGACCAGTTTCTGGTTTGCTACGAGAAAGATGTCATGGTGTCCCTTTCTCAAGATACTTATTTCCGATCTGAATGAGGGGATCGATTTCAATAATCGTGTGGTCTTTGAAATCTCGACAATGTTAGTCTTGTGACAGAATTAGTTCTATAGAATTTCAGTTAAACCAGTCTAACTGCGACAATGTTGAATCAAATCATACACAAAGACCAAAGTGTTCACAGCTTGAAAATATATCGGGGAAAATGTTTGTCTGATATATGACATTCTCTTTGAAACTAAACGACAAGAAATAAGCGGTTTACTTTAATCAGTTGTTTCCAGCAGGCTTTTAACTCGGTGCCTTGGCAATTCTTTCATAAAACCCTGCAATATTTCATTATTGGCCTATCCTTTAAAAATGAATTTCACACTTCAGCCAGAAGCGGAATCATGCATTTTGCAAAAATGGGCTTGTGACCGAGTATTTCTCTCTACAACGGGGCTGTAGTCCCGGGACACTATTTCCCCCATACATTTTTATCTTGTGTGCAGAGATTCTTGGACACATAATCGAGCAAATGAATACAATAGGGGACATCATTATAAATAGAAATCAATTTAAGTGGAATCATTATGCTGATGATACACAACTATATTTAGATGGAACAAGACATTCATTAAGGAAATCTTTAGAGACACTGAACATGTTGTTACCACATATTGATTTCACTGGAATATATGAAATATTTGAGGGTCACTGATAAGGCATAACTGGCCGAAACTAGCTAGTCTGGTCCAGAAAAATGTTGTACACTCCATAGTTTTCAGTTCGGTGCTTTAGTCCTTGCTGCCAAAATTTTACCTTTTTGTTAGATCATTTAAAACTTAATGTGAAAAAAAAAACATGGGCAAAATGAATAAGAAGTATTAACAAGTCAAACTAGAAAATTTGTCAGGACTTAAAGTTAGATTAGGATTAAAACCTACGAATTTATGGTGGCCTTTACAACATAATTATTTAATATAATTGAGCCAGCGCATGAAAAAACCTACAATATGACATGTGCACCCAACGAAGACTCAGATCAGCCTGCGCATCCGCGCAGTCTGATCAGAGTCTTCGTTGTGCACTCTAAGGATAGCTAAGGGCTCAGTGCTCCTCCATACAGCAAGAGAAGTCTCTGGTTAGACTATATGGATGCGCAGGCTGATCTGAGTCTTCGCTGGGCACACATGTCTTATTGTAGGTTTTGTCATGCGCTGGCTCATGCGGTAACTGAATGCACCTGATAGTCTTAAAAAGTATGTAAACTCATAGAGACATGATCAAAAAGAAGACCCAGTCTGCAAGCTAAGATAACAATAATACAATCACTGGCCATCACAAAGTTTTTAAGTTTATTCATAGCTTTGCCACACCCTCCTGGGGAGTTGATACACAACCTTAATAAATTATTTTTCAAGTTCCTTCAGAATTCTGAACCAGACAGGATCAAAGGAAAATATATTGTTAAAAATATGTCAGATGGTGGCTTGAAATTGTTGCATGTAGAACCTTTCATTCACGCCGAAAAAATAACTTGGCTGAGAAGGCATATCTACAGGAACAAAGCACCTGGATTTAAATATCAGATTTAAATATTGGTTTGATCAACACCATGTGAGATGGCTAAGTTTGCGGTTGGCATTGAAGAAAGCCAGAACAAATTTCCCACGTTTTACTGGTTACCAAAAGATCACAAAAGACAGTACAAAGCTCATTTCATCGCAAATTCAAGTTCTTGCACGACAACTGAATTATCAAAAATTTAAACTTCCTACATTGCTGCTGTAAAAAACGGAGTAAGGAATCTCGAAAAACTGTATGAAAGAAAATGGTAAAAATCTTTTTCTGTCCATTAAAACTGCGGTGAGATTTTGAACAAACTTATATCCAAAGGCTTTCAACGGCGAGAGTCCAGTTTGTCTACATATGACTTCTCCGCCTTGTACGATACTACTATACCGCAAAATTTGATAAAAAGCATTACGAAAAGAAGAATACATTATAAGAATACATTGTAAACTTGACCACTGAAACAGGAAAATATTAAGATGAAATGTTGTAATATTTTTCTTACCTCTGTTCATAATATAGATTGTGGGTACTCGTTAGAACCGCCTCAATGAGGCGGTTCTGACGAGAATCAATAATCTAGATTTTAGAGCAAAAATAAGACAAATAAGGTTGATGAGGCCTAATTGGTCGAAAACTAGCTGAAAAATAAGGTTGATGAGGCCAAATTGGTCGAAACTGGCTAGTCTGGCCCAGAAAACATGTACACATCATATTTTCCAGTTCTGTGGTGTGTTCCTTGCTTCAAAAGGATAACCCTTTGATAGAACATATTTACCTCTGTAAACCCCAGTTTTACTGTATAAAAGTGGGGTTCAAGGTGGAGAAAATTATATAGGCCTGTTTTCGTGATGTAAAGTGATGGATTTAATTCAAGGAACGTTTGCTCGCGAGGGGTATTAAGCTTGTGATAGAAACACACGTTTTTATCCCTGAAGTACATAAAATTATACTTTATGGTCATGTCAAAACGTTTGTGATGCCCTTACGTACTTTTTTGGTAATATCTTTATCAGATTTGGAAAGAAAATCTATAAACAACGTGTGGATATGCCGATGCGAACTTACTGTGTGCTTCTTGTTGCAGACCAGTTTTTGTTTGTTACGAAAGAGATTTTATACTGTCTCTCTCTGACGAAACTCAGGCTGATGAAATTGTTGCGATTTATTCAACATCTAGATGTCTAGATATCTGGATGATGTACTTAATAATGACAATTTATATGTTGAGCAAATGATTGACAAGGTTTATGCCCCTGATCTAAAACTGAATAGAGCTAATTCTTTGGATACGGCGGCAGCAATTTTAGATTTGGATCTGTCAGTTTCTAATGGTATAATCTAAGCTAAGGTATACGTCAAACGATTTGACTTTAATATTGTAAATTTCCCGTTCTTAGACGGGGATATCCCCCGTTCCTCCTTCATATGGAATATATATTTCTCAACTTATTTGGTTCGCTATAATTTCATCTCATGTTGACGAATTTAATAATCGAAATAAATTTCTTAATCCTAAACTTCTTAAACAGGGCAATCGGTATTATAAACTCAGGAAAGCATTTTTCTAAATTTTACCGTCGGCGCTCTGAACTAGTTGAAATATACCAAATTACTTTAAAAACACTTCTGTAACAGGGCAAATCAAAACCAGTGTTTAATGGAGATTTGGTTTATAAATTACGAGAAATTATGAAGAAATCTGATTTCAAAAATCAATTCCAAAAGATAATTTAAAACGCTATAAAAGTGGGGTACAATATGAGTGTTATGCGACGGACAGCATGTCTAGTTTTAAGCTCACCTGAGCACGAAGTGCTCATGGTGAGCTATTGTGATCGGTCAATGTCCGTCGTGCGTCGTTCGTCGTGTGTCGTGCGGCGTCAACAATTTGCTTTAAATGCTAACTCCTCCTTAACTCTTGAGCCAATGTCAATAAAACTTCATAGGAATATTGCTGGTGACCCTCTACAAAAGTAGCTAAAATTGTTCCGCTCCGCTTAACAAGATGGCCGCCAGAGCTAAAACTAGAAAAATTTTTAAACGACAACTTCTCCTGTACCTTAAAGCCAATTTCATTCAATCTTTATAGGAATGTTGCTTAGGTGACCCTCTACCAAAATGGCTAAAACGTTTCCGCTCCGGTGAACAAAATGGCCGCCAGAGCTAAAAATAGAAAATTCGTTAAACGACAACTCCTCCTGTACCCTTGGGCCAAATTAATTCGAACTTCATAGGAATGTTGCTTAGGTGACCCTCTACTAAAAAATGTTAAAACGGTATTGCTCTGATGAGCAAAATGGCCACCATAGCTAAAAATAGAAAAATATCGTAAATTTGCTTCAAACACAAACTCTTCCTCAACCCTTGGACCAATTTGATTCAAACTTCACAGGGATGTTTCCAAAATGACTCCCACCTAAATAGCTAAAATCTTGTGCTCTGACAAACAAGATGGCCGCCAGAGCTAAAAAGAGAAAAATCTATAAACGACAACTCCTCCTGTACCCTTGGGCCAATTTTATTCAAACTGCATAGGAATGTTGCTTAGGTGACCATCTACCAATATAGCTGAAAAGGCTCTGCTCTGATGAGCAAAATGGCCGCCATAGCTAAAAATAGAAAAACATCGTAAATTTGCTTCAAACACGAACTCCTCCTCAACCCTTGGGCCAATTGGATTCAAATTTCATAGGAATGTTAGATACTTGATTCCCTACCAAAATAGTTAAAATCGTTCAACGCGGCGAACAAGATGGCCGCCAGAGCTAAAAATAGAAACAATCTTCAAACGACAACTTCTCCTTACCCCTTGGGCCAATTTGATTCAAACTTCACAGGAATATTATGTCGTTGACTCCCGACCAAAATAGCTAAAATTGTTCCGCTCTGACTAACAATATGGCCACCAGAGCTAAAATAGTAATTCTTCAAACGGCAATTCATCCTTACCCCTTGGGCCAATTTGATTCAAACTTCACAGGAATATTATGTTGTTGACCCTCTACCATATTAGCTAAAATGATCCCGCTCTGATGAACAAAATGGCCACCAGAGCTAAAAATAGAAAAAAAAACATTGTAAATTCGCTTCAAACTTCAGGCATTTTGCCCAGGTGACTCCCTACCAAAATAGTTAAAATCATTCCACTCTGATAAACAAGATGGCCACCAGGGCTAAAAATAGAAAAAACTCTTCAAACGACAACTCCTCCTATACCCTTTAGCCAATTATATTCAAACTTCATAGGAATGTTGCTTAGATGACTCTCTACCAAAATAGCTAAAATGGTCTCACTCCGATGAATAATATGGCCACCAGAGCTAAAAATAGAAAAACATTGTAAATTTAGTTTGTGCCGAAAACTTAGAATGGGATACTGGCAACCCGGGATTGGCAAACAGTGAAGGCCCAGATCAGATGCTGCAGAACTTGACGTCTGATCTGGGCCTACATTGTTTGTAAAAGGTTCTGCCATTTTCCATATCAATTTTAAACATAGTGTATCTTGTCACCCCAAAATTTTGAAAAGGACTCCTGCATTACATAAGGAAGAAGATTCCATTCGAGACAAAATGGGTGAAGGTGGGACAGAAGTTCTGCAGATGTTGTTCCTAAAACCTGCATCACTGCTGTTTAAAGAAAATGAGAAATCTTTCTATAATCAATAAAATCTAAAAATTGTCAATTACCACACTCTGCTGGTGAGATTCGGAGGTTTATAATACTCTGTAGGCAGGTAAACATGTGGAATCTTGTTTGTTTGATTTGAGGTTTAACGCCCCCATCAACACAATTTAGGTCATTTTGGAGACGTTGCTTCCAATTTTGTGGGACTTTTACCCGACATTGAGATGAAATGACATCTCAATCCCTGCCGCCCAATAAAACCAATAGGGTTTATAAGCATGGACGGGCCGACTCGCAGCTATTTTCCTGGGCAGGCTTAGACCTTCTAAGCGGATTACTACTGCTAATGTGCGGTCGCTGTCAACTCTGCGTGGAAGCATCGTGCAGCCCAATCTATTTCTCCAAGCCCCAATGGGCGGGGGCGATAAACATGTGGAATCATCTGCTAGAGTAATGTGTGTGAGACAATTCTTCTGCTAATAATCAGCTGCTTAGTCACCTGGTGCGGTGACGTCAATCCTGACCATGTCCATGGACTAGAGCTACAGAAAACAAACCTAGGTGTATCGATTTGGCCCGGAAAAAAAAGAACAGAAAAAATGGAAGACATATGAGTGAGGTTGAAACTCCTTCCATTGTACTAACCATATACCGGTATATGTTTGAGTCTGTGCAGATGTGTCACTGATGACACTTTTCAGTTGGATGGATCATAAACTCATGGCGCTGATGAGTCCCTTAGACAAACGAATAAATTTCTTGGTGTGATTTATTCCTATAAATTCACCAGTTGAATGACACTGTGCTGAGCCATTTCATATTGCTTTTGCGGAAGCCTGCATTTTTTGCAAAGGTAGAGGTGGATGGGTAAATATATAAAAATAGCATGATTGCTGTCACAAGCATCTATTAAGTTAGAAGGGATAATGATTTTTTTATTATTATTTTTTTAATGTTTTCTTTTATTTTGGTTTCACGGCCCTTTCAAGATTATTTCACTTATTTCGAGTTGACTGTTAATCAGAGTAGCCGGAGAAAAAACACCTGACCTGTTGCAGAGCTTCGCAGGATAACGAATTTACATAAATAGTCAGACACCTCAACTCATTACCACGCCTGTCTGAAATTCTTAAAAGTACAATTTACTGCAATCTTATACAGTGATGAGGCTACAGATAAAGAGGAATAACGATAATAATTAAGCACAGATTTTTATTTTGGCATATGTCGTGGGTACTTGTTAGAATCGCTTCATTTGGGTGTTTCTAACAAGTACCCACAACATAATGTTTTTATGGAAAATCTCAAACTTATCTTCAGTCTCTTTATTCTGTCATAAGACAGTATGTTGAGGTTGTAGAAATTCCATTATTCCATTTTTGTCGCACCTGCTTGAACGCAAGGCACTATGTAAGTATAAGGTTTTGCCCATTTGTCCATCAGTCCCACCATTAACATTTATGATCCTGTTCAAGTCATTTAGGTGGTCTGAATATAGGAACTTTATATTTTGGCTGACTTTAAGAAAATTTTTACAAAATCTCCACCTAAGTTCTTAAATGTTTCTGCTACATTGAACAAATAGCCCATGGACAAAAATAAAAAAAAACTTCATCAAAAGATAATACAACTTGACTCAGGTGAGCGAATTAGGTCCATCATGGACCTCTTGTTAACAAAGAAATGGTTGGTGGCTATGCTTCCACCTTTCATTGCTTGACGAGGGTCATTTCTCTCTGACTCGATATCGGCCACAATCTAAGCCTTTATGTTTTTATTAGTAGTTGGTGTTGGTCATTACGCAAACACGCCTATGCAAATACATTGCCACCTTTATCGCCGAAAAAATGAAAATTTTATGATGAAATATTGTGATATTTTTCTTATTTCAGCTCAAAATATAGATTGTGAGCACTCGTTAGATCGAGGCGGTTCTAACGAGTACCCACAATCTATATTTTAGAGCAGAAATAAGACAAATAAGGTTTACCCCCGGAAACCCCAGTTTTACTATATAAAAGTGGGGTTCAAGTGGGTCAAAATTATATAGGCGTGTTTTCGTGATGGATAAGTCTTTGGCTTGACTCTTCGTGGTCTACCTGTTGGTTGTCTTTGGCTCCAGCTTACTGTGTGTGGAACAAGCTATGAGTCCTCATCTTTAATTCATCACAGTTATTCAGTTTGATTTATATTTTAATTTGCTCTAATTTGTATGTTATAGTGTGATGGTCCATTAATTGAGTTAGTAACCGTCAGGTGGACCAAGTATTTTGTGTGTTCTAAATAATATCAGAACCTAGAGTGAAGGTTTGACTCATAGAGTCGTTTTGAGCTCTCCAGTAGTTCTCGCTACTGACCGTCCTAAGGTGATTGTGATAAGGTTGTTTATTTTAAATGTAGCTTTGTCGGATTTTCCGACAGGGCTCTTCATGTTGTTTTGTTTGATTTGAGGTTTAACGTTCCCGTCAACACTGTAAAGGTCATTTTGGAGACGTTGCTTCCAATGTTGTGGGACTTTTACCCGACATTGAGATGAAATGACATCTCAAGCCCTGTCGCCCAATGAAACCAATAGGGTTTATTAGCATGGACGCTCCCTCTCGCACCGTGGTTCCTGGACAGGCTTAGATCCTCTAAGCGGTTTACCAGTACTAGTTTGCGGGCCGGATGCAGCTCTGCGTGGAAGCATCGTACAGCCCATACATTTCTTCAAGCCCCTATGGGCGGTCTTCATGTTGTATGTGCTTATGGATGTGTTATTATTTATTTGATTTTCATTAGTTGTGCCTGTTGCATCTTGATCACCTCTTGTGGGGAAGAGGGGGCTGTTATCTGGTTGTGTGTTCGCTTTTCCCTTCTTGTTTTCCTAATTGTTTGTTACTCTTTCTCTTGGGACCATCGGTGGGCTGTAATCTTTGTTTGTGGTTTTTCCTGAGCATCTATTTCTATAGTTTTCCAAAATCAATAGTAGATGAAATAAAAAAAAAACTATTCTTGAAAGATTTCTTAAAAAGTTGGTCTGCCTTTTGCGAACATGTAAAAAAAAAATAAAAATTACAAGACTTACTACATTCTATTTTTTGAGTCTGTTCTATGCTCAATGTATTAATCACGGTAACAATTAAAAAGAAAAAAAGAATGGAACGCTAAAGGAGTAGATAAGTTGATTAAATAGATCATACATGGCAACTGTATGACTTTCTTGGATTTCAACAACATTGTATTAATTTACTTAAAAAAAGCAATAGTTGAATGTATATTCTAATGGAAAGTTCAACAGTTTTTGTAAACTTTAACGAAAGATCTAGGTACCAATTATAGTTATTTTCTGCACATTTGGCATAAATGTGTCAAATTGAAAGACTTTCAATACAATGTTAGTCAATACTACGGAACCCGGGAAGGGACATGATTTTTTATGTTTATTATGTTGTGTGAACAAGATAATATCTTGAGCGGACAAGATATTATCTTGTTCGAACAAGATATTATCTTGTATGAACAACATAATATATTGTTCGCACAACATATTATCCTGTGCGCACAAGATATTAAGTTGTGTGAAGAAGATATTATCTTGTCCGCACAAGATATTATCTTGTCCGCACAACATAGATCTTGTGCGGACAAGATAATATCTTGTGCGGACAAGATAATTTCTTGTGTCCACAAGATAATATCTTGTGCGGACAAGATATTATCTTGTTCGCACAACTTAATATCTTGTCCGCACAAGATAATATGTTGTGCCAACAAGATAATATCTTGTCCGCACAAGATAATATCTTGTTCGCACAACTACCCAAGATCTATGTTGTGCAAACAAGATAATATGTTGTGCGACCAAGATAATATCTTGTCCGCACAAGATATTAAGTTGTGCAAACTGGATTTATCTTGGTCTAGGTACCAATTATAGTTATTTTCTGCACATTTGGCATAAATGTGTCAAATTGAGAGGCTTTCAATACAATGTTAGTCAATACTACGGAACCCGGGAAGGGACATGATTTTTTATGTTTATTATGTTGTGTGAACAAGATAATATCTTGAGCGGACAAGATATTATCTTGTATGCACAACATAATATATTATCTTGTTCGAACAAGATATTATCTTGTTCGAACAAGATATTATCTTGTATGCACAACATAATATATTTTTCGCACAACATATTATCCTGTGCGCACAAGATATTAAGTTGTGTGAACAAGATATTATCTCGTCCGCACAACATAGATCTTGTGCGGACAAGATAATATCTTGTGCGGACAAGATAATTTCTTGTGTCCACAAGATAATATCTTGTGCGGACAAGATATTATCTTGTTCGCACAACTTAATATCTTGTCCGCACAAGATAATATGTTGTGCCAACAAGATAATATCTTGTCCGCACAAGAAAATATCTTGTTCGCACAACTACCCAAGATCTATGTTGTGCAAACAAGATAATATGTTGTGCGACCAAGATAATATCTTGTCCGCACAAGATATTAAGTTGTGCAAACTTGATTTATCTTGTCTGCACAAGATAATATGTTGTCCACACAACATAAATTATGTTGTCCGCACAAGATAATATCTTGTCCGCAAAACATATTATCTTGTGCGCACAAGATAATATCTTGTTCGCACAACTTAATATCTTGTTCGCACGACATATTAAAAAAGTATGTTCCTTCCTGGGTTCCGTACAATACACTATATTTTTTTTTTCAAATTTGGCAACTAACATTTCACTATTTTAATTGACTGTAACTAATTAAAAAGGCTGTACGATCAAGATAGGACAACATACATTGGCCCAGCCTCACAATGTGGCGGGGTATTATGTTATACCCTCCGAACTTTGAGCGCCCTTCCGTCCGTCCGCCCGCACGTACGTACGTCCGTTCGGTAGCGCCTCATGATTTCGTGTCCATGGCATAACACTGTCCGTATATATTTAATCCGAGATAAATATGAACTGTCAAATTTTAAGGACATTTACTTCTGATAAAAAATAATGAAAATATAGTGAAAATATGGAATGAATTTAAAATGAATGGCACCAGTCAAATTGTAAGTGCATTTACATTTAAGAATAAATAAATAGATAGGTGAAAATGGGAGCTCGATGTGGAAAAAAAAAGTGAAATGTATTGTTTTATTTATTTTTATTATTATCAATATTATTATATTATTATTATTATTTTTTTAAATTCATATTTTTTCTCATCACTAACCCATTCTTTGTTACTATGACATAAAAAATAAAACCAATCATTCATTCGGACACGAGTATATGGCTACAACGGATTGTTTTTTGCATTAAATTTTTTGTCTTAATGCCCAGCCTTAAAAAGTGACGGTATGTTAGGTTATACCCTCCGAACTTTAAGTGTCCGTCCGTCCGTCTGTCCGTTCATACGTCCGTCCGTGCGGTAGCGCTCAGTAACACTGGTACTGTTTGAGATATGTTCATGAAACTTCACAAATATGTACAGCACCATGAGTCGACGTGACGAACATATGATTCGTTACTCTCATTTACTTATCTTTCGAGTTATTGACCTTTAAACATTGAACATCGTCTTTTGTACAATGTACTCAAGTCCGCTCCATTAGAGATATTTCATGAAATTTCATACAAATGTGTAGCACCATAAGACGACATGCAGAACATATAAAGCTTTGAACATTGAACATAGCCATTTCTGCCAAATACTCGTGTTGAATTGTAAGTTATAAACAGTTTGAGATATTTTCATGAAATTTCTCTCAACTATAACGCACCATAAGAAAACATGCAAAACACAAGAACCTTACTTCTGGTTAACCATCTTTTGGAGTTATGGCCCTTTGAACATAGTAAATATTGAAAATAGCTGTTTCTACCAATTTTACTTGTGCCCGCCCTGCAAGTTGGAAACAGTTCCGTATACTTTGATGAAACTTCACACAAATGTAAAGCATTAGAAGGCGAGGTGCAGTACACAAGAAGCGTAACTCTGGCTTACCTACGTCTGGAGTTATCGTCCTTTGAACATTGGAAAAGTGGTTTCTGTACTATATTTGTGTCTGCTATGCAACTTGAAAACTGTTTGAGATATTTCTTGAAAATGTATGCAAATATACACAACCATAATATGATATGCAGAACGCAAGAAACATAACTCTGAATTACCTGCTTTGGAGTTGCCGCTCTTTTCATATACTTGTGCCCTTACTTTACATAAGTTGTAAACTGTTAAGCAACATAAGGTGGCATCTAGAATACAAGAATCATAAAAGAAGTGAAATCGATACAATTAATCCACAGCTCCCATCAGAGACAACAAAGGGAAAGATTCACAAACATGAAACAACAGTTTCATAATAAAAATCAAAAATGAGTTCCTTTAAGAGCAATGAAAATATTCATAAGAAAGAAGGTGGGTCATACTACGTAGTTTCGGCTAATTAAGCCTCATCAGTGGCCCTGTAATGATCCGGCAAAGAAAGCCAGAGGAAACATACTGCAATTTTGCGAATTTCGAATAGGCAGTCGATTCAAAGACTGATATAAATCAAAATGGGGTCCAAATAATTAAAAATCTGTCTAGAATATGAGTCTAAACCAATAATTTAGTTCTGATTTCTCAGAATAGTAACGCTGATCTCAAAGGACCAAAAGTAAAATATAAACTGCACTATGGTTGATGTACGGGGAGACGTTTTACGGCCGCCACACGGCACAACACCAGCTGCAGTGAAGGCAAATAAAAATCAAAAATGAGTTCCTTTAAGAGCAATGAAAATATTCATAAGAAAGAAGGTGGGTCATACTACGTAGTTTCGGCTAATGAAGCCTCATCAGTGGCCCTGTAATGATCCGGCAAAGAAAGCCAGAGGAAACATACTGCAATTTTGCGAATTTCGAATAGGCAGTCGATTCAAAGACTGATATAAATCAAAATGGGGTCCAAATAATTAAAAATCTGTCTAGAATATGAGTCTAAACCAATAATTTAGTTCTGATTTCTCAGAATAGTAACGCTGATCTCAAACGACCAAAAGTAAAATATAAACTGCACTATGGTTGAGTCTGGCTTAACTAATTTTTCAGTAATGGCTCTTAGATTATTGAAAATACTGGATTCGGCGACATACTTGCATCCACTCTGTAAATTGAAAAGTAGAAGTAAAACAAAGATCAGGAATCGATACAATTAACTGACTCCACCCACCAAAGACACCAAAGGGAAAGAAATACAAACATTAAGCGACCAGACCATAATGGAAACCTAAACAAAGGAAGGCCATAAGGACAGTTACTTTCCCACAAAATGGCCATATGGCCATCCAAAATTAAAAGACACAAGTGATACACACAGTAAGTAGCAAACAACAACATAAATAAATCGCCACAGAAGAACCGCCTTGGAACGGTCAGTGGAAAGATTTCCACTTGGGGGGCTTTAATTGATTTTACGTGGCCACAATACTCGCCCTTACTTCCGTCGCGATTTAGACAAATAATTTGTTCAGTCCGCATGAAGGCCTCCTAACTCATCAGTGCAACATCTCCGTGAACACAAAAAAATCAAAGAACCACAGAGGTGAGACAACGGTGAGGACTCGACAGCAAGAAACCACTGAAATGCTGGAGCAAAAGAAAACCAACAGTTAGACTCCGATGGGCCCGACCAGAGACAGAGCGAGCTGTTTTGAGATATTGTCGGTAAACTGCACATAGACGTGAAGCATAATGTGGGGATCTGCACAAAACGAGAATTGTAATGCTGGCCCTTTGAACATTGAAAATAGTCATCTCAGTCATATATTTGTGTCATATTTATTTGGGTAAAGACTTATGCACCTTCACTTCGAAATTGTTTTGACAGTATTATTATGACACTTTCTTGATGTGAAAGCAGTTGCGGGGCATGATGCTGCGGCTTTTATTTAACGACGGAGATTTCCCAAAGTGCATGTTACATAGGGTTTATAAATTTTATAGTTATTAAAAGCAAAACGTATTTGTTTCATAAAACCCTGTAGTCGCATTGATCTCTCGCTCATAAGCTATTCTTGATGGTTTATTATATTACCCCGCGCCTAGAATTGGAAATAGGCCATTCGGTTCTGTGATGTATTGCTGTCATAACCCACTGTTGAGCTAGGATGCCTCCATGCTGGTCAACAAAGTAGAGTTTCATTGTAATTTAGGGCATTTTTTCTGTCGCTCTTAATACAATTCTGACACAGCGCGCCTGAATAGGCAATGGAAAATATCTGTGTTTTATTCTACAACAAATCACGGCAAAGAAGAGTCATTAAAAACTGTCAATTTATGACGTCACTAGTCGATTTTCTTGACGTTAGACGGTGTAAAGTCATATTCTTGCATCGAAAACGTTAGAAAAGGATATAAACGCATGTGTTTCAGCCGATAATTTTAGCGGGATTTCTTCTAATAATGGCGAAAAGTTGTCAGATTTTGAAGGAAACAACATCATTATTGCCGATTTTCAGCCTGTTAGAATCAAAGTAGATCAGCTCTTGTTTGTGATTTGTTGGGTAATAAATCACAGTTTGTCGGTCAGTTGTAAGTTCATAAATCACGAGCTCTACACGCGATTATGCGTTGCTGCCGTCACTCTTTGTTCGGTTCGGATTCATCCATACGGAAGAAATACCCTTTCAATATTATTAGATTTTTTATTTTGATTGATTGGTTTGAGGTTTAACGTTCCCATCAATACTGTAAAGGTCATTTTGGAGACGTTGCTTCCAATTTTGTGGGACTTTTACCCGACATTGATATGAAATGACATCTCAAGCCCTATCGCCCAATGAAACCAATAGGGTTTATAAGCCTGGGCGGTTTGACTCGCACCGCTTTGCCTGGCCAAGCTAAGATCCTCAAAGCAGTTTACCAGTATTTGAGTGCGGTCGCTTACAGCTCTGCGTGAAAGCATCATGCAGCCAATCGTCATGTCTTCAAGCCCCGATGGGATGGGGCCGAAATGTTATTAGGAAATCTGCGTTTGAATTTACGCATACCAACGATTCTATGTTGACCATCTGAAGTCAGACATGTCTTTAAAGTTTTATTTATATTTGTCTTTTTGTTTTGTTGATGCACATGTTGTTTTGTGTTTTCGGAGTGAGCGTCCGTGTCACTGTGTATTACGTTGGTTTCAGTAGAGTTTTGTTACGTATACCAGCATTCGTAGAAATGATGTAAAATAGTAGACAGTGATCAGGGATCGACACAATTACCTCACACCTCCTGTCCATTACACCAAAGGGAAAGAAACACAAACATACAATAACTTCATAAAAAACACTTAACAAGCGGAAAGCCAAAAGAACATTTACTTTCCCACAAAATGGCCAAGTAAAAATATATATATGAGCCCCGACAAGCGAATTTGTGTCTTCGAGCATTCCGTCATGACAAATTTTAACTGCGCATGCCCAGCAATACAGAGGGGCCAGGGATATGGCTTTCTGTCTGAAGGTTCCTCTTGATTCACTGCTTGTATGAGCGAGCAGCGAAGGTTCTGGCAAGACTGCGCGGATGCGCAGACTCGCCTGAACCTTCGCTGCTCGCATAGGCGATAAGTACCAAAATCGCTTGACGGGGGCCCATATATATGTGTATTCAAAGACGAACTATAACAATAATAAATCACAACAGAAGAACCGCCTTGGAACGGTCAAGGAAAAGTTGTTTTACTGGGGGCTAAAGTGTTTTCACTGGACCCTAGTTACTATTTAATAGCTATTTGCTGGTCGTCATGTTTTCAAGCAGACCATTTGTTTTAATACATATCGTTCATCAGAGATTGCTTCCGTTTCTCTTGATGACTTACATTGCGATGACGATTGCTAATTTGTTGGTGTATGCTATCTTATTCCTCAAATCTTTAGTTTCTGCGTTGTCGCATTTTGTTTCGTTTATTCGAAAACTGGCTACTTGGTGCGACGAAACTGGGATACCCTGTATACTTAAGTCTGGGCAACGATTATTTGTGACGATCTTTTAAGCCTATATAAATGTCAGCTGAAGTGTGAATAACCCTCACATAATACCTTAGACGCTCCTTGAATAATACATTAGAAACCCACTTTCAGTATGATGGATCTACTGTCTGCGCCTAACTTCACACTCCGCTAATTTGGTCTGATTAACTGTCGATTTCCTGAATTTGTATTCGTCAGCTGACACGCAATAATTGTCTTCTAGCCTGAACAACTTTCTTTTTATACAACATTCAATCCCGTAATAAGGCACACTGAAGTCATCGAATCCAAGTTGATTCCATTTCGAAAACACGCCTATATAAATGCATTGCAAACTTTACCACCGACAAATTGTATATTTTAAGATGAAAATTTATGATATTTTTCTTATTTCTGCTCAAAATATAGATTGCCGGTACTCGTTAGAACCGCCTCTTTGGGGCGGTTCTAACGAGTACCCACAATCTTTATTTTAGAGCAGAAATAAGAAATAGAAAAATTAGGTCTAAGCCTGCAAACCCCAGTTTTACCTATAAAAGTGGGGTTCAAGGGGGTCACAATTATATAGGCGTGTTTTCATGATGCTTTCTCTAAGGTGGAGTTAAGTGTGTGTGTGTGGGGGGGGGGGGATACCTGAGTAAACGCCATGGTTAAAACAACAACAACAAAATCATACAACGAATCTTCACAGTTCGTCACAAGAAGTCCAATCTAGATAGCTCTGAAACGCTTACCGGACATCGTGATATGACATAGCTTGTGGAAGTGCTATTGATTACACACTTATGGCTTTTCTGTATTTTGGACTGATAGCCATTTCATTCTATAAAGCAAATCTGTTTCACGTTCTATAGTAGAAGTTCATCTCGGCAACAGTCTGGTGAAGACCAAAGGAGAATTAGGAGGGTTGCACATTTCAGTACTGGTCATGAACAGACTCAATAAAACCGAGTCTGTTATTTTCGTTTATTTTGTGTATTCTTTGCTTCCAAAGGATCTAACTATTCAGAACTTATTAAATAAGTGAAGATACTTCGCATCCGAACAATAGGCCTATCCCAAACATCAAAGGGAACGATTGCAACTCGTTGCCTTTGCTGAACTAAACCATTTGGACACATGAAAGTGTTAAAATGGAAACATTTAAAAAAAATGTACCGCCCTGGGGCGGTTAGTAATAATTACGGGTGGGGGAGGTTAAATATGTTCTATAAAAAAGTTATTCTTTGAAAGCAAGGAATATATCACAGAACTAAACAAATATGGAGTGTGCATGTTTTTTGGGCCAGACTAGCTAGTTTCGGCCTATTAGGCTCATCAGTGACCCTAAAATATTTTCAAAACTGCACAATGGAATCAATGATCAAAAGGACAAGAAAATATCAGCAACACTATGATATTTAAACCGTGATTACGATGTCTCAATCTTCAGCCTTTCTTTCCGTCGCAGTCGGCACAATTCAGTTGGCTGTTCTGCTCGTATGGAGGTCTCCTAGCTTATCAATGGGTCATCTCGGACAACAATTAAAACCACAGAAAATGCTGTGCTGAAGCAATGCGGCGGACTCGACAGTTACAACGCGTTGAGACAGCTAAAGATCCCTGGGGCGTCAGCATCACCACTTAACACTCATTATGAAAACACGCGTGTACAAATACATTGTAAATTTAAAAAAAAAAAAAAAAAAAAAAAAAAAAAAAAACGAACTTTTTAGATAAAAAATTGTGATATTTTTTCTTATTTCTGCACAAAATATAGATTGTGGGTTCTCGTTAGAACTGCCTTATCGAGGCGGTTCTAACGAATAGCCACAATCTATATTTAAGAACAGAAATAAGAAAAAAAATGTTTAGCCCCGTAAACTCCAGTTTTACTTCTATATAAAAGTAAGGTTCGAGGGGGCCAAAATTATGTAGGCGTGTTTTCGTGATGTGTAGCAGAAGACTGCCAGTTGGACCCCGATAGGCCGAGAAAATGAAAAGAGTTCGCCCGCAACCAACCGACTATTTTGTTTTATGTCCAGACTATCGGCGAGTCTGAACCTCAACCCACCAGCGTGCAATTTTAAAAAAGAGAAGAGCAAAGAAGTTAACCGTGATTGGGCTAACCGCCGAACATGCAGACAGTCGCACCACATCTATGTTATAGTATATGCGTTTTTATTTCTAATTTTAAGTCAGACAGCAATCTTCATTGGGGACAAAGCATTTTGGTAGAGGGGCAAGTTTCCTTGGAAGTTTTAAGACACTTGACCAAAGGTGTAACAGGAGGTGTCACTAAAATTGACACAACGGTTTTGAAGGATTGTCATTTAAATTATCTTCTATTTAGAGTTATACCCAGTTTGTTAATTGGAGCGCAACCAATTTAGCTACTTGGTAGTTTATATTTTCTTGTCCTTTGGGATCATGGGTTCTATTGTGGAATTTTGGAAGTATTTGAGGTTCACCGGTAGGGCCTGGTTGGCCGAGGCTGGCTGGTCTGGCCCGGAAGGCGTGTGCGCTCGACATCTTCCAGTTCTGTGGTGTGTTCCTTGCTTCCATATAGAACATATTTGACTTTACCACGGCTGGTGTTTGGGAATGTGTGGCAGCCGTAAAAAGTCTCCCTGCCCTACGTCATAGAGTAGTTTATATTTTCTGATCCCTTCGGCCCCGATAGCTCAGTTGGTAGAGTGTCCGCTCCGGGTAACGGGAGGTCGCGGGTTCGATCCCGGGCCGCGACATACCAAAGTCGTTAAAATGGTACTAGCTGCTCAACGCTTGGCACTCAGATTTACGGGGAAGAGCTAGGACTGGTCGACCCAGTGTCAGGATAATGTGACTGGGTGTTGTATCATGTAATGTGTCTGGGACATGGTACTTTAGTGAGGCAGCAGTATAAAAGTGAGCATTGAGCTCCCTGTCGAAACCAGACACCGTCGTGATATGACTGAAAAATTGTTGAAAGCGACGTTAAACCCGAATTCACACACACACACACACACACACACACACATCCTTGGGATCATTGGTTCCATTGTGGAGTTTTGGAAGTATTTGAGGGTCACTGGTGGGGCCTGGTTAGCCAAGGCTGGCTTGTCTGGCCCGGAAGGCGTGTACGCTCGACATATTCCAGTTATGTGGTGTGTTCCTTGCTTCCAAAGGATGACCCTTTTATAGAACATATAATATTCTCTAGGCGGTCTACTAGTACTCGTGTGAGGTTACAGTTTTAAGTGGAAGCATAATGCAGCCCATCGATTTCTTCAAGCCTCGATGGGCGGGGACGTACTTTGGAAAATGTTCATTCAATATATACCGATAATAAGCAACACTCCTGCAAAGTGTCAATGGTATAGGACTTATCATTTACATGTGATTTGTTTCCTATTTAATGACAGATTTTATCTTTTATTTTTAGCTGTCACACGAGTTTAGTAGCTAACTTCCGGCGTTGATTCAGAACTACTGAAATTGGATTCCGTACAAAAACGTAGTCCGGCTTGTTTTCAGTTTTTAGCGCAATTTCGCTCAAATCATATTTATCAGATAAATTTGAACATTCTCTCGCGTATATATGTATAAAAGTTTGCAAATGCCTTGCAAAATCAGTAATTATATAACCTAAATTCGATATTTTTTTTACCCTTTAGAACAGGATTCGTGTGTATTTATTCTTATAGAAAGTTGTTTTCTTTTCCCAGTTCATTGACATGATGGCGAACAATGTACAGGTACATCCTGACGAGACTGATCTTTATTTGCCATTCCATCTGGATCTACAAGGTTTGCACCGATCTACAGGGCTGAAAGGGTTAAAATAGCGTGTGTATGAATTCCAAGTAGTCGCAAATAAAATTGGGTTAATAACCTTTTACTTGCCGACATCGAACTTATTGGAGAGGTCTTATTACAAAATGTGTCGCATGTTTATTGTGAATTTTAAATCAGGTTCCGTAATTTAAGCAAGCAGAGAAGACGCCGATCAGACACTGTATTCTGTGGTCTTTGATCAGGGTCGTTAATGGGACGATGGTACTGATGTGTAAATATGTTAATCGCCCGATGATGACCGTCAAAACGCTTCGGTTAATTTCGCCTGCATTCGAAATAAGATGCCAATCACAACAAATGTCGTCTGCTTTGTCGTCTGCTGGTAACGTTAAAAGTCATTGTTGCAAACAATATGGGCCCAGATCAGACAGCTCCTCTAGGAACAGTTTAGACAGCATGCAAAATAGGTTATAAAATATAAAGCAAATGTCATAAACAGTGGCATCTATGATCCTGAACTGAGACTTACACGGTTTTGTTTAATCCTGAAATACCAATATGCTAAGCAGATGATGTAGACCGTGATCAGACGCCGCGGCTGATCTGGGTCTACACTATTTGTCAAACCCAAACTGACCGAACACGGGTACTGGTAAACCGCTTAGAGGACCTAAGCCTGCCTAGGCAAAGTGGTGCGAGTCGGGTCGCCCATGCTTATAAACCCTATTGGTTTCATTTGGCGGCAGGGCTTTAGATGTCATTTCATCTCAGTGTCGGGTAAAAGTCCAACAAAATTGGAAGCAATGTCTCCGAAATGACCTATACAGTGTTGACGGGGACGTTAAACCTCAAATCAAACCAGCACCCAACACATGATTCCTGTTCATATTCTGGGGGTGGTTCGTGTCGTGTATCTTGAGTCACTGGGGCGTCCAGCTGATATTGGCTTACAGTTGGGCAATGTATGTTGTCCTTGCAACAGGTAGGGGTAGATAACGGGAGGTGGTGTTCTTTCTTCAGTTTCTACACTTCCTTTCATTTCATTTTCCTCTTTCTCCTCTGTCGTCTACCTTCACTACATCTACTCTACCTCTTTTCTCCCCTTCTCTGGGAGACGAATCAAAATGACCAATAATCTTTTAGACCTAACTATAACACACGACTATTTTCTATTAATAGCCATAACTTTGGTTTCCTCGGATTGGCAATAGTCACGTGGACTCCAGCATTTCTTATATCTTTAACGCTCTGCATGCTGGGTATTATTTTCAGCAAACGGCACTTTGAAATAGTTTCTCCTCCCCCACCCCGAAAACAGGATTTGACATTTCTCCTATGGAGACAATTTGCATAAGATGTCAAGTCCTGTTTTCTAGGAAAAATAAGAAAAATATCAACAGTGTATCCTCTGCTGAATTAGCTCAGGGAGTTGTAAATGTAAAAAAAAAAAAACAACAATAAATAAATTTGAAACATTTTTAAAAAGGCCTTAGTATTCACGAATTTCTCATATAATCTGACATTTCAGTGCCTTTTGGCGCTTTGATTTTCAAGTGGTTATCTTGTTCATTTAAGCTAATCTGTAGAGGGTCAACTAAGCAGTATTCCTGTGACCTTGATAGATTGGACCAAAGATACAAGAGGAGTTGTCTTTCTAGTTTTAGCTCTGCAGGGCATGTTGCTTATTGGAGCAGAACTGGTCACCTTATAAAGAGCACCCGCGACCTATGGTACCCAACCGGTACCAAATGCATAACAGTTACAATTTAAAGGTTTTTTTTTGTTGTTGTTCTGGTAGCCATCTTGTTCATTTGAGCGGAACCGTTTTAACAATTTTGGTAGAGGGCCACTTAAGAAGTTGAATGAGTAATTGTCATTTAGATAGCTTTTTTGTTGTTAGATCTGGCGACCATCTTGTTCATTAGAGCAAAACCGTTTTAACTATTTTGCTGGGGGACACCTTTGCTGTGAGGTCTGAATGATGTTGACCCAACGGTGTTGCCATTTAAAGGTTTTTTTCTGCTTAGGCTGTTCATCGGAATGAAACCGTTTTCGCTATTTTGATAGACGGCCAACCAGGCAACATTCTTATGAAGTTTGAATGCAACTGACCAAAGGCTACGAAAAAGACTTGACATTAGAAGCAAATTGTTAATTCCTCCAGGCGCACGACGGACATTGACTAATTGCAATAGCTCGTCGTGAGCAATTCGTACTCAGGTGAGCTAATAAAATCATCATCATCAACGGATTTTTGATTAACGTGCAGGTACAGGGGCAACGTCCACAAAAGTGGGCCCCCTTCCAGGTAGCTGGCTTGCTGCACGCATGGCAGATCTTACACCAGATCTCCAGGCTTGTCTGTCATGAGGATCGATAGCAGAGAGCTTCCATTCTCTGCAATCTCGTTCTGTTAGCTGCTTCCAGGTCATCTTGGCCTTCCTGGCCCCCGCTTTCCACCTACCTGTATGCCAGAGGCAGTCTTGGCTGCACCTCTGGAGCGTTCCGCATGTCCATACCAGCGACGCCTTCTCTCTTTTAGGATGAGGTGCAGGTCCTCAATGCCAAGACGCACAAGTAACACACTGGACCTGATGGTGACAGTGTCATGTGGCTTTACATTGCAGATCTGTCTGATCATTGCCCTGTCATTTCGCTGTAGACGTTGGAGGTTTGGCTTTGTCAATGGCCATGTCTCACTGGCATGGAACATTGCGCTTCGCACACAAGAACTATATACACGGCCACGTGTCTTGAACGAGAGGTGGCGGGAAGAGAGAACTGGTAGCAACTCCTTGAATTTCTTCCAGGCTGTTATCACACGGGATGTAGTTGAAAGGTCGCAACCACCCGCTGCAGAGAGCATATCACCCAGGTAGCAAAAGGAAGCTACAACCTCCAGCTTGTCGGATCCGACTTGGACTTCCCTCTGTGGTCTGCCATCTAAGGGGCGTGCAGTTCCTTGGCACCGTGTACACCTGTAATCAGGGTCCTCTATCAAGCGTTTGAGCCCACTGCATTTCTTGTGCACCCAGAACTTGCAGCCATTACAAAAGATACTGTTGCTGCCCACTCCAGTGCGACATACAGCGCATGGGAACTGGCCTGTACTCTGCAAGAGGTCCAGACCTGCACCACAGATCATGATCTTTGTCTTTCCTGAATTCACTCTCAGCCCTTTTGCCTCCATTGCGTCTTTCCAAGTTAAGAGCCTCCTGACACATTCCTCAAGGGATTCAGCTATGATGACAAGGTCATCAGCATACAGGTTCTCCCAGGGGACTCCAGAGCGGAACTCACATGAAAAGGCTTCTAGCACAATGATGAAAAGCAGTGGGCTGAGAACAGAGCCTTGATGAACACCCACCTTCACCTCGAATTGTTCACTGTAACCATCACCAACGCGGACACGGCTCCGAGCATTAGCATACATCCCTTGGACCAGTTTCACAATCCACTCGTCCACTCCAAGTTTTCTTAGTGCCCACCAGATGACTTTCCGAGGCACTCGGTCAAATGCCTTCTCCAGATCTACAAAAGCCATTTAGTGTCTCCGATCCTTCTCTTGCAGCTGCCGTACAACAAAAATTACGTCTGTTGTGCCTCTTCCTGGGACGAAGCCAAACTGGGACTCGTCAATGGACACCAACTGCCTAATGAGGCCATCCACAATCCTCTCAAGGACTTTCATGACCTGTTCTGTCAGCTTGAGACCACGGTAGTTGCCCCGTTCCAATGCATCACCCTTGCCCTTGTAGAGACAGACAATGAAACTCTGTTCCCAGTCAGAGGGTACCTTCCCATCACGGATGATTGCAGCTGCAAGGTCGCGAATCATCGAGGCACCCGCATCACCTGTATGCCGATTTTAGATTTTCACGAATTATGGACTTCAATCTGCTCACACCAGTGTTTCAGCAAAACGTTCTTCCAATAATTTGCATAGTCCTCTGCATCTCGTCATTATTTTTGTTGCTTCCTAGCGACACAGCTTATCATTATAAAATCTCATATCTGGATGAGAACAATAATTTAAAACTAACAAAACTGTTGGAGCATATTATCTAAGGCATATTTTTAAACCCATTTGCAAGTTTTGAGTACAGGCAGTGAAATGAAATAATATAAAGATAATATTTAGATTTAATGTGAAGAGTGAGGACCCCAATCAGACATCCTCCTTACGCTTCAAATACATACTGAAATGGACACACCAGGAAGTCTTTGCATAAAGGATCAGTTTAACTGCGGCTAAAGTGTACATTTAACCCTTATCCCGTTGAGCACGACAACCCAACCATGACAAACAGCGTAGATCATGATCAGATGACTTTTGAAAAAATGGACTGATCAGGTTCTAAACGGTAATGCAGTTTGTGAATTATATTAAGAAATCGGATTTAAATTCAGAAAAATATATAACCGCAATGACTTCAGCACCCAATTTCGTAAAATCATTCTTCGATATAGAAAGATTGGGTACAACATAATGTTATAAGACAGACTGCTTGCATGGAAGTTAACCCAATCACTGTTGACAACTTTGCTGCCCTCTTTAATTGCACGCCGCTGGGTCAGGCCTCAGATTTTGATTTGACAGATATGAGTATGAAGTTGTGCATGAAGGTATCAAAATTTAAAACGGTGGGTCAGAAAGGTCTCCTGGTGGGCATGCAAAAATATGTTAAAATCTAGTACAGACCGTCGAGTCGAGCAATTAAGTGACAAATATTTTTTCATTGTTTTTTTTTTCTGTCAGACTTTAAGGGGAATGCATAAAACTTCAGGGGCGGTAACTTCTTCAAAAGTATCTTTGTCTCCCATGTCAACAGGGGTCACTTTTTTGTGGGTCAGATCATACAGAAAAGCAAACAGGAAGTCCAGAATGTTGCCTCCCTTTCAAAAATGGTAGAAAATCTTCCATGTGTTTCTATTCCCCTCAAGTGACCAATATTTCTCCTTTTCTGTCTTACAGTTTGCTTGAATTTATGTCTAACGTCCCCGGTAATACTATTTAGTTCATTTTGGAGAAGTTGCTTCCAATAATGTGGGACTTTTACCCGACACTGAGAAGAAATGGCATCTCAATCACTGCCGCCCAGTGAAACCAAAAGGGTGTATATGCACGGACGGTCCGCCTCGCACCACTTTACCTGGGCAGGCTTAGAACTTCTAAGCTGTTTACCAGTACTCATGTGTAGTGCGTAGAAAAATTATGCAGCACAATCTATTTCTCCAAGACCCTTTTCAGTCAGACTTTTTCCAACAGGAGAATCATAAACATTGCAGCTTTGTCAGTCAATTTATTTTGTTTCTCGGCCCTTTCAAGATTATTTACTAATATCGATTGTTAATCACATGTGGGTGATAACTGGAGTACCCGGGGAAAAACTACTTGACCCTCCATTCCAAAACTTGGCGTTTCGCCTTCTTCCTTGTCCAATTTAATATGAACGCAAATCTCACGTCTGTTTTATTCACCATACTGACAAAGCTTCGGCCTCCTTGACCTAGTAAATAGGAGCGCTGACTCTTAACCGGTAGGTCTCTCACTGCTGTTTTTCGATCATCGCCGCCGCCTGACTCAAGAAGGGCAGTTGTCAGTTGCTGGCGAAAGAATGTGCACTGTACTGTGCACTGTACTGGTTAACCGCTTACGTATAAGCCTGTCCAGGAAAGTGTTGATAGGTAAACTGACCGGCTCAAAAATGACCTAAATAGTGTTGACTGGGCCGTAAAACTCCAATACAAACAAACAAACTGCCCGTGATAATTTTATTATTTATACTGCAAATATAGGTTCTTGGTTCTCGTTAGAACCGCCTCATTTTAGCAGAAATAAGAAAAATAATGTATACCGCCGTAAACCCCAGTTTTCTCTTTATAAAGTGGGGTTTAGTGGGGTGTTCATTTCACAGACTTGTTCACGTGGTGAAGTATACCGTCAGAAAATGCCTTAAAACATTCAGTGTTAAAACATTGTTATGTTTCTTCAACGTTGAATCAATGTTGAGGGAACACTTGGTGCCTGCTAGGCTGTGGATATAAATGTAGATTCAGCAATTTTCGTCTGCTTCTATCTCTGTTTTGTTTTCTGTCCTTTTCGTTTAATAAACGGGTTTTGTTTGTTTAGTTTGTGGTTTAACGTCCCAGTCAATACTATTTAGGTCGTTCTGGACACGTTGCTTCCGATTTTAATGGGACTTTTACCCGACATAGAGATGAAATGACATCTAAAGCCCTACAACCCAATGAAACCAAAAGTGTTTATATGCATGGACGGTCCAATACGCACCACTTTACCTTGGCAGGCTTAGATCCTCTAAGCGGTTAACCAATACCCATGTGCGCAGTTGGTTTCAGCTCTGTGTGGGGGCACCGTGCAGTCCAGTCTATTTTTAAGCCCCGATGCGTGTGTGGGGTGGGGAGGGGCATGATAAACTTTGGTGCTCTATAAAGCTAAAGCATATACTCTTGGTTCGCAAGTAGATGGATCTGTAAAAGGTTTTATTTTACAAAACAATTAAGAGCTCCATTCATAGCATTAGGCCTAAAGAAAAAAAATAGCTGTGTTTCCGCTAACCCGACCGATCCTGACTTTTTTTGCGCCGACCCTGCAATGTATATGGCTATCCAGAAAAAAAAAATAAAAAGATTTTCTTGCCTCCCGACTGTAATATTTTCTAGCACTTTTGATAAAATGCCATAAAACTGTCAAAAAAGCAAAACTAATACTTAAAATCATGGTGTCTTTCTTTACTTTTTTTTTGTTGTTGCTTCCTTGATGCTCCAAACGTCATTATTTGCATGTTGTCTGGTAATATGGCTGGAAATAAGCCCATTTAAAGATTTATGAGTTGACAAAAAAGTAAAAAGTTTAATCGACCTAACGACCCTATTTTTTATTTAGAACCTTTGCTGAATTTTGTTAAAACTTTGGCGAAATGCAGCGGACAATGCAATTGTTTCGAATAAAAATTATCTTTGATTATGCAAAACAATTATCTTCAGTTTTACTTTAAGTGTTGACTACTTGTGCTGCTTTTATGCAAACGTAATTTCCCGCAATTTTTTAAAAAATGTGGAATAAGAAGAAAACCTGTCGGTGAAAGGTTATTGCTGTTTTGACAGATCAAGGACATACGAAACTTAACAAAAATGAAGAATTAAATATTGGACCACTGTCATTTTGAAGGAGCTGGACTAAGAAACGTTTTATCTTTCCCTCCATTTTCCAATCAGGCGACCATCTCGCGTTATTGTTTGCTTTACATTGTTGCAGCGACGTCAAATCATTTTCGAATTATGTCAACATAAACCAATGTCTGATGAATGCGAAATTTTACATACAAGGCAGAAGTCTGTAAAGAGAGAATCAGACAAGACTGATTTGGCAAGTATTTCGCGTTCAACTGGCGACTTTTTGTTTACTTTTGCAGCGCAGCGACAAACATCGTTCCACGGTTTCGTCATTATTTGACCTTTAACTGACGTCAGTTTTTTGCGGGGAACAGTAGATTGCGACGTTGCGTCAGACAATATGCACACTTTTGTATGTACCCCCAATCCGCGCCCCCACCCCTAACAGTAACGATGTTCAAATATACATGCATGTGTGCAGACGAAGCACTGAAACTTGTCAAGTGAAACCAGCCAGCTAACCTGGAATTACGTCCAGTCGATGACGTGGCTGCCCGATAAATTCATATTTGCAGTTGTTTTTCCTAGGGACTCGGGAATGATTTCAAAACAGCCTTGTTAACCCTTTTTGTACCAAATGGAATCTTCCACCTTATATATAGCAGGATTCCATTCAACAATTAAGGGGTGTCAGGTTGTGTTTTCTTCACAATTTACTTGGAAAGTGGCTGCGGCGTCTTATCTGGGCCTGCACTGTGTGCCAATTTCCCGTTTTGGGGTTTCCGGTACTCAGCGACTTAATAATGTCAACATGTCCGTGTAATAAACACGCCTGTTAATCCCGCCTTTTAAATTATAGCGGGTTATCGTTAAAACAGTCTCAATGAGGTTGTAACTAGTATCCTCAATCTATGTTTGGACTAGAAATAAGAAACACATCACAAATTTTAATCCGAAAACTTCTAGTTATGGAGATTTTGTTTGTTTGATTTGAGGTTTAACGTCCCCGTCAACACTGTATAGGTGATTTTGGGACATTGCTTCTAATTTTGTGGGACTTTCACCTGACATTGAGATGAAATGGCATCTCAAGCCCTGTCGCTCAATGAAACCAAGACGGTTTATAAGTTTGGACGGTCCGACTCGCACCTCTTTGCCTGGGCAGGCTTAGAACCCTTAGGCGGTTTACCAGTACTCGTGTGCGCTCGGTTTCAGCTCTGCGCGGAAGCGTCATGCAGCCCATCCAATTCTTCAAGCCCCGACGGCGGGTCCTCTAGTTATGGAGATACATGTACGTGTATGAAAAAACAAAAAACAAAAAAAAAAAAAAAAAAACGATAATCCTTTGGAAGCAAGGACAACAACATATAACCGGTAGGGACATTTCTAACTTCTGACTTCTTTTTTCTAACTTCTGATTTCTTACTTCTAACTTCCACGTTGGGTGGGTTTTTAGGTAGGTAGGAAGGATATGGAAGTAGGTAGGTAGGTATGTCGGTCGGTCGGTAGGTAGTAGGACGGTAGGTAGGTAGATGTACGTACATACGGGTGGGAAGACATACATTTTCTTACATTTAACTTCTAATTTCCTAACTTCTAAATTCTTACTTCTAACTTCCTACTTCTAATTTCTACGTTGTAGGCAGGTAGGGAGGTAGATAGGCAAGGTAGGACGGTAGGTAGGAAGGTAGGTGGGTAGGTAGGTGGGTAGGTACTAGGTAGGTAGGAATGTTTGGGGGTTGGTAGGCAGGGTAGGTTTGTTTGTTTGATTTGAGGTTTACAGTCCCCGTAAACACTGTATATGATATTTTGGAGACATCGCTTCCAATTTTGTGGGAATTATGTAGGTAGACTGAGTAAGTGGGTGGGTGGGTATTTGTGTATGCAAGTAGGTAGGTAGGTGCATATGTACGTGCGGACAGACATACTTTTTCTTATTTCTAACTCCTAACTTTTTACTTCTTTCTTCTATCTTCTTACTTCTAAGTTCTAACTGCCACGTTGTAGGTGGGTAGGTATCTACCGGCCATCGAGACTATTTACAAGGGTGTGTGTGTGTGTGGGGGGGGGGGGGGGTGGAAATTTGGATTAACAAGGTGTTGTCACACGGACTAAACTTGAAGTAAATACCTTCCAAATCGATCACATCAGGTTTTGATGCTCTGTCCCTGGCCGGGCTCAATCGGTGTGCAACTGCTGGTTTTATTTTGCTTCAGTATTTCTATCACCTTTTTTCTTTGCTGTCAATTTCCATTCGTTGATTCATCTCTACATTAGTTTGATTTAAACTTTCCCTTGGAAATGTTGCACTGATGCGTTAGAAAACCTCCATGCGAACTGAAATAATTACTTGACATGTGTAAACCAAGACAGAACTAAGGGCGATTGTTGTGGTCACGTATAATCGATTGAAACGGTTGACTGTCTGATCCAAGACGATGCTTGTGTTGTCATTACGATAACACATCCGTGCGACATAGTGCATTTGTTTCTCACCTCCAAAATGGCTACTTTTCTGATGAAGATCCGTGATATTTTTCTTATATATATTGTAAACATAGGTTGTGGGTGCTCGTTAGAACCGCCTCATTGAGGCGATTCTAACGAGTACCCACAACCTATGTCGTTGAGCAGAAATAAGAAAAATAATGTTTACCCCCGTAAACCCCAGTTTTCTCTGTATAAAGTGTGGTTTAAGGGGTTGCTCATTTCAGAGACTTGTTTACGTGATGTGGTTTATTATTTTCATTGTTTGTCTTTCCAGGTATGTACTGGTACTGCTGTTTTATTTTGCTCCGTTTGGCATTTGTTTTTGATCGAAAACTACATTTTTGGCTTTCTTTTGTAATGTTTTAATAATCACATTGCCGTTAATTTATCGTTTGGTGGCCATCACGAAAACACGCCTATATAGTTTTGAACCACTTCAACCCCACTTTTATATAGTAAAACTGGGGTTTACAGGGGTTAAACTTATCTAAAAATATATATTGGGTGTACTCGATAGAACCGCCTCATCGAGGCGGTTCTAACGAGTACACCCAAACTATATTTTTATCTAAGGGGTAGCCAAAATCTATCTTTTGAGCAGAAATAAGAAACATATCGCAATTTTTCATCATTACGTTTTTGTTTTTCCGGCGGTAAAGTTTACAATATATTTGTATAGGCGTGTTTTCGTCATGCTTTGGTAGAAGGCGTAAGTTAATTGCATTGATTCCTTACCATTGCCTTCACTTCTATTTTAACCTTTAAGACATGAAACAATTCGAGTTTTATGCCTAGGTCACATAGCCCGGCCGATGAGGTTTCGATGAGCGAGCGATGCGACTTTCGCCAAACACCGGCCGCAATCCCGTGGTCACCGGCCGGCGTTTGGGGCTTAAAACCGCATCGGTGGGCAGCTCGACGTTTAACTTCGGAGTTGAAATTCGACGAGCTCTCACCGAGCTTCCTCATCGCAGCCCCATCCTTACCACATCGGAATACGCATCGGCCGGTGTACGGCTGAGTATCGGCCGGTGTCCCGTGCATCTGAGGCCACCAGAGGACAAGCTTTCGTGAACGGACACCGACCGAGTTTCGGCCGAGGTCCGACCTATGTCAGACCGAGCCTTGGAAAATATATTCCGGTAGGTGACCGATGTAAGGGATAGTGGCCGACGCTCGGCCGGACATCAGCCGGAACTCTGCCGGATATCGCTGCTTGCATATAAACCGCTCGCTCCAGTCCGTGTACAACATTCAGCTAGTTGTGTTTACACAGGCAACATCTCACACGAGCAAAATCAGGATTTCAGTGTGTACTCCCTCTTTTGACAGACTTTTTGACCTAGCTCGTGTTCTAACAACGCCAATCGAAGTCTTCTCGGGTCAGCCATAGTGATGAAGTGACCATGCCAGGCAGGTTGGACATATATACAGTGATGTAATAGTTGACAATCGCCACCGCCCCCCCCCCCCCCCCGCCAAGTCCGAGTTACAACTGCCGAACGTCGGCCGGGCAGTGTTCAAAGACGGTTTAAAACCCGCACAGTGATCGCACGGAGTCCTGTAACCTGCTCGGGTATCGGCCGTATACCCCCCCCCCCCGATGTCCGATCGACCACCGACCCGTAGTTGCTACCACATAGGCCGATAAAATCTCCCCTGTTAAGACAGACTCCGTACGGTCATCGACCGGTGTTTGGTCGATCGCCTGTAGATTTCCGGACGGAGCCCGTTCACGTCACCGAGCTATGCCTCCGGTGAGGCGAACTCGGCGACACCCCAAAAATCTACCGAGCTCCACCGATGCCGGACATCGGTCGGGCTATGTGACCTAGGCTTTAGGGTCGTCACTAGAGTGTCTCTTTCTTAACATCACGTAAACACACCAATGAGGACCCCCTTGAACCCCACTTTTATATAGTAAAGCTGGGGTTTACATGGATATTCTTTATTTTTCTTATTGCTGCTCAAAATATAGATTGAGGATACTTGTTAGAACCGACTCACCAAGGCGGTTCTAACGAGTACCATCAATCTATAATTTGAGCAAAAATAAGAAAAATATCACAATTTTACATTTTTTTCGGCGGTAAAGTTTACAATGCAGTCTTATAGGCGTGATTTCTTAATGAAACGGAACATGATTTCTTGCACACCAGACAAGGCAATCCGTGATTATACCCTGGTTAGAAATTTCTGACCTGGTGTTCCGACCCAAAATCGAATATAATCGCGTGTTTGATAAATGAACTGGTTGATTACGACCTCATATGCGCCGTCGTTAAGGTTGACGTCACATCACGTTACGTGACGTCACTAAACATTCCTGCAGTGTCAACACAATATGGCGGATATTGCTAACCGAAGTGACTGCAGCATTAAAATTCCGCGCTAGGTAATGGAAGGTATGCAAGAAAAGGAATCCAATATGGGTGTGAGGGGTGGATAGAAAAATCCGTCCCTCGGGATCACTGTCCGGCATCACTAGGCAAGCCTCGTGATGCCGGACAGTGTCCCTCGGGACGGATTTTTGCCGAGTGATGCCGGACAGTGATCCCGAGGGACGGTTATTTCTATCCACCCCTCACACCAATATAAGATTTTTTTTTCACATACTAAACATAATTTAAATATCAGCATCTTCGAAAATTCAAAGTGGCTACCCAGCCGAACAGTTTTTTTTTTTTTTTTTTTTTTTTGAATTATTAAATTATTGCGACGGAGGAGCAATAAAACAGGAACGGAAGTTTATATTACAGAATTGATGATAAAATCATCTAGGTTCTTAAAAGGTCAAACAGTTGTACAAATTCCTGAGAAAAATATTACGGTGACATGATTGAAAACAATGTCTGCCT
Organism: Lucinisca nassula; assembly: GCA_963580285.1. Taxonomy (NCBI): domain Eukaryota; kingdom Metazoa; phylum Mollusca; class Bivalvia; order Lucinida; family Lucinidae; genus Lucinisca; species Lucinisca nassula. Next base: position 53,242,770 of record OY757022.1, read on the forward strand.
CGGAAATAATCTTGATCATCGGGGGCATTGACCGTCCTACCATTATGCAATTCTGAGAACTATCTCGGGATATGTATGAGTGTTGTCAATTCTGAAATGATTTGTTTCTTACAACTGCAAAGATGTGAAATAGAATCTTCATTTATGGAAACTCTATCAAAAGTTCATATTATTTATAGCTTCAGCAATTCACTGAACATAAAGAAAGCAAAGAAAATTTTAACTGTAACACTAGATCACGTACCGAGTTTTGCCTGTTGAAATAGAGATACACATCTTGGGCCAGTTATTCAAAGCTAATGCTGTCGTTAGCAAACGTATCGTTAAAACTTGGATCATTCAACATGGTACAAATACTAATATATTTGGTGAACAAATGTGAACAGCTTTTGCAAATGCAAAAGATGCTCACATGTTTTCAGCAAAAATAATATTTTAGGTATTCAACTTGCTAGAACAGTTAACAACCTGACTACTAACGAGCTCGTTAAGCTAACGATGCTTTGAACAACTGAGCCCTGGTTAAGAAATCCGTGTAATGAACACTCCTCTAAATAGAAGTGAAGGCAATTATCAGGAATCGATACAAATTACCCACGTCTCCAATCAGAGACACCAGAGGGAAAGGAACACAAACTTGAAAATAACTATACCCTAATGGTAACATCAATAGCGGAAAGCCAAAGGGACAGTTACTTACCCTCAAAGTAGCCAATTAGCTATCCAAAACAAAACGATATAAGCGAGACACACATTAAAAGACAAATTATAACAAGAATAAACCGTAACAAAAGAACCGCCTTTGAACGTACAGTGAAACGTATTCTAAGCTTAAATCGATTTTACGCGGCCGCAATCCTCGCCCTTACATCCGTCACGATTTAGACAAATATAAACCTACTAAACCCCGATTTATATAGAGAAAAGTGGGGTATATAAAGGTATACATATTTTTTTCTTATTCTGATGCAAAACATAGCTTGGGGGTACTCGGTAGAACCGCCGTTCAAAAGTGCACCCTCAACCTATATTTGGAGTGTAAATAAGAAAACAAATATTGGACTTTCATCACAAAAATAACCATTTTGGTGATATGAAAGAATGCACTATTTACCACAGATGAGATATCGTGCATGTAATGGTTGGTCGCATCACGTAAACAAGTCCGTGAAATGAAAAGTCCACCCTAAACCCCACTTTATATAGAGAAAACTGGGGTTTATGGGGGTATACATTATTTTTATTATTTCTGCTCCAAGACATAGGTTGTGGGTACTCGTTAGAACCGCCTCACTGAGGCGGTTCTAACGAGCACCATCAACCTATGTTTTGAGCATTTATAAGAAACATATGAAGGATTTTCATCAGAAAAGCAGTCATTTTTGAAATGTGAAAAATGCACTATGTCGCACGGGTGAGTTATCGTAATGGATTGAAGGGAATCATTTGACGTAAGAAGAGCACCGCAAGAGTGTACCCTGCTCATGTGTTGTTTTTTTTTCGTGTGTCAGAAAGGGAGTCACATGTAAATCAGAGTTACGGTACTCGGTCAGAATGTAGCACTTGTGATGATACAGATGTGTGTCAAGTTTCGTGAGGCTGGGCCATGAAATATGGCCAAGGTTACAGTTTTTTTAATCGAATGTTTTTGAATAATAGGTCAAAGGTCAAGGTCACAGATCAAAAAGTTTGATATCAATGGAAAGGTCTAGTCCCAAGGAAAACAAAAATGTCAATTTTGAAATTTGTATTGTTTGTGGTATTTAAAGACAAAACCTATGTTTTGAAATGGGCGGTTTTTTTTTTTTGTTTTGTTTTGTGTGTGACAATAGGAGATAAATAAGTCAAATTGCATTATATAGTTGTGGAAGTTGGTGAGAAAGAAGCTCTTGAATGTAGGGGAAACACGTTTGGAAATATGTTTGGTTGCATTTTCGAAAATAGGTTTAGCTTCAAAGGCAATGGTCACGGGTCAAAAAGCTTAGATCAATGGAAAGGGTTTGTCCCAAGTAACATAAGGCTGTATTATCAGTGGTATTAAAATGAGTGACAAAACAGTTGTTTCTCAACTGAGAGAAAAGATGAGATAATTCAGTCAGATTGCATGATAGAGTTATGGATCGTTGATAGAATGTAGCTCTTGTGATGGTGAAGTTTCTTGAAGGTAGACCAAATACCTCTGGATATATGGTCAATGTTGAAGTTTTTGGTTAAATATTCGTATAATAGGTCAAAGGTCAAGGTCACAGGTCAAACGTTTGGTATCAATGAAAAAGTCTTGTCCCAAGGAACATCCATGTGAAGCTCGAAGTCTCTGTTATAAGCAGTATTGAAATGAGAAACAAGAAATGAGTGATAATTCAGCCAAAATCAACAATACAGATATGGCCCTTGGACACAATGTAACTCTTGTGATGGCGAGTAGTTGTATGTAGTTTCATGAGGCTGGACTAAATACTTCTGAAGTTAAAGCGGCTGCCTAGGTTGATGTTTTTTCGGAACGACGACAACGACAACGCAGACGCCGCAGTGACAACAATTTCGAATAACAGACGCCCCAAGAATTAGCATTTTTGTAAAGGCATGAGCCACGTCAAGCAACTCAGTATAGTTATAGAATACAAACCTAATAGTCTACTACTGCGACAATATATTGTTCCGACTTCAATAAAAACAATGACTGACGCGACGACATGTGATCATTGAGTGACGTCAAAATAAAGGTTATTTGGGCTTTCTCCAGTATAACTGGACGATGTCTACGTTATAACGTCAGCTGCATGCAGTTATTTCTCTTTTCAATTTTAGCCCTCCATCCAGAATATTCGCAAAATGATGAATGCAAAATAATGCATGAATAAATAATAAAGTTCAGTTCTTAGGGGATATCTGAAGTATTAATAACATCCATCACGAAAACACGCCTATACAAATGGATTGTAAAGTTTACTGCCGAACAATCGAACATTTTAAGATGAAAAATTGTGATAGTTTTCTTATTTCTGCTCAAAATATAGATTAAGGGTACCCATTACAACCGCCTCTGTGAGGCGATTCTAACAAGTACCAACCCTCCATATTTTAGAGCAGAAATACGAAAAATAAGGATTACCTCTATAAATCCCAGTTTTACAATATAAAATTTGGGTTCAAGGGGGTCAAAATTATACAGGCGTGTTTTCGTGATGCGATACACGGGCCTACCATTTAGTGAACGGTGAAAACATTGAACAACTTGCGCGGTTTAACCAATGTCCGCAGAAAATGTATTTTGATAGCGCGATCTAATCATTTTTACGCTCACAGAAATACAGTCAAACTTCAATTGCTCGAATTCTCTTGGGAACATAAAATTGTTCGATATTGTAGCATTTCGAACTACTGTGAGTCAATCAAAACGCAGCGCAATTAGGCAAGACAGGGATGACTTAAGTTTATCTTTAACGTTTTCTATAGTATTTAAGAAATCTTGTGTGTACTCATTAGAATAGCCTCATGTAGTAGAATTTAATGAGTACACACAAGATAGAATTAGAGAAAAAACTTTCCTAATTTTTCCTAGATATATGGATGACTGGAGCTATGGAGGTAAAATGCGAGTTTGGATTAGAGACGGTTAACGAGTCATCCATGTTAGAGAAATTAAAAAATAGAAGGTAATGATCAGGAACTGATACAATTAACTCACACCTCACATCCAAGATACCGAAGGGAAAGAATCACAACATAAAATAACTTCACCATATTGAAAACGTCACAAGGACTGTCTGTTCTCATAAAATGGCCAACAAGACGGACTATTATAATATGCAACAACAGAGAGTATAAGCTCCTTGGAACGGGTTCACTAAGTTTCACTGTAATGTGTGTATTAAGAAAGTCATGATTAACTGTAAAGATTCTTAACTTTGATAGACCTTTTTACTTTACAATAAGATATACCATAAACATTCAGAAGACCTTGTTTTCTTTTCTGTAAATTGTCACTTTATAGGGTTTTCCTCCAGGCTGCATCAGAACAGTTGATTCGGAAGTTTCGAGATTCCGATTTTATGGTATGCCTTGAGTTCTCATCTGCGAAATGTACTTCTAAATGACACAAACTTGGATCAATTAAACACGGGTTCCAACTGATTAAAAGTAAACAAAAAACCATTGACAATTGAAACTGAACAACAAAAATCCACATATTGTTTGCTCAATAAGAGTGTGTACAAGAAAAACTGACTTGTGCGGCTAGCTTTGCATTGGTCTGACACAAGAAATTGCCTATCCAATGTCATCCGATAATGACATGCATTTTGAATGTCATTAGTATAATACACTTATCCGTGTGACAGAGTGAATTATTGAAGATCCCCAAACTGATATTTTGTTTCAAAAGTCTGTTATAAGTGTTTTTTTTCTACTCCAAACATAGATTTAGATTCTCATTAGAGAATCCACAATTTGTTTCGGAAATACGAGCGTCGTTAGAAAATTTACACATTCCTCTGTAAACTCCACTTTTCTCTAAAGTGGGGAATGTGTGTCGGCGGTAAAACGTCTCCCTGCCCTACATCATAGCGTAAATTATATTTTCTTGTCCTTTGGTATCATTGATTCCATTGTGGACTTTTAAAAACATCTGAGGGTCACTGATGAGGCCTAATTGGCCGAAACTGGCTAGTCTGGCCCAAAAAACATGTACACTCCATATTTTTTTCACTGCTGTGGTGTATTCCTTGCTTCCAAAGGATAACCCTTTTATAGAACATATTTAACTTCACTACAGCTGGTGTCTGGGAATGTGTGGCGGCGATAAAACGTCTCCCTGCCCTACATCATAGTGTAGATTATATTTTCTTGTCCTTTGGGATCATTGATTGAACCCTTTCATAGAACATATTTACATGGGTGCACATTACAGAGGCTCGTTTACTTGTTAGTGTTGATATAGCTGTTTAAGTGTACACTCATGTTTGAATTTCCACTGCTGACTCAAATTAAATGGGCAGCTGCAATTAATAAAATGTGTCTTCCTGTGCCCTCCTAGTAGATTCAAATGTACCTGAGAACCCATCAGAATGCAATCTTACCGAAGAGTTTTAGTCACCGGACATCTATATGCGTACAGGAAAGACTCTAGCAAGGATTATAATCAGCTTCCGGCTGATGCAGAGGCTGATCAGAGTCTTCGTTTGCCATACGTGCCCGACAAGACATTGTTACCTAAAGAGCTAGACAGGACGATCACAACCATCAGAAACATTCAAAGAAAGTTAAGACAAAGCAGATTCTTTCTCTTCTTTTGGTGGCTATTGATGCCTATATGTACGTTGTTTTTGGGGCGATAGTCTCACAGTATTCAAACGCGTGATTTTGGCATTTTTTTGCATTACTGCATACGACCTTATCACCACCAAGAGACACCGTGAGAAAATATAGCCCCATATGCGAAACGATTTCAAAAGTCCCTCATAAAACGAAACAGGCGATGAAAATAAATATTATAATTTGAATGTTTTACAAAATTTATCCAAAATGTTTACCGTGACAGGGATTTTCCGAGGGATTATCCGTGTAAAAACGTGAATGAAAACAATGTAAAGTAATACACCATGCAGCGTTTCTTTCAATACAAAACAGCCAATTTTACAACTCATTTTGTACCATTGGCAACTGGCAAAGAGTGCAGGCCCAGATCAGATACATGTACCATAGGATCTCATAAGGGCATACATTGTATGTTTGCGAATTGTTCAGCCATTTCCCAGATACATTTTGAAGAAGCCACAACCAGACATCCCTAAATTTTGAAATGGACTCCTTCCATACTGGTTCCATTCAGTACAAAATGGTTAACAGTACGCAGTGTTGGTAGATTAAGTATTTCTTTGTGTCATTAACCCATATAAGACAATTGTAATCTCCCAGTTAATAAGATCGGAGTGGTCCATGTCCAATTGTAGGGAAGCCAGGTTTGAATTGTTAGTAGTAAAATTAAAAAAAAAATGTATGTCATTTCGGCAAAGCGTTTAGACACAGATGAGACGCCATGTGTTGCGGCGTCTGATCTGGGTCTGCAATGTTTGCAAATGGCCACACAAAAGGCTGCTAGGCATATATGGGTTAATGGGGTGTTTATATCAATATCGAGGAATAAAAAGTAGAAGTAAAACAAAGATCAGGAATTGATACAATTAACTTACTCCATCCATAAAAGACACCAAAGGGAAAGAAATACAAACATTAAGCGACCAGACCATAATGGAAACCTAAACAAAGGATGGCCATATGGACAGTTACTTTCCCACAAAATGGCCATATGGCCATCCAAAATTAAAAGACACAAGCGACACAAACAGCAAGTAACAAACAACAACATAAATAAATCGCCACGTTAAAGTCATTTTGTTTTCAGCGCCCTAGGCATGTGAACGGAAGCGGTGGCTCAGTCGGACGCGCGACCGCCTATGATCAGGAGGATGCGGGTTCGATACCTGCCAGGGTCGGCCACATGGTTTCCTGGAGATTGATCATGAAATATTTTCCACGATCATTATCTCCCTTTCGCTGATTCAGGAAGAGAAGTCGGACGTTTCTGGTGAAAGAATGTGCACTGTACTGATTTACCGCTTACGTATAATAGAAGTAGAGGCAATGATCAGGAATCGATACAATTAACCCACAGCTCCCATCAGAGACACCAAAGGGAAAGAAACACAAACATGAAGCAACATACCCCAACGGAAACATCAACAGCGGAAAGCCAAACGGACAGTTATTTACCCACAAAATGGCCAAACGGCTATCCAAAATAAAATAATATAAGCGACACAAACACCCAAAGACAAACCATAACAAAAATCATTAGTAAACCGCGCTAGAAGAACCGAAAATTGAAAATAATTAAAAGAAACAAGAACAAAGTGAAAAAAATATTCGGTGAACAAACAGTTCCTTTATATCAGGTGTAGTAATTGCCTTTAAAGGTTTATGGCCTGGAAAAATGAAATTGACCAAAGGAATTAAAACACAGAGCGTTCAAATTTTCTAGACCATATTAGCTAGTTTCGAAAAAACTAGGCCTCATACGTCACCTTCCAATATATTCAAACCCCATTTGAACAATTCAAGAGTTCATGAATAAGATTTGCAAGATTCCGAAGACGCTGTCTGAATATCTTCGAGCGACCAGACACATGTTATTGCATTGAAATAAACATGCATGGTCGTCATTCTTGCATTTCCTACGACACATTGTGTCGAAAAAGCCCCCACAAGTCCGTTAAACTAAAAGGGCACGGTGGCTAGTTCAGAACGTTGTTAAAACGATAACGTCTGTTCTGCAATACGTTAAAATGCTCCGTTCACTGGGACAACGTTACATCGCTCTAACGTGTAACATAAACAAAGCAAAGTCCATTTTTGATATCCCAAGATCACAACTCATGTTCAAAATAGAATTTCAACATGGGTTTTGTTGTTTTAACTCGACTTATGGTCCAGAATATCTTCAAACAGTTATGTTCATTGGATGTTTGTCAAAAATATATTCTTTATATGCCTGATTTAAAATACCAAACAGACGCTAAATTTGCCTAACCCTATCCATTGGTCACACGCTATCGCCCCATCAGCATTCTCAGTGGTTTGATTTCCTGTGTAATCGGATAGTGTTGCTTAAGTTAAGGACCATCATAGAGTCGGTCGATTTCCCGAACGAGCAAGGTGATGTAGGTTGAACTTCCCAATTTACCACTCTAACAGAAACAGTGTCTTTAGAAGAAAGACAAAGGGTTGTCTGATAAGTCGTCATTGCGCACTATATGGATGCACAGAAAATGCCATGTCCTATCGTTGCTGATTGGTGTGTTCAGTGAAGCAGCTCTCAATGATATATAATGTGTTTCATGTTCCACTCACAGTCTCCGAAATCCAAGATGACCGCCAGGGCAGAAAACTCGTATTACGCAAAAGATCTATTCTCCCGTACCAGTGGTGCTTAGCTGAAATTGTGTGAATTAATCCAAGACAACATCGTATAGAAAATTGCTATAATAATCGAGTCTGGGCCACATGTCACCTTTAGCAATGGTTGCAAATAATAAAGTTTGCGTGAAGCTTTATATCAGAATTTAATTCTAATGTATACGGAAAGAGCTATGCTTCAGACAGTATAAATTATAGGCTAATGCAGTAACTCTAAAATTGAATAATAATAATAATAAGTTAAAAAAGTCCCGAGATCCCAGAACGCGCCCGGTCCATCATGGTCGATGGGGTAAAGTGGCGAACTTGGATCTTTGCCTCGCGAGGACACATATACAGTAATACATGTATATGGAATATATGCAATGGTTGCAAATAATAAAGATTGCGTGAAGCTTTATATCAGAATTTAATTCTAATGTATACGGAAAGAGCTATGCTTCAGACAGTATAAATTATAGGCTAATGCAGTAACTCTAAAATTGAATAATAATAATAATAAGTTAAAAAAAGCCCGAGATCCCAGAACGCGCACGGTCCATCATGGTCGATGGGGGAAAGTGGCGAACTTGGATCTTTGCTTCGCGAGGACACATATACAGTAATACATGTATATGTCGTTGACGTTATGAATGTTTTCATATCTGTCAAGTAGAAGTAAAACAAAGATCAGGAATTGATACAATTAACTTACTCCATCCATAAAAGACACCAAAGGGAAAGAAATACAAACATTAAGCGACCAGACCATAATGGAAACCTAAACAAAGGATGGCCATATGGACAGTTACTTTCCCACAAAATGGCCATATGGCCATCCAAAATTAAAAGACACAAGTGATATACACAGTAAGTAACAAACAACAACATAAATAAAATGCCACGGAAGAGCCGCCTTGGAACGGTCAGTGGAAGATTTCCACTGGGGGGCTTAAATCGATTTTACGTGGCCACAATCCTCACCCTTACTTCCGTCGCGATTAAGACAAATAATTTGTTCAGTCCGCATGAAGGCCTCCTAACTCATCAGTGCAACATCTCCGTGAACACAGAAATCAAAGAACCACAGAGGTGAGACAACGGTGAGGACTCGACAGCAAGAAACCACTGAAATGCTGGAGCAAAAGAAAACCAACAGTTAGACTCCGATGAGCCCGACCAGAGACAGACCATCAGGCACCAACCAACATTATCTCAAACCTACAAATTTCATTATGACTTCCCTCTCCCTTTCCCCGTCCCACGAAACTCCATCACTCAGTTCTCTGTTTCTCTTTTTGTTTGTTTGTTTTTCTCCCGCTCTCTTTAATTCTGTTCTATGCCATAAACTAACGTTTATATATCATTATGTTTTCTGGATGTTGTCTCATATGTCATACTTTGACCTAAGATGTAATAAAAAGTTGTAGTTAGCTGTTGTAGTAAGTAATAATTCTACTGGGCATAATGGTTACCAACGTAGAAGTGAAAAACTATGACCAAAGAATGTCGCGAGAAAATATAGTCGATGGTTATTAATGCCAAGGACGTTCGCAAGCGCTTCATCCGTCAATGCGTTTGAGTGATTCGTTATCTTTTCGTCTTAAGGGAAGTTTGCTAAGTCTTCTGTTTTTCTTTTGGAAAATAATTACGTTTAGCTCCGGAAATTGCATTAGAGTGATCGGAAGTTGGGCCATCTCATTGACCTCACATTTCTGTCAATATAATTAGATCCAATAATGAAATGAGAGACACAGTATACTGATGGAATGTTTGGTCAAGAAAAAAACAAACGGACTAAACTCTTACCCTTCTAGTTCAAAACTTCCAGCGGCGATTTCGAACCACTATAAGTCTGTATTTATGAAGGAAACATATTTTTTTGCCAAAAACGCTTTATCGGACGCAAACCTACAACTAAACGACTTGGAATACATTGTTCGTCAACGCTGGTTCATCCTTCCTTCGTTATGGTTAAACGCCAATGTGGTGAAATGCTTTCTGTCACAGCTGTAAATTGCATGTTTTGCTTCAGAAATAAGCTATGAGCGCTCTACAGAAACTGACTGAATGAGGTGGTTCTAATGAGTTCCCACACTCTATGTTTGTGAACAGGAATAAATGTATTTGTTTGTTTGATTTGAGGTTTAACGCCCCCGTCAACACTGTAAAGGTCATTTTGGAGACGTTGCTTCCAATTTTGTGGGACTTTTACCCGACATTGAGATGAAATGACATCTCAAGCCCTGTCGCCCAATGAAACCAATAGGGTTTATAAGCATGGACGGTCCGCCTCGCACCGCGGTTCCTGGACAGGCTTAAACCTCTTAGCGGTTTACCAGTACTAGTGTGCGGGCCGGATTCAGCTCTGCGTGGAAGCATTGTGCAGCCCATATATTTTTTCAAGCCCCTATGTGCGGGGGCGACAAGAATAAATGTAAATGATGTAAGAATAAATGTAAATAATGTTTAGGCTACTTTATATTTCATCATTGCATTTGTTTGATGAATAATAATAATATTATTATTAATAATAATAAATAATCGACTATATTGTTTGTTTGATTTGAGGTTTAACTTCACCGTCAACACTGTATAGGTCATTTTGGAGACATTGCTTCCAATTTTGTGGGACTTTTACCCGACATTGAGATAAAATGACATCTCAAGCCCTGTCGCTCATTGAAACCTAGGGGTTTATGAGAATGGACGGTCCGCCTCGCACCGCATTGCCTGGGCAGGCTTAGACCCTCTAAACGGTTTACCAGTACTTGTGTGGGGACGGTTTCAGCTCTGCGTGGAAGCATCATGCAGCTAATTTCCTTTATTAGAACATTATTTGATTTGTAGGCTCTTGGAGATGATTCACTGATGAGTTAGAAATCCTTATCTCGGACTGAACAAGGCGAGGATGTTTGCAACGAAAAATCGATTCAATTAACTCCCATCTCCCAACAGAGACACGGAAGGGACAGAATCACGAACATGAAATAACTAGACCCTAAAGAAAAAGTTGCGGAATAGTAATTATTGTTACTATTCCGAAAGCTCATGGAATATCATGGAGCATTTCGGAATTCATTACAAAAACACGCCTACACAAATACATTGTAAACTTTACCGCCAAAAAATCGGCAATTTCAGATAAAAAAAATGTGATATTTTTCTTATTCCTGCTCAATATATACATTGTGGGTACTCGTTAGAACCGCCTCGATGAGGTGGTTCTAACGAGTACCCACAATTTAGTTCAAAATATAGATTGTGGGTACACGTTAGAACCGCCTCGATTAGGTGTTTCTAACGAGTACCCGCAATCTATATTTTAGAACAGAAATAAGAAAAATAAAGTTTATCCCTTTAAACCCCAGTTTTACGATATAAAAGTGGGGTTCAAAAGGGTCAAAATTATATAGGCGTGTTTTCGTGATGGCAAAGCATTTATGGTTTGAACAGTTATGCGAAAACTAAAACTGTTCAATGAAACCTCGATGAGGCGGTTCTAACGAGTACCCACAATCTATATTTTAGAACAGAAATAAGAAAAAGAAGGTTTACCCCTGTAAATATGTTCTATAAAAGGGTTAACCCCGGTTTTACGATACAAAAGTGGGGTTCAAAAGGGTAAAAATTATATAGGCGTGTTTTCGCGATTGCAAAACATTTATGGTTTGAACAAAGTTAAGCGAAATATCGCTTTAAAATATCAAAGCGCCAAAAGGCACTGAAATAAGCGATTCTGTGAAAAATTCTGATTAATTTCTTTAATGATAATGACAATGGCGCTGGAGTGGTGATTTTTAGTTTCGTTCACAAAACTGAGGTGAATCGACTGTTATACACTTTCATCATCATTTTACTTGCACATTATAGATAATACAACATGCAAGTGACTACCCATCAGGCACACGTCGCTAGGGCAACGTCAAATCAACATCGATGCAACGTAATAAAGTTGCACCGACGTTGATGTGACGTCACAATTACGTTATGTGCCTGCTGGGATAGTTGCCAGTTTTATGCCAACACAAGGCGTAGACGCAACTTTCTTGTAAAAGCTTACACTTGTTGACTGAGATGTGTTTCGCGGCTCAGTCAAGAACCTGCCTTATTTCGTGTGCTACAATAAAGGAAAACACTTTTGTGCGATGTTTGAAGTTTTGCGGCATGTGAGTAATAATTTATCACAACATTGTGCTTACATATTCAGTTATTCAGACCTACAACAGAATTGGACAGTGATAACTGTTAGGCGTATATTATTGCTGGCTTGCTACCGTACGGTGAAGTTTCTAGCGTAACGTACTTCGCATTTAATTAGGTCATGTAAGTGTTATGAGTTTGTACCCTTTCAGCCCTTTATAGCCAAGTACAGATACCTACAGATGCAAACAGTGTAGAACCTGGTGAGATGGCCCATAATGATACATCGCATTCTGTTCTACATGGTTTGACATGCTGTTGACGACTGTTGACTAATCATCCAATTTACATGTGTAGAATGGACGCGTACAAATTCAGTGACTGAAGAGTGAACTTGAGAAACTCGTGTGTGGAAAGGGTAAAATCTTAACCTGACCATTTTGAAATGTAGCAAAGGCCATTTTATCTTTTTTTGCCCCTTTTTTTTCGCTTAAATTGCGACACAAACATCATATTCCTTACGATTCATCTGCAGGCAGCTGATTCAAATGAAATCCAATCACTGAAAAATAAGATAAAAATGTAAATTCGTCTGCTTCATGGTTTGTATGGCGCGTTTAAGATAACTAACACGTTCATTGTTCGTTTTACGAAAGACATGTGTCGTCTTATCTTTCATGGAACGTTTTTCAACTACAGTTGTCGCCAAACCCGTCGCATGATGCAGCTGAATCGTATGATAAAATCGTCAAGTCGTCTGCTTCAAAAGTTTGTATTACGCTTACAGGATAACTAACACGCTTGTACAATTTTGATTACTGCGCCAAACCGGACTACATTTTGTGCGGACTCATATTTCTATGGCTGTCAAAGCCGGAAGAACTGAAGCTTGAATTACTTTAAATGACTAGCACATGTCATTTGATATCATGTTTATCAGGCAATGCTTTGAGAACGCTTGTAGAATCGCGAGGCTTGCCGAGCGATTCTACATGCGTTCTCGAAGCCGAACCTGATTAACTTGATGTCGAATGTCACGAATATCAGTTTATCCCGTTGTACACTCTAACATTAGAAATTTACGATTAGTTATCTTTGGTCCTCAGTGCGTCCAAACATTCCGGCGGTCGATATATTTGTATCAGCTGACCATGTGTTGTCCTCTTATTTTTTTTTTCAATTACTTTTTTTCCATTTTCTCCAGTATTAGTAACAGTTTTGCCATTTTTTCTAGCAGTCCGGTTCATTCTTAAAAGTGCAATGTTCTGAGTCAGAAATTTACGATTAGTTATCTTTGGTCCTCAGTGCGTCCAAACATTCCGGCGGTCGATATATTTGTATCAGCTGACCATGTGTTGTCCTCTTATTTTTTTTTCAATTACTTTTTTTCCATTTTCTCCAGTATTAGTAACAGTTTTGCCATTTTTTCTAGCAGTCCGGTTCATTCTTAAAAGTGCAATGTCACGTTCACCTGATAAAGCTCACTTGTCCTGAGTTAGCACATCTTTATCAGGTCAGTGTGCTATAGTGCAATTGATATAGGGGGTAACTGATAAAAGACACGACACGATAAGACAGGATAAGTTGTAGTATTGTCATGTCAGAGATATATGCCCTGAATGTGCTACGTTAGATTTACTTTCAAGAGGCTGAGTAACATTATAGTTTGTAAACTACTTTCATTAATGACTGTGATTAATGATTCTTGAGATAGTGTTTTTAATTAGCTAGAAAGAGGTTCTTGGCCATGATGAATGTCATAAACCTGTTGATGCCTCTTAAGATAGATTGTCTTGTCTTAGTAGTCAATATTAACGACAAATTGTTATTGTAGTTTACTGTACTCGTCAACTTTGAAGAAAGCTATCTCCATTCAATCTGTTATAAAATCATTTTTAGCTTTAATCGAGCTCCTAGACCTTGATATCATATTGACCAATGACCAATCGTTCTGTGTTTTGTATCACTTATGAAACCTTGTGTCTGGTCTTTGAATTTGTCTCAGACATCAAGGATGTCTTCCGAAGATAAAACGAGTTGCTATCAGAGACGGAAAAAGAAGTGAAGAAATAAATATACAAGTTTATATATTAAGTTTTTATTATCTTAAAAATATGATATGCGTCTAGTAGCTAGTCTATCATGTCTTCGAAATCTTCTAGTTTGGCATTTCACAGCGAAATGTGAAACGTAGTGACAAGGTGAGCTTTTGGGATCATTTTTTGTCAGTCGTCCGTCGTGCGTCAGTTAGTGCGTGCGTGCGTCAGTGCGTCCGTAAACTTTTCTCTTGAACACACTAGAGGTCACAGTTTTGGGCCAATCATCATCAAACTTAGTCAGAATGATAATCATGACAATATCTCGGTCAAGTTCGAATATGGGTCATGGCAGGTCAAAAAGTAGGTCAGTAGGTCAAATGAAAGAAAAACATTGTGAACACTCTAGAGGCTAAAGTGTTAGGCCGATCGCCATCAAACTTGCTCAGAATGATCATCCTGACAATAACTCGGTCAAGTTCGAATATGGGTTATGCCGGGTCAAAAAGTTGGTCAGTAGGTCAAATCATAGAAAAACCTTGTGAACACTCTAGGCGCCACAGTTTTGGTCCGATCGTAATTAATCTTGCTCAGAATGATCGTCTTGACAATATCTGGGACAAGTTTGAATATGGGATATGTCGGGCCACAAAGTAGGCCAGTAGGTCAAATCATAGAAAAACCTTGTGAATACATTAGAGGCCACAGTTTTGGTCCGATAATCATCAAACTTGCTCAGAATGATTATCTTGACAATATCTCGGTCAAGTTCGAATATGAATCATGTCTGGTCAAAAAGTAGGCCAGTATGTCAAATCAGAGAAAAACTTTGTGAACACACTAGAGGCTACGGTTTTGGTCCGATCATCATCAAACTTTCCCAGAATGATCGTCTTGACAATATCTGGGAAAAGTTCGAATATTGGACATGTCGGGCCACAAAGTAGGTCAGTTGGTCAAATCATAGAAAAACCTTGTGAATACACTAGAGGCCACAATTTTGGTCCGATAATCATCAAACTTGCTCAGAATGATTATCTTGACAATATCTCGGTCAAGTTCGAATATGAGTCATGTCGGGTCAAAAAGTAGGTCAGTATGTCAAATCAGAGAAAAACCTTGTGAACACACTAGAGGCCACGGCTTTGGTCCGAGCATCATCAAACTTGCCCAGAATGATCATCTTGACAATATCTCAGTCAACTTCGAATATGGGTGTTGTCGGGTCAGAAAGTAGACCAGTATGTCAAATCATAGGAAAACCTTCTGAACACACTAGAGGCCACAGGTTTGGTCCAATCATCATCAAACTTGCTCAGAATGAGCATCTTGATAATACTTTGGTCACGTTCGAAAATGGGTCATGTCGGGTCACAATGTATGTTGGTAGGTCAAATCATAGAAAAACCTTGTGAATACACTAGAGGCCACAGTTTTGGACCAATCATCATCAAACTTGCCCAGAATGATCATCTTGACAATGTCTCAGTCAAGTTCGAATATGGGTCATGTTGGGTCAAAATGTAGGTCAGTAGGTCAAATCAGAGAAAAACCTTCTGAACACACTAGAGGCCACAGTTTAGGTTCGATCATCATAAAACTTGTCCAGAATGATCATCTTGACAATATCTCGGTCTAGTTCGAATACGGGTTATGTCGGGTCATACAGTAGGTCAGTAGGTCAAATCATAGAAAAACCTTCTGAACACACTGGAGGCCACAGGTTTGGTCCAATCATCATCAAACTTGCTCAGAATGAGCATCTTGATAATATCTTGGTCACGTTCCAATATGGGTCATGTCGGGTAACAATGTAGGTTGGTAGGCCAAATCATAGAAAAACCTTGTGAACACACTAGAGGCCACAGTTTTGGTCCGATCATCATCAAACTTGCTCAGAATGATAGTCTTGACGATATCTCGGTCAAGTGCGAATATGGGTCATGTCGGTCAAAAAGTTGGTCAGTAGGTCATATCGTAGAAAAACCTTCTGAACACACTAGAGGCCACAGTTTAGGTTCGATCATCATAAAGCTTGCCCAGAATGATCATCTTGACAATATCACGGTCAAGTTGAATATGAGTCATGTCGGGTCATAAAGTAGAACAGTAGGTCAAATCTTAGAAAAACCTTGTGAACACACTAGAGGCCAAAGTTTTGGTCCGATCATCATCGAACTTGCCCAGATTGATCTTCTTGACAATATCTCAGTCAAGTTCGAATATGGGTCATGTCTGGTCAAAAAGTAGGTCAGTAGGTCAAATCATAGAAAAACCCTCTGAACACACTTGAGGCCACAGTTGTGGTCCGATCATCATCAAACTTGCTCTAAATGATGATTTGACAATGTCTTGGTTATTTTCGAATATGGGTTATGTCTTGTCTAAGAAGGTCAGTAAGTCAGATTGTTGATAAACCTTGTGAACACACTAGAGGTCCCAGTTTTTGTCCGATCATCATCAAACTTGCTCAGAATTATCATCTTGACAAAATATGGCTCAAGTTTGAATATGGGTCATGTCGGGTCAAAAAGTAGGCCAGCAGGTCAAATCATAGAAAACCTTGTGAACACACTAGAGGCCACAGTTTTGGTCCGATCATCATGGAACTTGCCCAGAATGATCATCTTGACAATATCTCAGTCAAGTTCGAATATGGGTCATGTCTGGTTAAAAAGTAGGTCAGCAGGTTAACTCTTAGAAAAACCCTCTGAACACACTTGAGGCCACAGTTTTTGTCCGATCATCATCAAACTTGCTCAAAATGATCATTTGACCTTGTCAGCACTATAGGTCCTTCCGTTTGAATCGAATCTTCCTGAAACTGGCATATAAGTATGTTGGGAATGAACGTTCGGATGAGTTTGAAAACTGGTGATGTCTGCTTATCTCTCATAGAGTTACGTCTCTTTGAATGCTGAAAATGCCAGTTTTTGACCTTGTCCTCGAATACATCCGTCAGTAAAGATTGGAACTTCATGAAACTTTGAATGTGTAAGCTCAGGTCAGCAATATAGGACCACCTTGCTCCTCTTGTTTTAGTTATATGGGCATGGCGGTCATCCTCGGCATGTAACCAGGACCAGCAATATACACTATAGTTCCCATGAGGCATAGATGTTCTATATTAAATACCAATAGTCCGTTTTCCGTCGTCATCCGTTACCCTTTCACACTTTCAAATATCTTATCCTCAGATACCACTTGGCCGATTGAAGTCAAATTTCGTGTGGAACATCTGTGCCTCGGGGAAACAAACGTTTATATAATTGGTCCTTGTCACATGACCAAGATTGCCGTCATGCCTACCCTTTAAAAATCGTTTTCTCCAGAACCGTCAGATGACCTTGAAACTTAGCAGACAGCAAAAGGAATCCCAGCCCTACAAAAGTTATATAATCAATGACCCTGGGCTCACCTTGATTTACTTTACGGCAAGGTAAGGTTTGGTCTTTAAGGCGTTTGAATGGGGAAAATGGTAAAAAATAGTGCTTTTATCCAATACAGTTGTAGTTTATGAAACGGAAATAGGTCTTTTTCGAATTTCTGTGAACGTCAAGATCGTCCAATAACCTTGGCTCAAGACCACATGGATTTCAAACAGCTCAAAATCCACAAGGCCAGTTTTAGTTATATTTAATATAGAACATCTTTGCCTCATGGGAACTATAATGTATATATCTGGTCCTGGACACATGCCGAAGATGGCCGCCATGCCCATGATCATTTTGAGCAAGTTTGATGATGATCGGACTAAAACTGTGGCCTCAAGTGTGTTCAGAGGGTTTTTCTAAGAGTTAACATGCCGAAGATGGCCGCCATGCCCATGTAAAACAAGAGGAGCCAGCAGGTCCTATATTGCTGACCTGAGCTTACACCATCAAAGTTTCATGAAGTTCCAATCTTTACTGAAGGATGTATTCGAGGACAAGGTCACAAACTGGCATTTTCAGCATTCAAAGAGACGTAACTCTATGAGAGATATGCAGACATCACCAGTTTTCAAACTCATCCGAACGTTCATTCCCTACATACTTATATGCCAGTTTCAGGAAGATTCGATTAAAACTGAAGGACTTATAGTGATGACAAGGTACAAAATAGGTAATTTCAGCAAAGAAGGGGGATTCACTCTATACGTAATGTCCCAACAATGATAGTTTGCAAACCCATTCAAGTTATATCCCTAACTTGTATGTAAGTTTCAGGAAGATCCGTTCAAATCTTAGTGATGATGAATATGTCAAAAATGGGCATTTTCAGCAATCAAAGGGACATAACTCTACAATAAATAGGCCAACCTTATCAGCTTTTAATCTGAGCCAAGCTTTTATCCCTGACTTACTTGTTTGTAATTTTCAAGAAAATCCGAACAAAACCTTAACTGAAGGGGCTACGGTGATGACGAAGTCAAAAACAGGCATTTTCTGCAATGAAGGGACGAAGCTGTATAATAAATAGGCTGACCGCATTAGTTTTCGAACTCATCCGAGCTTTTATACCCAACTTACTAATATGAAAGCTTCAAGGAGTTCCGATAAAAACTGAAGGGGCTACATTGATGACAAGGTAAAAAGTAAGCAGTTTCTGCAATCAAGGGGGACGTATCTCTATGATAAAAAGGCCGACCTCACCAGTTTTTTTTAACTCATCTTCACTTTTATCCCGGACTTACTGGTTGGTAAGTTTCAAGAAGATCCGATCAAACCTGAAGGGGCAGCGGTGATAACAAGGTAAAAACAAACATTCTCAGCTAATAGGGGACAAAACTCCATGATTTATGAACTGACATTGCTAGTTTTCGAACTCATCCGAGCTTGTAATCCCTGATTTACTTACTTACCTATAAGTTTCAAGAAGAATCAACGAAAACTGAATGAGTTACGGTAAAATTAGGCATTCTCTTCAATCAAAGGAACATACGAGGGATGTTCGAAAAGAATTGCGTATTTCTATCTGGAGACTTTAAATTTCAAGTTAGCCAAAAAGTGCTCATTTCATGCCCTCGACGTACTCCCCGTGGCTAGAAATGCAAAGTTTCAGCCGATGTATCCACGTCTTGAAGGCGTCACTGTACGCTGTTTGGGCACAGTAATAAGGTACTAATGAATGGTAGATCCAAGTGCTTGTCGGGACTGGTATTTCCTCCCAGCAAGGAATAATTTCCATTTCGGAAACAAAGAGAAATCACATGGGACAAGGTCTGGGGAATACGGTGGTCGAGACAAAACAGTTACTTTTTCTTTCTTCAAAAACGCCGTAACTATTGCGGAGGTATGAGCGGTTGCATTGTCAAGTAGAAGACGGACATGTTTAAAACCAGTGGCAGCTCGTCGTTTCTGATAATACTATATCAGTTTTCTTTCAGTACTACTTCTTTGTGGTACTTTCCGGTAATGCTGTTGCCCTTTTTCACCGGCAATTTTATTGTGACATCCAGAGCAGAAGATTGCATACAAAACCTTCTTTGTACTCTAAGAAAGTTTTGGCAATTATTGCGCGTTGGCTGTGTTTAGTGGCCCAGATCTTATTGCTAACCTTTCTGACGGGCTCAAAATAATGGACCAGGCTTCATCACCTGTTACGACATTGGCAAACTGTTTTTTGTCATATTTTGGAAACATTTGAAGCAGCTTTTTTGTCACTTTAACCCGTTGCCTCTTTTGCTCGTCAATTTACAGATGTGGCACCCATCTAACAGGAATCTTTCTGACTTTCAAACGCTTCTTCAAAATAGGGTGATCCGTTGATAGTGATATGCCTACCTTTCGGGCAATATCACGAACTGTAAATCTGTCATCTCCTTCAATGATTTCCTTTATTTTGGAAACGATTTCTTTACGAGATGCAGATTTTGGCCTACCTGATTTCGATGCATTTTGATGGACTCTACACCAAACTCAAATTTCTTTTTCCAGCGCCGAATTGTGTCATAAGACACACGAGAAGGTCCAAAAGCAGTAGAAATTTCAGTCATCAGCTTCTTCGAAGAACAACCAAGTTTTTAGCAAGCTCTGATGTCAGCCCGTATTTCACCTTTTTATTCGGGGCTTCTACCAACCATTTTTACTGCAGTGGTCAATGACTGCGTGTATTCAAATATTTTATTTCTTACACTTAGTCTAACATGTACACTTATACACCTTTGTGTGGATATTGAATAGCCCTATCCACGTTTGTATTTCCCCACGACGATTTCGAGCTAGAGGACAATAAGCAATTCTTTACGAACATCCCTCGTAACTTAATGATAAATAGGCTGACCTCATCAGTTTTCGAACTCGTAGGTTCAAAGAAGATCCGATGAAAACTGAAGGAGATACGGTAATGTCAAGGCAAAATAGGCATTTGCGGCAATCACGGGGGACATAACTCTCTAAAATATAGCCCCACCTCACCAATTTTTTAACTCAGCCGAGGTTTAATCCCTTACTTACTTCCATGTAAGTTTCAAAAAGATCCGATGAAAACTAAAGGGGTTACGGTGATGACTAGGTAAAAAATAGGCACTTTCAGTAGTGAAGGGGACGTAATTCTACTATAATAGATAGGCCGACCTCGTCAGTTTTCGAACTCATCCGAGCTTTTATCCCTGAATTACTGTTTTTTTAAGTAGCAAGATGATCCAATCAAAATTGAAGGGGCTTCGATGATGACAATGCCAGGAATAAGCATTTTCAACAATGTAGGAGACCTTGCTCCGTGAGTAATCGACCGACATCACTAGTTTTCCATCTCATCCAAACATTTAACCTTCACTTAGTTGTATGTTAGCTTCAGGAAGATCCAATCAAAACCGAAGGGGCTACGGTGATGACAATGTCAAAAGTACGAGGCATTTTGAGCAATCAAGAGGACGTAACTGTATGATTAAGAAGCCGACTTGGCCGGTTTTCGAACCCATCCGAGTTTTTATCCCCAACCACCTTACATATAAGTTTCAGAAAGATCGGATCAAAACTGAAGGCGATACGGTGATGAAATGAATTTTCCCATTGTAAGTCTATAAGATCCTGCGGTTGCCATAGCAATGAAAGTTTTCGTTCAATTTCGGTAATAAGCTAATGTCATCAATGCCCTACCAGAGGCATGCTACGGATAAAAAATGACTGAGATCAGCCAGCAGGCTGCAGAGATATAACCGGTCAAATGTGCTAACGGACGGAAGACGGACGGCGGGTGACGAAACCATGGAGCCTTCGGCCCATTGGAGGTAAGAAAACATTTAAAAATCTGATTCTCCAGAAACGAAAGTCACATGACCTTGACACTCGACAGACAGCCAATGCGCCCCTTGCCCTACAAACGTTATGTAAAAGATGGCCCTGGCTTGACTTTGACCTATTTCAGTAAGATCAATCTTGGCCTCAAAAGAAAATTTGAATGGGAAAATACTGCTTCCATCCAATACAATTTTAGTTTATGAAAAGAAAATAGGTCTTATATGGACCTCTGTGAATATCAAAGATCAAGGTCATCCAATAACCATGGCTCACAGTCACAAGGATTGAATGTTCAAACATATTTTCATTAGAAACCAAAGGACCAATTGGAATCAGATTTTACATAGAACGTGTATGCCTCATGGGAACTAAATTTTATTTTATTGGTCCAGGTCACATGACCCAATTGGCGGACATGGACATACATGGGAAAAACCCTTTGAAATTCTCCTCCTCTAGAACTATTAATCAACCTTGAAACTTTGCACAAAACAAGAGGGACTTGAGTCCTACAAATATAAATAACTGATAAACCTGGATTGACATGGACCTATTTTACAGCATGGTCAAATTTGGACCCTATGGCATTTAAATAATAAGCAGGTAAAACAGTTCTTTTATCCAATGTGGAAAGAATGTAGGTCTTAATTGAACCTCGATAAATGTAACATGTCAAGGTCAGTCAGTGACTGTGGCACAAGGTGCCATGGATTGTAGGGCCATCAGAATTTCAAACATCTCAGAAACCAGTGTGCCAACTGAAGTCATATTTTATAAAGAAAATTTATGCCTTACAGGACTTTTAGCTCATATCATTTGTCCTGGTCACATGACCAAGATGGCAGCCATGCCCAATGTCAGTACTACTACTACTAGTAGATCATGCAGCTCTCTAGATATTTTGTTGACAAGGTCCCAGAGGCTTAAAAATTCGACGAAGAAAAAAATGATTGGTTGATTGTTATGAGTTTAATGACAGGTCAACCCTTGTGGGTCATTTTGTGCTGTCTCCCAGAGAAAGGGAGAAAAGAGATAGAAGAGATGAGTGTGTGTGTGTGTGTGTGTGAATTCGGGTTTAACGTCGCTTTCAACAATTTTTCAGTCATATCACGACGGTGTCTGGTTGCGACAGGGAGCTCAATGCTCACGTTTATAGTGCTGCCTCACTGAAGTATCATGTCCCAGACACATTACATGATACCACACCCAGTCACATTATCCTGACACTGGATCGACCAGTCCTAGCTCTACCCCGTAAATCTGAGTGCCAAACGAGGAGCAGCTAGTACCATTTTTAACGACTTTGGTATGTCGCGGCCCGGGATCGAACCCGAGACCTCCCGTTCCCCGGAGCGGACACTCTACCAACTGAGCTATCGGGGCCGGTAGAAGAGATGAAAGTGAGGGACCGGGGATAAAGAGGAAAATGAAAGTATAGAAACAGAAGAAATAACAACACCCCCCTCTACCGTTACCTGCTGCAAGGATAGCAGGCCTTGCCCAACTGTATACCAATAGCAGCTGGATGCCCCACTGATGCAAGATACACACCACGTTTGCCTCACCAAACCACCCCACGAAGAAAAAAGGAAGAAAGAAAGAAGAACGTGCCTGCTAATTTTTTTCATGGTAAAACCATATATTTCTAAATTAACTCACTACATTCTGTGCCTTTCCCATCTGCTAAAAATCTTACAGAGTTCTCCTAGTAGGCACATGATGTCTTAGCACTGTCGCATTTACGTCGCGTTGATACGACGATGCACATTCATTTTTAAATAATTTGATTTAGAAAGTATAACCCTGGTCAGACGCCGCATTTAGCGACATTTGACTGACTGATTCTTCTTAGCAAAGGCGAGTAAAAATAGTTTATTCCAACCTGTACGGCACTGAAGCTAGAACGATTAACCCATAAATGTCAATTGTTCCAATAGTAGACTGCCTAGAGGCCATAGAATATAGCGTCTGACCGGTGTCTTCATTATTTGCTAATATTACGGAACTTGTTTTAAAACACACAGCTTACAACACATATTTTGTAATAAGAGCTCTCAAAAGCAGGTGAATAACTGTGTTCGACGTCGGTCAGTAAAGGGTTGATAAGTTGGTCACTGATAATCAAGCGAACTAACCCTTTTAACCCTGTAAACCGGGGCAGACCCCGGGATGGAAATACATTGTAGATCGAGATAAGACGGCACGTAGCGAGCAGTCTTGCCAGAATCTAAATGTACACTGCTTGCCAGCATGTCAATGAACTAATCAGAAATCCCTTTCTACAAGAATATATTTAAAGCTAGAAGAGTCCTGTTCAGAAAGAGTAAAATCTCAAACCAGTTATATAGTATCATCGGAAAGCGTGTATGAAAATAGTACAGGAGTATTGTTTTCTTTTCAGAATTCGTCTGTCTGTGCCAATTTATTTGTAAACGAATGTTAAGTATTTAGAACTTTTCCGAAGTTCCATCCTCATCCCAGAATTGTCATGTTTGGCCTTAAGAACTTTTTAATTAAGTGTACATTCGAAGAAGCGGATGCGCTGTAGTTGGGTCCAGTAATACATGTATCAACTTTCAAAAAGCTCAAGAAGCCTATTCTTTCTTCACAAAACAAGTAATCGCATACCAAGATCGAGAATTGTAGCTTTTCAGAGACATCTTTGACATAAAATTTAACATTGGCATGTACGGAGAGAAAGAAGAATGAAAGGACAAATGAACAAATATGCATAGAAAGCACATTGTCTCTTACACGATATATGTCATTATTATTACACCGAATACCAAGTTTAAGGATTCTAGGTTTTTTTAATGTCTGAGAAAGCTTTGATATTGGCTATATGGAGAGAAAGAAGAATGAGTAGAAGATGAACAAATAATCAGAGACAGCCCTTTGTCTCTTACACGATAGAAGTCATCATCATCTGCACGGACAGACGGATATGCCGACAGACTAAAGGACGAAATGTAAACCAGTAAACCACCACTGTTATAAAGTTGGGGTATAAAAAGATACTACGAGGCATAATTTTATTGTGTTTTTATAAATGCTGTCTGGTAACAGACACCATGCGTATCCGTATTTATGTCTACTCTTCGATGGGATACTTAAGGATTTTAGTGAAGCTTGGTGATTAATTTGATTCTGGTGTGCAGTTTCGATGGAACCTTTACAATCCGCAAGCATATGAAAGGCCATTGTACAGTTGCAGTCGACTTGTATAAGGTCCGTCTGTATCAAGCGCTTGAGCATGCATAGTATAAACATCGCCGATCCGTCAGCTGTAAGATGTAATATCACATGCACCGACTCATTTCAATTTCAAATTATAATATTGTCTTCTGGGAAATATCAGGTCCGTTCTATTAGACTTGGATATAATTTTACACAGACTTGGTTGATAAATAATCGACATTGACATTATATGCAAATTAAAGGGATAGTCTAAATTCGTTTTTAGGTTTTGCATATGAGAAGAAGATTTAAGGATACAGACGAATGTCTTTTTTGTTACGAATAACAGTGATGTTGAAAACCCAGGGGATGTATCTGTCTCAGTACCTCATAAACCGGGCTCAGTATGATATAGATATTCCACTTTTAGTTTAGTGAGAGTGGCAGTGTCCTTGTACAAAGCACATCGGGAACTAGTTTCTGCAGTTATTACTCTGAGTATGCACTATGCATTAGCATACTGACGGTTCTAACGCGTACCCATAACCTATGTCTTGGAGCAGAAATACGAAAAATAATGTATACCCCCGTAAACCCCAATTTTCTCTATAGTGGGGTTAAGAGTGGTGTTCATTTCACGGACATGTTCACGTGATGTAAGAAAGCAGGCCTCGATAGCGCAGTGGTTAACGCGTTCGACTCATGATCGCGAGGTTGTGCGTTCGAAACCGGCAACCGGTATTGGGGTATCCTTGGGCAAGATACGTTATGACACTGCCTCACTCCACCTAGGGGTAAATGGGTAGCAGTGGTGTAATAGTCACTGACTCTCTCTCGCGCGTGTGAAAACATCCGGAATGAGTATTCGAGAGCGATTAAATAAGCTTGAAGCTTTCATCGCAATCGAACTAAAATAAATTAGAATAAACTAAAGCAGGAAAAGCATTGTTTTTCCTTTTGACATACGGCCTCAGTATATTGGCCGAACGCGAACATTCGGAAACTGTTGAAATTATTTACTTGGTTATGACACAGACTCCACCAGATCCACCCAAAATATGCGGTCATTCCAGGCTGAACACTCCGTTGACAACTTTGGTGTCTTTTATGGGTGGAGTAAGTTAATTGTATCAATTCCTGATCTTTGTTTTACTTCTACTTTTCAAAATTCACAACACTAATATTTCCCTGTAAAAAGAAATGTACCCGTACATCTGGAAATGTTCACTTTACGATATATTGTCATATAAATAGCCAACATCAGGAAATTCCGGAAAAGAATGTTTAAAAAGTGGTGAAGGTATGGGAAAACTCATACTAGCAGGTGTTTATCCAGAAGACGCAACGCGTTATGCAAATCAATGAGACAAAAACGGTTCCGAAATATATCGCCGCCAATAATTGCTTTAAATTTGTTTGTTTGTATTGGAGATAAACGGTCCAGTCAACACTATTTTAGTTCATTTTTGAGCCGGTCAGTATACCCATCCACCCTTTTCCTGGGCACGCTTATACTGAAAACTGCCCTTCTTGAATAGTACTTAAGACCTAGGGAGATAATGACCGTAGAAAAGATTGCATGATCAATCTTCACGAATGAATGTTGGCGATCCCGGCAGGTAGCGAACCCGCGTCCTCCTGATCACCAGTCAGATGCGCACCCGATGAGCTACCGTGGCCAGCTTGCTTAAAGACACGTTGTTTTCTCTATATTAAAAGGTCGCCTGTCTTATCATCTCCAAAAAACACTTCTTTTTTGACCATAGTGCACATCATAGGCTTATCTTATCTAAGTGATTACGAGGTGATTATGAGAAGAAGAAGAAGAAGAAATTTTATTGAACAAGTCCAGAAGGCTGTAAAGCCCATGAGGATATAAAACAAAACATATACAATGGCGTAATTGACAGAACAAAGACTGTAGAGAGGTATTCTTAACATACATATATATCCAGTATTATAAGCTCGATTATATTTCCCTTTGACGAAGGAATTTAAATCGGAATCCAAAATTCCAGAATGCATATACATATATACATACACATGTTCATATATGTATAGACATACGTATACCCATCCTATAAATACATAGATATATGCCCTTGCATATTAATGCATACTTTCATATTCTGACAGAAAAGTTGTGAAAGGGGGAGGAAATTTGTGAGCGTAGAGGAGCCAGCTGCTTCCTGATTGGGTCAGTCCCCACCCAGGAAGCAGTCACATCCTTTTGTCTCAAATACACTATCTACAGCGGAGAAGATGCTAGTAACTTTACTGTAAACACATGTCAAGCTGAAGGGGGGGACTCCTTCTCACACTCAGAGAAGGATATTCCCTCCCACCAGCTTACATACAGAAGATGGGAAAATGAGAAGCCCCACGCACTCAGCCTTTCGAAATCGAAATAAAGGCCGAGATACTAGGGTTTAAAATCGCCCATTTTTTACATTGTAGACACACTGAACAAAGGCAATATATACAATTCAACACATACAGCCTACATGTGTACACATATTGCAACAAAATGTACACTACTGTATCAACTGTTAATATAAAACGTAGTAATTAATAAATATAGACTATGGTTATTATTGAAAATGTAGTTGAATCGATGTCTTTGATAAAACAGACTATATGGCTTCTTTACCTAGAGATGACACATAAAAGGTTGATAACGTCGCCTCAACGTCTGTGTAACGTAGTAACCCCACACCGGCGGTGAATCGACGTCATCAGCTGTAATTTGACCAATGGGAATGTCTTACATGTAAGGTATAAAGTGCAGATATTGAAAATACTGTAAATCGATATAGATCAATATAGCAGCTCTGTGCGGGATTTGAAAGAGTGATAAACAAAAGCACCCAGGTTCTTTAAAAGACGAGTATTACTTGTGTTCATAAGCTCCGTAAATATGAGCAGATATTCTCTGAGAGATATGTTTAAAAGGGGGCTCTATAAGGAGAAATTGTGTGATGATATATTTTTACTGAGATTCTTTCCAACAAATTGTTGTTTTTAATTACTTCATTTTTATTTAAAACAAAAGTTAAGAAAAACACTGACATCCATTGTTTCATTAACTCAAAAGTGAAAAGAAGTAAACAAACACAGTAAAGGTAAAAGAATTGATTAATTCAAGATTTAATCAATCAATTAATCAATATCGTTTATTTATTTATTTATTTGTTTATATTTTTTTTCTAAAGTATGTGACACAAATCATATAATGTCTAAAGTTTAGCATTTTTATAGTTTCAGTCGAGCTGGAACTATGAAATGTTTATATTTTAGACACAATCTTGTTTAGACACATTCATATCAGAAAAAGAACCCCTTAAACTCCACATTTTTATACAGTAAAACTGGGGTATAGAGGGGATATACATTATTTTTTCTTATTTCTACTAAAAAACATATATTGTGGGTCCTCGTTAGAACCGCCATTGCGAGGCAATTCTAATGAGTACTTTCAATGTCAAAACAAATTATACAGTAAAATTGGGGTTAAGAGGGGTACACATTATCTTCCTTATTTCTATTCAAAAACATATATTGTGTTTCCTCGTTTCACTGCCTCGTCTAACGAGGACCCACGATATATGTTTTTACATAAAATGAGTACTATATTGTACAGTAAAACTGGCGTTCATAGGGGTATACGTACATTATTTTTTTTCTTATTACAACCAAAGGCAGTCTAACGAGTACCCACCTTGTATGTTTTGAGCAGAAATACTAAAGATATCAGGATTTTTATTCGAAATTCTAACACAGCGCGCCTATATAGGCAATGGAAAATAACTGTGTTTTATTCTGCAACAAATCACAGCTCGGAAGAGCGTGACGAGTGACGTCATTAAAAACTGCAAATTTATGACGTCACTAGTCGATTTCCTAGACGTTAGACGGTGTAACGTCATATCCTCGCATCGAAAACGTATAAAAGGATATAAATGCGTGTGTTTCAGTCGATAATTTTACCGGGATTTCTTCTAACAACTGCGAAAGGTTGTGAAATTTTGAAGGAAACAACAACATTATTGCCGATTTTCAGCGTGTTAGAATCGAAATAGATCAGCTCTAGTATGTGATCTGTTGAGCAATAAATCACAGTTCGTCGGTCAGTTGTAAGTAGACAAATCACGCGCGCTACGCGCCCGTGATTTGTCTACTTGACAACTGACCTCCAAACTGTGATTTATTACTCAACAAATCACAACTAGAGCTGATCTATTTCTTAAATAATATTTGGGTGGTAACATTTAACCAATGGATTTGAATAGGCAACTCAAAATACTCGCTTTACACACGGATTGTACCATAGTCTGGGGGCTTGTGCTCTAATATGTACATGTAAGTTCTATGAGGTTGGGGCGTCAAAAGTTATAGCGTTTTAGTTTCATGTGCATCTCAGACTACAGGCAAAGTGGCTTTCGGTATTTGAGCTAGGACAAAAAATATTGACACACTATGATAGTAGTCATCCTAGTACTCAGAAAGCTCATGCATTGAAAACCAAATTTTGACCGATCACACAAAAACAGAAATATATTACGTAATACATACACATACGAGTACAAGTAAGTGTAGGCCTGCCCAGGCAAAGTAATGTGAGCCAGACCGTTCAATACATATAATCATTTTGATTTTATTAGGCGGCAGGGCTTGAAATGTCATTTCATCTCAACGTCAGGTAAAAGTCCCACAAAATTGGAAGCAACGTCTCCAAAATGGATTAAATAGTGTTGACGGGTACGTTAAACCTGAATTCTATCAAACAAACAAAAACAGTGAGTGTAGCAACCTAAACTGGAAAACGTTAAACATGGGCCGCGCCATGTCCTATTAATGCGGTTCCAAACAAAAGCCGGCACTCATTGTTTAAGAGCAGAAATATACCATTTCATGACCACACTTTTCCTCTACGAGGGACGTTCAATATTTAATCCAGTTACTGGCCCATGGTAGGTGCAAACCTTTGCATATTATACATCAATGCCTAATACATGGTTATATAAAAACTTTATCGGTCAGTCTAGTATTTGTAGTCCGTGCGAGGTAAAATAACATCTCCATTACGGAAACACGCCTATACAAATACATTGGAAACTAAACCGCCGAAAAAACACCCATTTTAAGACGAAAAATTGTGATATTTGTCTTATTTCTGCTCAAATTATAAATTGTGGGTACTCGTTAGAACCGCCTCATCGAGGCGGTTCTAATGAGTACCCACAATATATATTTTAGAGCAGAAATAAGCAAAAATAAGGTTTACCCCTGAAAACCCCAGGTTTACTATATAAAATTGGGGTTCAAGGGGGTCAAACTTATATAGGCGTGTTTTCGTGATGTCAGGAGCCAGTGTTGCCGAATGTTCTTCACAAATTGAGTACAGGGCAGTGATTAGATACCTGTTTATGAAAAGGAAGTCGAGGCAGGAGATTGATGAGGAACTATGTGACATTTTTACGGAAAGACTGCTCCTTCATACTCATTTGTTAAAAATTGGGTGGCTGATATGCAACGTGGTCGGTAACATTGGAAAACAAGCACCGTAGTGGAAGACATGTGAACGCTACTGATTACGTCACTAGTGAAAGTCTAAGGGGACTAGTAAAGCAGGACAGGCGAATGATTGTTTCAGAAATGGCTAGAGCGTGGGATATTTCCTAGGGAAATGTTTTGTTTTAAATTACCAATTTGCAGGAACAGCTGAGCATGAGGAAATTTTCAGTGTGTTGGTTGCCAAAATGCCTTAGTAAAGAACAGAACGCTGCCCTAGTGTCTCTGTCTGAGTCACTTTTGGAAAGATATGATTCTGATCAGGAAAGACTTTATTGGAAGAATTGTTACTGAGGACAACAATTATCAATTTATTTTCTTTCTTATGAATGTTTTCATTGCTCTTAAAGGACCTCATTTTTTGATTTTTACTTGGATCCATCACAATGATCCAGAGAGAACAGAAAAAGCTTTATATTGTGGCCACGTAAAATCGATTTAAGCCCCCCAGTGGAAATCTTCCACTGACCGTTCCAAGGCGGCTCTTCTGTGGCGATTTATTTATGTTGTTGTTTGTTACTTACTGTGTGTATCACTTGTGTTTTTTAATTTTGGATGGCCATATGGCCATTTTGTGGGAAAGTAACTGTCCTTATGGCCTTCCTTTGTTTAGGTTTCCATTATTGTCTGGTCGCTTAATGTTTGTATTTCTTTCCCTTTGGTGTCTTTTATGGGTGGAGTAAGTTAATTGTATCAATTCCTGATCTTTGTTTTACTTCTACTTTGTAATTTACCAAAGGTATACTGTTGCAACATGACAATGCTAGAGTCCATAATTGCAAAGTTTCTGTGAACGCAATGAAGCGGAACGGCTTCAAAGCCTTATCCCATCTCCTTTACCCTAACCTCTATTCTCCTGATTTGGCACCCAGTGATTACATTTTGTTTCCGAACTTGAAGAAATAATTGTAAGGACGTAACTTCCGGTCAGATTAAGAGTTAAAGGCAGCGGCTGGATGGTAGACTGACTGTGATGACCCTGACTTCTACAAAAATAGACTTTCAGCCTTACTGTGGTTATCACTTGTGTCTTTTTATTTTGGATGGCCATTTTGTGGGAAAGTGACTGTCCTTATGGCCTTCCTTTGTTTAGGTTTCCATTATCGTCTGGTCGCTTCATGATTTGTGTTTCTTTGCCTTTGGTGTCTTTGATTGGTTGAGTAAGTTAATTGTATCGATTCCTGATCTTTGGTTTACTTCTACTTTGGAGCATCGATGGAGAAGTGTTTATTGCTGCGGGGTAACTATGTGGAAGAAGAAGAAGTCAAGCGTAACTCTAAGTAGGTAAGGCGAGATACTTATTGAACGCTCCTCATATGAAGAAGAAATACCAAGACTGTTCATTACATAGACAGACTTCAGGGTCACCGAAGAGGCCTAATAGGCCAAAATCAGCTAGTCTAGTTCAGACACACATCATGAAAACACGCCTATACAAATACATTGTAAATTTTACCGCCTAAAAACGAAAATTTTAAGATGAAAAATTGTGATATATTTCTTATTTCAGCTCAAAATATCAATTGTGGGTACTCGTTAGAACCGTCTCATCATAGGTTGTGGGTACTCGTTAGAACCGCCTCATCGAGGCAGTTCTAACGATTACCAACAATCTATATAAGAAAAAAAGGTTTACCACTGTAAACTCCAGTTGAACTATATAAAAATGAGGTTGAAGGGGGTCAGAATGATGTAGGCGTGTTTTCGTGATGAAAACCGTATACGCCCCAATGTTTTAAATTTTGGGTTGTAGTTCTTGCTTCCAAAGAATGAACTTAAAAATAAAAAAAAACATTGAAAACGTAACACATATTTGCAATCTACCACGCAGACGGCCATTCTGCTGCGCAAGGGAATGTGCAATATAAACGATATTATCATTTCAATCTGTATGCTCTGACATCCGTGCAATCTGGCCGTTTTTTTTTTTTTTTTTTTTTTTTTGGCTTTATGGCGCCTGAATACATATCGTCTGCTTGATGCAATAACGGTGTAATTGACAGTAGGGAATTATGTCACTCACACCGTTATTGCACCAAGCAGACGATATATTTACTAGCAGATTCATGCAATCTGCATGATAAGTAGTTTGCACGAAATTACTGGCTTGTGCGAGTATTCGCTTGTCTATAATGCAGACGCACTTGTTGCAGAGCATCATTACAGCTTGTAAATTAAATGATATCTAGTCCATTGCAGTAGAGTGGCGTTATTTTAATTCTAACAAGGCGTATCATTTTCCTGTCGCTTAGCTTCACATATCTTACGGAACCAATTTAATTTTAAGTAACTTCTTGTTTGGATGATTGTAATGGGTTCCAATACGGTATCATATCAAATCTGAATCAGACAAGAAAAGCCACTCAACTATAGTGGAAATCGTATCAGAAGATGTAGCCTGGATCAGTCATGACACACAGGGACAGAAATATGGCATGATACATTGTTTTCATACTAAATATAAATAGTAACATCTTGGAAGTGATGTGTGAAGGTGTGTTTGTGTTTGTGTTTGTTGAAAGTCAATTTTGTGTGTGTGTGTGTGTGTGTGTGTGTGTGTGTGTGTGTGTGTGTGTGTGTGTGTTCAATTTTTGACTAGAACCATAGAGTGGTGATAAGTGTGTGTGTGTGTGTGTGTGTGTGTGTGTGTGTGTGTGTGTGTGTGTGTGTGTGTTCAATTTTTGACAAGAATCATAGAGTGGTGATAAGTTTGTTCTGGGCATTCCCTCCTTCTGTAAGCCATTTCGGATCGGGGCTCAGAAATTAATATGCGGATAGCTGTTGAAGCTTAAATTGCTTAAACTAGTTTTACTTCGTTGTTTTCATTATTTTGTTCCTAAAAGTAACATGTTTACCTTTACTTCAGACAACTGCTGCTGGCGTTCACTGCCGGCGAGAGACGAATCCCAGTACTTCATGAATGTTTAGTTTATATCTTTATTTCCGTTGGTTCCTCGCGTCCATAACGTGTCTTAGAAAATAATACGTGAGTTACTGCAGGGTAAACACTGGCCGAAATTAGCTAATCTTGCACAACGGATAATGGCATCCGTAGTTTAAGCGTGGGATAGAAATTCAGCTCTGATCCTCTTGTTCTTTCCCTAGCAAACTTCGTAAGTATAATGCGCGAAACATAAAACGTAAAATAAAGTAATATGAAAATTTTCGGAGGTTTCAAACAAGAAATAGAAACTAATAGTTACGTGTTCTGTTGTAGTCGGGCATTTCCAACCCTTGGGGTGATCATGCTTAGCGGCACCTCGGCACAGACCAGGTTCCGCTCAGCACGGTCATCTCCCAATCTACAACAGGACCCCAGATCATATTCGTATATTCATGCCCAGGTGATCCATTCGTGTATATGTGTTCTACGTTTCTTCATTTCCAACGGCAACATATGTAGCATTTTTGTAGCTGGTCGTTGTAAACTAAACTCATCAGTTTAAAGTTTCATTAAATTTTATCAAGCCCGTTCATGGTCGTTAAAATTCACAAGTGGGTCAGTGAAGAGGCCTAAATGACTGGTTTCATTCTAATGTGTGGATATTATTCCTTACAAAAAGGTTTTATCACCTCTAAAGAGCATAAGAATTATACACTTTGGTCATGTCAGAAAGTGTGTGATGACCTTACCTTTCTACTTGACAATATTTATATTAGATTTGGTACTAAGTTATTTAGACAAATTTGGGGTATTCCGATGGTTACGAATTGCGCGCCTCTTGTGGCTGATCTGTTCTTGTCTTGTTATGAAAGAGACTTCATGCTGTGGCTTTCCATTGATAACCAATCTGAAATTATGGAAGCTTTTAGCTCCACTTCTAGATATTTAGATGATTTATTAAATATTGATAATACCTATTTCGATGGTTTGATCAGTCCGATTTACCCCCCAGAACTTTAGTTAAATAAAGCAAATTCTTCTGATACGGAGGCCCCGTTTTTGGATTTACATCTATCTATTGTAGATGGGTTTGTTTCGTGCAAACTATATGATAAACGCGATGACTTTGATTTTGAGATTGTAAATTTTCTTTTTTTGGCGTCATCCTATGGCGTTTATATTTCGCAATTAATTCGATTTGCTAGAGTGTGTAGTCATGTAACTGACTTCAACACTCGTAATAAATTATCAACTGCTAAACTTCTGATGCTCTGTCTCTGGTTGGGCCCATCGGAGTCTAACTGTTGGTTTTCTTTTGCTTCAGCATTTCAGTGGTTTCTTGCTGTCGAGTCCTCACCGTTGTCTCACCTCTGTGGTTCTTTGATTATTTGTTTTCACGGAGATGTTGCACTGATGAGTAAGGAGGCCTTCATGCGGACTGAACAAATTATTTGTCTAAATCGCGACGGAAGTAAGGGCGAGGATTGTGGCCACGTAAAATCGATTTAACCCCCCCCCCCCAGTGGAAATCTTTCCACTAACCGTTCCAAGGCGGTTCTTCTGTGGTGGTTTATTTATGTTGTTGTTTGTTACTTACTGTGTGTATCACTTGTGTCTTTTTATTTTGGATGGCCATATGGCCAATTTAAGGGAAAGTAACTGTCCTTATGACCTTCCTTTGTTTAGGTTTCCATTATGGTCTGGTCGCTTATAATGTTTGTGTTTCTTTCCCTTTGGTGTCTTTGATGGATGGAGTAAGATAATTGTATCGATTCCTGATCTTTGTTTTTCTTCCACTTTTAATAAATTTGGCAGTATATATTTCATAACCAATGCTTGCAAAGACTCAAGTTCAAATTTTCGGTGTCAGTGTGCTGTTTAAATTCGAAAAAAAAATCGATGTGTTATACTAGTTATTATTATTATTCTTATTATGTAATTGTTATTTATAAGGTTTAATCTTTTTCTGATTTATTTAAAAAAAAAAGATATTCAAACATTCAATTGCAGAATATGATTATGTCCAGGCTTCATGAATACAAGGTACCTTGCTAATTGCAGCATTTTTAAACTATGAAGAATGCTGTGAAACTGACACATAGGAAATGTTTAAGTATTGATAGAAACGCCTTGTCTAATTCTAAACGTATGCTTAATATGAACCGCTTTATTATCATTTACACAATCTGAACAATATGTATAAAACGAACATGAAAGCATCGGTGAGAAAATGTAGTGAACCATAAGAACTAATTAGTTGACCAATAAATCTCAGGTTTGAAGTCAGTAGATCAAACCACTTTTAGCTAACCGAAAAACTGTGATTTATCACCCACAATTCAAACATAAGAGCTCCTCTGTCTCCATTTTGTTGTTTCCTTAGAATTCTGTCAACCTTTCGCAATTGTTGGATGACTGTCCGCCAACACAACTGACTGCAGAACTTGTAGTTAAGTTCGTTTGTGATGTTTTTGATGCGAGAAAATCACATTACACAGTCTAACACCAATGAATTTACGCGTGGCCTTAAGAATAAAAGAATCAATCAACATTCAGGAAACAGTCACAGCTAAAACACCATTCAGTGTTGCATAACGACAATAGATCAATCAGGGTTAGGAGACGAACCACACATTAAATGCAACACAAGAACACGAAAAAAGGTGTTGTTCAATCGATTTTAAAGTTCCCTTTCCTTCACATTGGGTTGAATATTTGTTCAAAACGTAATGAAATTTTCGGAACATCACAGAAAACAAAACAAATATATTGAAGTAAACTAATGTTAATAAATAAAGATCAGGGCTCCTTGCAAGCAGCCCAGACACTGAAAGTAAGAACCACAGAGAGCCGGACCAAAGACATAGCATCAGGTACCGTCTCATGAAAAATAAAAGATTAGACCAGTCTTAGAGGCTGGTACCTAGGTCTCGGCCGTGCATTTTATTATAATAATAAGATATAGTCATCATCCAGACTTTATTAAAACGAGACATGTCCAATAACATCGATAATATACATTATAATAACACATCCGTGTGTGTTACAACGACGTCTTAGGGAAAGTAACTGTCCTTTTGGCTTTCCGCTGTTGGTGTTTCCGTTGGGGTCTGTGCTTTATGTTTGTGTTTTTTCCCTTTGATGTCTCCGATGGGAGCTGTGGGTTAATTGTATCGATTACTGATCATTGCCTCTACTTCTATTTTTCATTTCTGTAGAACTAGCATTTAGCACGAGATTTCGTACATTGTTGTTATTTCTGCTACAAACGTAGATTGTGGATGCTCATGTGTTAGGTCTCATTGTGTCGTTTCTAAGGAGTACCTAAGATTTATATTTCTGAACAAAACAGAGATTTTGATATAATAGATAGCCTTGTAATCAACATCGTATTTAATATAAACTCGGTTATACAAGAGTATTCGTTTCAGGTTCACTTCAAGTTTTCTTTTGTAACGGGTAACATAGGTTGTTTTAAAAGATTTAATGTTCCAATAATTTCTAAAATGTATAAACTAGACCACGACAAGTCCAGTTCTGTTTTAGGAGGATAACGTACATTCTTGCATAAATATCTATGCGCATGGCTGTAGTCAAATGGACCGAACTGCAAATACCATGTTCTAATCATGAAATTGGCCGTTTGAACATGGTTTTTGAGCTTTTAATAATACAAAAGTGGCCTTGCCTTGTTTACTTTACGTTGAGCTATGTAAGGTTATCGCTCTGAACGTAGCGTTTTAGGGTTCTATGATGACGACAGCTTGTTACTGCGTAACAACGTCATTGTAACAACATTCTGAACTGGCCGCCAATGTGGTTCGCCGGTCGCATTTGAAGAGGTTATATGGAGCTTTTGGGCATTTTCGTCAAAATTTGCTGTCAGAATCGTATGTTATGCCAAAACAACGATCACCCATGGTTATTTCATTGCGTTAACATTTGCCGGATCCCTCGGAAGATATTTGAACATTCTGCCTGGCGGCCTTATGTTCAAATAGCTTCCTCAGAACCCGGCGAATGTTAATGCATGAAAAACCATGGTTGATCCCTATAATCGATTTAATACCTCCTAAGTTTTTCGTGGTTTGGAATTGTCATTGTACGCCTGGTAATATTTTTACAATTTGGATAGCCGTTTGACCATATTTGGGGACAGAAATTGTGCTTTTTTATAATACTTCCGTTGTTTATATGCGCCCTTCTTTCATTCGGTGTCTTGAACGACAGATGTAAGGTAATTTTATCGATTCCTTGTCATTGTCGTTCCTTCAATTCATCTTAATTACGGGTTTTATAAAGACGCCTAGTTATTATACTCGCCTAATTAGCAAGGGGTCGTGGGTTCGATCCCGGGCTTCTCCAGATTTTCGGATGAGTATTTAAACCAAGATCCCGTCTCCGTATGACATTAGCTATTGGTGGGACGTAAAACTCAAATACACACTGGTTTTATAAGATATAAACCCACGCCATCCATTCCAGTGCAGCTTTATACATTATAGGACGATAACAAAGGATCGAAACTGTCAGTTTATCCCCGCGCGATTAAGCCTGTCAGACTAATCTGCATTCCGAAATGATGATTGTTTCCATATTGTATTGTCAGAATTTGATGTATGGAATCCTGACCATTGGTTTCACTTTTTTTGTGATAATCTATGTGAAGTCATTAGCACAGAGTCATATCCGTTTTACATTTTTATTCAATTATGACATGAACGCGACAGTAAAATTACAAACATAACACATTCACATGCGCCAATTTGTTACTTTAGGACTTTGAAAATGCCAACACCTCGCCAATTTCTGACATTGTTTCTTGCAATGATATGCTATCGACTGACTGAAATGATTCTACCCGCCTTTAATCAGACTGTTGCAGTTGCCAGGTACTGAATAAAATCTTTTCTTTATGTGGTTCATTTCAATGTTAACAGAAAGAAATGTCAAGTTAATCTGGGTCAGAGAATGGATTCCACTCAAACGTCATGACACCAGAACTGAGCATTAAATCATAAAAAGTCAAATAAACAGCATATTGCTATATTTATCAAAGGTTTAGCGTAAACGAGCCGATGCGTCATAGAGGACTTAAATCGCACAAGGCGGAGGTGACGTGTATTTTGCGCAAACAAAAGATCTTGCATTACTTGGGCGTCCAGACTGGCTTACAGTTGGACAAGCCCTGCTGTCCTTGCAGCAGGTAAAGGTAAAGGGGGAATATTATAAGAATCTTATATGGGTGTGAGGGATGGATTGAAAAATCCGTCCCCAGGGACACTGTCCGGCATACCGAGGCTTGCCGAGTGATGCCGGACATCGATCCCGAGGGACGGATTTTTCTATCCACCCCTCACACCCATATTGGATTCTTTTTCTTGCATACCTTCCATTTCTATTGCGAATTTGTTATGCTGCGGTCACTTCGGTTACCGACGTCCGCCATTTTGTGATGACACAACAGGTGTGTTTAGTGACGTCACGCATGACGACGCCGCACATGAGGTTGTAATCAACCAGTGAATTTATCAAACATGCGATTATATTCGATTTGGGGTCGGAACACCAGGGTCAGAACAGAAATTTCTATCCCAGGGTAAAATCACGGATTTCCTTGTCTGGTGTGCAAGAATGTTATTTCTTCTGTTCTACATTTCCATTGATTTTCCTCTTTCCCCTCTGTCCCTCACTTTCATCTCCTCTACTATTTCTTTGGTCTCAACACAAAATGACCCACAAGGGTGACGTAACGTTTAACCACAAACAATCAATCAATCAATATATTAAGCAAAATACCATACAATATGTATTTGTAGTCATGGCCTTATTTGTATTTGGTTTTCTTTATCAATTGCGACCGAAAAAAGAATGATAATCGAATCTGGCTATTAAAAAGCTAACTGATAAAATACGGTAGGTCTGCGCAGTGCGCATAGATGATAAAATACCCAGAACTGTATTAAAAAAATAAAATAAAACAATATTTAAAAAAAAATATATATATAAATTTTCGTTGCCACAATGTGGAAAGGAAACAAAGTTACTCACAACAAGAGGGCCCAGAGGGACCTGATTCGCTCACCTGAATGTCGCTGTATCTAGTACATTCTTCTTTTAGCTCTGGTGGCCATCTTGTTCGTCAGAAGGACTGATCTTAGCTATTTTGGTATGGTGTCACCTAGGCAACATTCCTATGAAGTTTGAATCAAATTTACCCAAGGGTTTAGGAGGAGTTCGCGTTTGAAGCAAATTTACAATGTTTTTTTTTCTATTTTAGCTCCCATGGCCATATTGTTCATTGCAGCGGGATCGTTTTAGCAATTATAGTAGAGGGCAATGTAGGCAACATTCTCACGAAGTTTGAATGAAATTGGCCCAAGGATACAGGAGCAGTTGTCGTTTCATGATTTTTTCTATTTTTAGCTCTAGTGGCCATCTTGTTCATCCGAGCGGAATGATGTTAGCTATTTCTGTCGGGAGTCACCTAGGCAACATTCCTGTGAAGTATGAATCAAATTGGCACAAGAGTTAAGGAGAAGTTGGCATTTGAAGCAAATTAACGATGTTTTTTTTTCTATTTTTAGCTCTGGTGGCTATTCTGTTCATCGGAACGCGATCGTTTTAGCTATTTTGGTTGAGGGTCATCGGAGCAACATTCCTATGATGTTTGAATGAAATTGGCACAAGGGTACAGGAGGAGTTGTCGTTTGGAGGATTTTTCTATTTTTTGCTCTGGCAGCCACCTTGTTCTTCAGAGTGGAACTATTTTAGCTATTTTGGTATGGAGCCACCTATATAGCATTCCTGTGAAGTTTTAATCAAATCGGCCCAAGGGTTAAGGAGGAGTTCGCGTTTGAAGCAAATTCACGAGATTTGTTCTATTCTTAGCTCTGGTGGCCATTTTGCTCATAGGAGCGGAACCGTAATAGCTATTTAGTAGAGGGTTACCGAAGCAACATTCCTATGAAGTTTTTGATTAATTTGGCCCAAGATTACAGGAGAAGATGTCGTTTAAAGATTTTTCTATTTTTAGATCTGGCGGCGATCTTGTTTATCGAAGAGGGACGACTTTAGCTATTTTGGTAGCGAGCCACCTAGGCGCCATTCCTGTGAAGTTTGAATCAAATAGGCCCAAAGGTATAGCCGGAGTTGTCGTTTAAAGATTTTTTTCTATTTTTAGCTCTGGTAGCCATCATTTTCATTGGAGCAGAACGGTTTAACTATGTTGGAATAGGGTCACCTAAGCAACATTTCTGTGAAGTTTGATTGAAATTGGCCCAATGGTTTAGGAGCAGTTAGCATTTAAAGCAAGTTGTTGACGCCGCACGACGCACGACGGACGATGGACATTGACCGATCACAATAGCTCACCATGAGCACTTCGTGCTCAGGTGAGCTAACAAGCCGAGATGTTAGAAAACAGCCATCTCAAGACAAAGCCTAGAACTTAAATTATACCTATTTACAAAGTTATATGATGCCAATTTCTACAAATACAACCAAACATTGTAAAGGACTAACCGATTAGAAGGCACCATCCGTTACTCTACAACTGGATGCGGATAGAAAAACTAAAATCGGACTGAACGCTGTGTTATCTTGTCTCGCGTTTGATAAGTTCAAGTATGTGTCATGGGATACACCTTAATTGTTTACGCGCGTTTAAAAGAAACAATACCAGACAAAAGTAATTATCCATTAATATTATTTATCCATCACGAAAACACGCCTATATAATATTGACCCCCTTGAACCCCACTTTTATATAGTAAAACTGGAGTTTCCGGGGGTATACCTTATTTTTCTTATTTCTGCTCTAAAATATAGACTGTGGGTACTTGTTAGAACCGCCTCGATGAGGCGGTTCTAACGAGTGCCCACAATCTATATTTTGAGCAGAAATAAGAAAAATATCACAATTTTTCATCATAAAATTTTCATTTTTACGGCGATGAAGGTGGCAATGTATTTGTATAGGCGTGTTTGCGTAATGCATGGACGTCACTCAATGATTGCATTTCTAAGGTCATTGCCCATTTCTGTATCACGTATTCTGGACACCGAGGCGAATATACTATACGATAATTCTAATCATTTATACGATGCTGCTCTTTTAACTAGAAGTTATAACAATATGCTCTTCGTCCTTTCATCGATTCTGAAATTAATCACAAACGCCATTACATCAAAATATCCTCCATTAATAAGGACTTGGACTTTTTAGATTTACCAAGTATCTTCGGGATTGTTCGGTGATTTCAGCAATTCCTGCTTATTTTCAAAATACTGAAATATCCATTATTAGCTATAAATTAAATAAACCGGTTAGATCTATCATTTCTAATTTCCATAAACTTGATTCTGATCTTCATATAGACACAAAATACTTCTGATACCTGAGATTGTAAAAATTGAATGTATTACTATCCTGCTGCTGGTAATATTATTACTGGAAATTAAAAAAATATATCCCTGATTCCACGATACGAATTATAATTGTTAAAGGACCGATATTTCGATTTCCTTCTAAAATTGAATTTAATAAGTGTAGAGATGAATTTGGTAATCGATGGTGTAAACGAGAGTATGTTTAGTATAAACCCTCAAAGAATGGAAACTAAGCATTCTGAAACTAGTGAACAAACGCATTTCTTTCTACTCGCAAAATACAAACTTATTACCTCCTAAACTTAAGACGTATTTACGTCACCTTTAACTTTGTTTTCTTATTTTTTTTCATGCGAAAAGAAGTGAAGGCAATGATCAGTGATCGATGCAATTACCCTACCGCTCCCGTCAGACCAACCAAAGGAAAAGAAACACCAACCTGAAAAAACTAGACCCTAATGGAAACACCAATAGCGGAAAACAAAAAGGACAGTCACTTTCCCACAAAATGGCCAATTCGCTATCCAAAGCAAAAATATTAGCGATACACACACTCAAAGACAAACCATAACAAGAACAAACCGCGACAGAAGAACCGCCTTGGAACGGTCAGTGAAACGAATTCGACAGGGTGTGTGTGTGTGTGTGTGTGTTGGGGGTGGGGCTTAAATCGATTTTACGCGGCCGAAATCCTTGCATTTCCTTCCGACACGATTTAGACAAACAATTTGTTAAGTCCGCATGAAGGCCTCCTAACTCATCAGTGCAACTTCTCCGAGAACACACAAATCAAACAACCGCAGAGATGAAACAACGATGAGGTCTCGACAGCAAGATACCACTGTATTGCTGGAGCAAAAAAAAACTAGACTATCAAGTGAGCATATGCTCACTAATACCCCCGGCCAAAGCCATCGGTAACTTTCTGGCAATTCAAAGCCATCAAGTTTGACAAAAACCTATTATGAACACAGAATTAATCTTGCCAAAGTAAGGAGAATACCATTACATCTAAATAACTCACCCAAAATGACAAAGGGCCATAACTCACAAAGTATTTTTCGGAATTTTGTCAAAAGTTAATCAGTTCATCTACTCATCATCACCAATCTATTCACCAACTTTCAAGGCTCTAGCTCCAATAGTTTTTGAGATATCTTGCTGACAAAATTTTATAAAAAAAAAAATTCTTAGAGCAATAACTCTTGAAAGGGGCATAATCCTGACGAGAAAAAAAAATACGCGTCAGCTAATTTTCCATGAGGAATCCATATATGAAATTTCAAAACCCTAGCATACACGGTTCTAAAGTTATGCTATGCATCACTTTTACCATACAGATCAATGGCACAAATTACCAAAATGACAAAGGGCCATAACTCACAAAGTATTTTTCGGAATGTTGTCAAAAGTTAATCAGTTCATCTACTCATCACCACCAATCTATTCACCAACTTTCAAGGCTCTAGCTCCAATAATTTTCGAGATATCTTGCTGACAAGATTTTATTAAAAAAATTTCAAAGGGCAATAACTCTTGAAAGGGGCATAATCCGGAGGAGGAAAAAAATACGCGTCAGCTAATTTTCCATGAGGAATCCATATATGAAATTTCAAAACCCTAGCATACACGGTTCTAAAATTATGCTATGCATCACTTTTACCATACAGATCAATGGCACAAATTACCAAAATGACAAAGGGCCATAACTCACAAAGTATTTTTCGTAATATTGTCAAAAGTTAATCAGTTCATCTACTCATCACCACCAATCTATTCACCAACTTTCAAGGCTCTAGCTCTAATAGTTTTTGAGATATCTTGCTGACAAGATTTTATTAAAAAAATTTCAAAGGGCAATAACTCTTGAAAGGAGCATAATCCGGACGAGAAAAAAAATACGTGTCGGCTAATTTTCCATGAGGAATCCATATATGAAATTTCAAAACCCTAGCATACACGGTTCTAAAGTTATGCTATGCATCACTTTTACCATACAGTACAATGGCACAAATTACCAAAATGACAAAGGGCCATAACTCACAAAGTATTTTTCGGAATTTTGTCATAAGTTAATCAGTTCATCTACTCATCACCACCAATCTATTCACCAATTTTCAAGGCTCTAGCTCCAATAGTTTTTGAGATATCTTGCTGACAAAATTTTATAAAAAAAATATAACAAAGGGGAATAACTCTAAAGAACCTGGCCCCACAGCCCCAATTTTCTTTCCCACAATACAACTAGTTATGCATGTTGTTTGTACCAAATTTCAAGTTTCTAGGTACAGTAGTTCCTGAGAAATCTTTGACACAAAATTTAAGGTAACTCACAAAATACACATCTCAGTAGCAAATATAACAAAGGGGAATAACTCTAAAGAACCTGGCCCCACAGCCCCAATTTTCTTTCCCACAATACAACTAGTTATGCATGTTGCTTGTACCAAATTTCAAGTTCTAGCTCCAATAGTTTTTGAGATATCTTGCTGACAAGATTTTATTAAAAAAATTTCAAAGGGCAATAACTCTTGAAAGGAGCATAATCCGGACGAGAAAAAAAATACGTGTCGGCTAATTTTCCATGAGGAATCCATATATGAAATTTCAAAGCCCTAGCATACACGGTTCTAAAGTTATGCTATGCATCACTTTTACCATACAGTACAATGGCACAAATTACCAAAATGACAAAGGGCCATAACTCACAAAGTATTTTTCGGAATTTTGTCAAAAGTTAATCAGTTCATCTACTCATCACCACCAATCTATTCACCAATTTTCAAGGCTCTAGCTCCAATAGTTTTTTTGATATCTTGCTGACAAAATTTTATAAAAAAAATATAACAAAGGGGAATAACTCTAAAGA
Organism: Lucinisca nassula; assembly: GCA_963580285.1. Classification (NCBI taxonomy): domain Eukaryota; kingdom Metazoa; phylum Mollusca; class Bivalvia; order Lucinida; family Lucinidae; genus Lucinisca; species Lucinisca nassula. The sequence goes on from OY757022.1 coordinate 53,287,017, forward strand.
ACCTGGCCCCACAGCCCCAATTTTCTTTCCCACAATACAACTAGTTATGCATGTTGTTTGTACCAAATTTCAAGTTTCTAGGTAGAGTAGTTCCTGAGAAATCTTTGACACAAAATTTAAGGTAACTCACAAAATACACATCTCAGTAGCAAATATAACAAAGGGGAATAACTCTAAAGAACCTGGCCCCACAGCCCCAATTTTCTTTCCCACAATACAACTAGTTATGCATGTTGCTTGTACCAAATTTCAAGTTTCTAGGTACAGTAGATCTTGAGAAATCCTTGACACAAAATTTAAGGTAAGTCACAAAATGCACATCTCAGTAGCAAATATAACAAAGGGGAATAACTCTAAAGAACCTGGCCCCACAGCCCCAATTTTCTTTCCCACAATACAACTAGTTATGCATGTTGTTTGTACCAAATTTCAAGTTTCTAGGTATAGTAGTTCCTGAGAAATCTTTGACACAAAAAAAAGTTTACACACACACACACACACACACAGAAAAGACGAAAACTATATACCCCCATGGCATACTCCGTATGCCGGGGGTATAAACAGTTAGACTCCGATGGATCCGACAAGAGACGGAGCATCAGGAACCAACTAACATTACATACAATTAAATTCTCTCTTATTCTCAAAAAGCCTTAACTTTGGAACTGTCATAGAATCTGAGGCCTGACCCACCGGCGTGCAATTAACGATGGAAGTAAAGTTGTCAACCGTGATTTGGTTAACTACCATGCATTATTAATATTTAATATATCATCCAAATCATCCAAATATCTTATAATAAATTATTTCAGATTGGTTTTTTAACGAAAAGGGGCATCATGAAAAATAGAAGTAGAGGCAACGAAGTCTCAACAAGTCTAACAAAGAAGAACAGATCAGCCACAAGGGGTAAGCAATTCGTACCCATCGGAATACCCAACACTTGTCTAAATAACTTAGTACCAAATCTTATGTAAATATTGTCAAGTAGCAAGGTGAGAACTTCACACACTTTCCGACGTTTTCGTGCTTCAAGTCTGTCTACTTATGATTTTTCCACCCTTTACACTCCTTTTAAAGGAAAACTTAATAATTTAAAGGAATTGACATTTTAAAGGGAAGATTCCCTCTATCTTGCATGTAATGTTATAAATGCTTTTTTTCACTTCTGAAGAACATAAACATTATACTTTATCATATGACGTCGCGTCTGAGAGTGTAATAAGGTCATGTAATATTTTCGATAATCCACTAGTGGATTAAATATGCAAATTAGCTAGATACGTCCCGTAACGTTACATGTACGACGTCCTTAACGACATCACGTTTACTAACTGCAGAATATTAACATTTTTATGTAACAATCGTGAATAAAATGCGTTTCAAATGTCATATGATAAATAGAATCTTGCATTCGTGCTCATGTATTATTGACTTAATTAAACTCGTTGAGGAAAAATGATAAAATGCTCGGCAAAGCCTCGCATTTTATCCCTTTTCCTCAACTCGTTTAATAAATTAAATAATACATGAACACTCATGTAAGATCCTCTATTTATGGTATTGTCAGAAAGAGTGTGAAGCTCTCACCTTTCTACTTGACAATATTTACATACGATTTGGTACTTAGTTATTTAGACAAATTATGGGTATTCTGATGAGTACAAATTGCGCCCCCCCCCCTTGTGGCTGATCTGATCTTGTTTTGTTACGAAAAAGACTTCATGATGTCCATTTCCGTTGAAAACCAATCTGAAATCATTGAAACCTTTAGCTCGAATCTGGATATTTGGATGATTTATTAACAATATTAATAAACATGCCTATTTCGATGGTTTGATCAGTCAAATTTACATCCCCCCCCCCGAACTTCCGTGAAATAAAGCAAATTCTTCTGATACCGAGGCCTCGTGTTTGGATTTACATCTTCTATTGCAGACGGGCTTTTCTTTTCTTGGATGGTGATGTTCCTCGTGTGGCATCCTATGGAGTTTATATTTCGCAAGTCATGCAACTGATTTCAACACTCGTAATAAATTGTTAACTGCTAAACTTCTTTATCTGTGTTATCGGCACCATAAAGTACGCAAAGCCTTTTCAAAATTTTAAAGACGGCATTCCGTTTTAATTTTAAAAATTTAGTGTTGGACCTAAATCTCTTCTGCAACAATGCCTATCGAAAACTGAATTTAATGGTGACTTAGTATATAAATTCAGAAAAATATATAAATGCATTGAATTCAGCAACCAATTTCGTAAATTCATTCTTCGATATAAAAATATTGCGCAAAAAAATAAATGTTATAGGACAGACTGCATGCATTGTAGTTAACCCTATCACAGTTGATAACTTTGCTTTCCTCTTTAATTGCATACCGGTGGGTCAGGCCTCAGATACTATGACGGTTCCAACGTAAAGGCTTACTAAAATTAAAAGTTAATTCTATGTAATATTGGTTGGTGCCTGATTCTGTCTCTGATCGGGCCCATCGGATTCCAAATGTTGGTTTTCTTTTGCTCAAGCATTTTAGTGGTTTATTGCTGTCGAGTCCTCACCAATGTTTCTTCTCTGTAGTTGTTTGATTTTCGTGTTCTCGAAGATGTTGCACTGATTGGTTAGGAGGCCTTCATGTGGACTGGACCAATTATTTGTCTAAATCGCGACGGAAGTAAGGGCGAGGATTGCGGCCGCGTGAAATCGATTTAGGCCCCCAGTGGAATTCATTTCGCTGACGGCTCCAAGGCGGTTTATTTTTGTTTTTTGTTAGTGTTTGTCTTTGAGTGTGTGTATCGCTTATATTGTTTGTTTTGGATAGCCAATTGGCCATTTTGTGGGAAAGTAATTGTCCTTTTGGCTTTCCGCTATTGATGTTTCCATAAGTGGTTAGTTATTTCATGTTTCTGGTTCTTTCCCTGTGGTACCTCTGATGGGAGCTGTGTGTTAAATTGTGTCGATTCCCGAACATTGCCGCCACTTCTACATGTATCTTCAATATGTGTTACATCACGAAAACACGCCTATATTATTCTCACCCCATCGAACCCCATTTTTATATAGTAAAACTGGGGTTTACAGGGGTAAACATTATTTTTCTTATTTCTGCTCTTTTATATAGATTGTGGGTTCTCGTTAGAACCGCCTCGATGAGGTGGTTCTAACGAGTACCCACAATCTATAATTTGAGCAGAAATCAGAACAATATCACAGTTATTCATCATCAAATTTCGATTTTTAGGCGGTTATGTTTACAATGCATTTATATAGGCGTGTTTTCGTAATGTATTGCTACCAACTGTTTTGCTATCAAAGATCAGTCACTTGTAAAACTGTGCTTGTTTTTGAACCAGACTGGACGCTTTCAATGACTGTTTCTACATCATCTCGATCATTACTAGTGTTCATGAGATTAATTGTCACTGATTGCTTTGGCTCGGATGTTGACGTGTCTTCTATACAGTCTCGTTTGCAATGGTACCATACGTTGATCGGATGCCCAGCCGCAAACAAAAGGAGTATTAACATTATGAGGTTCACCTGGAACGAAAATGTACATTCATCATTATACAAAATCTGTATGTGTTAAATATCATTTATAACTTAAGTATGGTTGTTTTATACTACTGGAATTAATAGTCTGTGGGATCAATCACTTAAGCACGACTAAATGTGTACTAATAGACGCCGTGCTTGAAATTCAATCTTGAGCTTTAATTTTATCACTTATCTACAAAAATGTTGAGGCAGCTGCTACCAAAACCATTGATGGTACACCATCTTGTACCACTGTCCCTAACTATTTGTTGACGTAAAAGTAGTTTGAAAATAGCTTTAAGTAACTGTAGCCAGACATGCAACAATTTAGGCAAGAATATGAATATGTTATGTAAACTTTATTTTCTACAATCTCTAAAATTTTAATCTACATTTGTTTGTGCTTGAAAAACTAAACGAACGCAGAAATATCTGACTGTATAATAATTTGTTTCACCGGATAAATGTTTGATATATTGTGTCGTCTCTCAAAAACAAAACGTTGAAAACAATATATGATATATGATATAGCAAATGAGATGAAAGAGAATGACAGGGGAAAAAGGAAATAAATGAATGAAAATGAAAAAACCGAAGAAATAAAACCAATCCCCTCTAACTTTACCGACTACAAGAATAGAAGTATTTACTAAGTCAATGTCAGTCGGACGCCCCTGTGACGTAAGATGCACGATACCTTCTTCTCACTTTGTCATCCATTTGCGAAATGTATGAGGTCCCCAAAATGTGATATGTTACAAACTGAGCAAACCTATTTAAGATCAAGAATAAGTAAACAGACTCTGCATAGAATTGTTTAAAACTTTGCAAGCGAGTAAAATTCCACATTCTGCATCGAAATTTGCAATAAAAAGATTAGTCACCGATTTCGTTTAAGTGCCATCACCGCGAAAAAATACCAGAATTATTTGCATTTACAGTGATGGGGATCCGTCAAAATGTGCAAACTGTTTTAGCTGTATTGACAAAAGCAAACTAACTGGCCCATCGATTTTTTCAATAAACTGATGTTTTGTATCACATTTATTGTTAATTTGGATGAGGTGAAAAATGTCCTTGGCTACGAGCTGCAGCAGCATTAAGAAATAACATAAAGTGTGTATAATTTTGGGGCATTTTGACGTAATTTATAATCGACGTTTCAGACCTTCACTTTAACGTTCCTTGATGCTGTAGCCTAGCAAACAGAAAGACCAAATGAAAATATATGTTTTCCTGAACATCATTAGCCAATGTTTGCAACAAAATATCATTTTAAGGCGCGAGTGGTGGCATTGGCCGTACTTAAATTCGTGGTAAATTTTATTCTTAAGTATTTCACAAACAAAGCGTTTGCAAGCATGTGAAAAAGCCATAGTAAGCTGTTCTGCTTATATCATCAAAAATGCTTTATGCAATATTAATGAAAAGAAACACCACAAGAACTAATAGACAAAAGGGACTGTAGACTTCACATGGCACTATTGTGGTAAGTAGCGTCTTTGGATGTGTAAATCAATCAGCGTCGTGGGAACGCAAAAATCTGGCACTGTGAAGACGACGAAAAGATTGTTGGAGTATGCAGACTGATCTGCGTTGTCGCTATACGTGCAGGCTATTTTCTATTTTCTCATCATTCTGAAATTTTCCTTAACTTTTTTTAATATATTGAAGTAAATGACTTGCAGTTTGGAACCTTGCAGTCGACTAGTTAAAAGGGAATAAATAAATAAATGCTACATACTATTTTCATATTACTGAACTAGCATTGCATGGGAGAATAACTGCATTTTCAAAAAGGAAGTTTGTTTGGTATGTAATGAAGTTGCTGGTCAACGAACAAAATGTTTAGCGGCAACGTCATTTGAGTCTACATGACCTTAAGATATTATTTTACTCACATAAAATATTTGGTTGTGAAACGTTGTGCGAATCATTAATTTGAAGGCAAACTGTAGTGTCATCGCCAGTCCTGACACACACATCACTAAACCAATACATCTACCGAAACACTCGCTCGGAAAATGCCTGAAAGAAAAGTAAACACTATGATAATTCACCTTTTATTAGATAATGTTTCGTTTCATGGCTAATCGCACTTCATCATAAAGCTCATTATTATACCTTGTTCAAGCCTCGCTCGGGTCATATGTGAGGCGTCAAGTTCTGCAACGGAAGGTCAGGTGGTTTTTCTCCGGGTAGTCCGGTTTTCGCCCACCTCTGATTAACGATCGGCTCGATATGAGTGAAATAATCTTGAAAGGGCCGTTAAACCAAAACCCCCCCCAAAATAAAATAAAATAATTTTTTTTATACCTTTGGTGTCTTGGGCGGATCATTGAGTAGCAGCCTGTAGTGTTTGATAAAAAAAAGTAATGTACCACTTCTTAACCCCCATTGCTGGGCATTTAACGCGTTGTTTATAGGAGTATACAAAACGAGAACAGAATGTTTGCTGAAACACATGTATCCCCCTACGGCGCTTATCAAAGAAAAACAGTAGGTCAACTGTCACAGTCGAGGTCATAGTGTTAAAACACTGCCACCAATAGAAATACCTTCTCAAAAGCAACATACATGCCCAACAGAAAGGTTGTATGTCTGCCCAACAGAAAGTTTGAATGACTGTTTATGATAGTTTTGTCACAGACTGGCAGACATAGAGACGGTCCAAAACTTATATGCCCCAGAATGGAAAGTCGAATTGAAAGCTCAACAGACAAGCAATACCACCAAAGAGAAGGGCGAAACACAAATATTTAAACGTCATAGGCAGCAGGGTACCGATACCACGGACAACTGCCCTCCAGATGCAGCGCGTGTGATAAGTTTACAATTAAAATATATTTATCACTCTATACAAAATATTCGTCCCGCCCATCGAGGCTGGGAGAAAGAGATTGGGCTGCATGGTGCTTCCGCGCAGAGCTGAATTCGACCTAGCATTTTGGTTCGGGTAAACCGCTAAGAGTATCAAAGCCTGCCCGGGCAAAGTGGTGTGAGTCGGACCTTACCTTAACACCTAGCGGTTTCTTTGGGCTGTAGGGCTTGAGATGTCATTTTATCTCAACATCGGGACAATGGCTCTTAACCATTAGGTCACTCGCCGCTGTGGTTCTAGCCTCCCTCAGGCCACATGTGAGACTCCATATTCTGCAAGGGAAGGTCGGGTTGTTTTTTTTTTATTTTTTTTTTCTCGGGGTAGTCTGATTTTCGCCAACCTCTAATTAACGATCGGCTCAAAATAAGTGAAATAATCTTGAAAGGGCCATAAAACCAAATGAAAATCTCAATGTCGGGTATAAGTCACACAAAATCGGAAGCAACGCCACAAAGATGATAAATAGTGTGAACGGGGACGTAAACCCTATCACAACTAACAATCAACAACAAAACAGCAAGGATTTAACTTTAAAAAGAGGACGAATTAGTTGAGATAACCCTAATCTTAATCTGAGATATTTATTAGTAAACTTTCTCCCAAAATGGCTTTTTTTCTAGAGCTTCGACCGACACTGTTACATCACAAAAGTGTTCTATCAGTATGCTATAATCGGGGCCATTTAAAAACGGTCACAATTTAAGTTTCAGGGAAATTAGTTCCGAGTTTGTTGTACCAAATTACAACGTTTGTTCATGCAAATTTAGACCAAGTCAAGGATGCATCGTCTACTTAAAAGGAATACTTTAGGCACAATTCGATCAGCATAGGCAGAATAATAACAGGGCTTCTGTGCTGTATTTTAAATTCATCCATCTTTCTTTACAAGATGAGTCCGAATATTTTTGCACAGCTAAAACGAAATACCAAAATAAAAGGGAAGGCAATGCTCAGGAATCCATATTATTAAGACACAGCTCCCATCAGAGACACCAAACGGAATAAAAACACAGACATGAACTAACTAGACCCTAAATGAAACATCAATATCTAAAAGCAAATAAGACAGTTACTTTCCCAAAAAATAGCAAATTGGCTATCCAAATCAAAAAGATATCAGCGATACAAAATTCCGAAAGTGTTTGCAATCACCAGATCTAGACAAAAGATCTATGAGTTCCCAAGGTTTCAAATTTCTATCTCTATCGGTCCAGGAGGAGTTATCCGGTATTTGTTAACATGGAGGGTAGGGGTTTTGGCCTCTGATGACCTCCACATTGACCCGAGGTGTCAAATTTTAATTATTATGTGTTTTACTCATTATGCCATTCGATATATATTCATGAAACTTTGATTTTTGAACCGCCGGTGCCCCTCCCCTGGCACCGCCCACAGGGGTGGGATGAAAGTCCGGAAAGTGCCATGGAGATGTTGACGTTGCTTCTAAATTTTGTGCGACTTTTACCAGGCATTACGATTAAATTACATCTCAATCGCTGCCGTCAGAACAAACAGCAGGGTTAATAAATATGGGCGGTCTTGTCTATTTAAATTATTATTAGTAGTAGAAGTGGTAGTAGTAGTAGTGGGAGTAGTAGTAAAACTATGAGCATCATTTTCATTATCATTTTTTATTATCAGTAGTAGTAGTAGAAGTAGTAGTAGTAGTAGTACTAGTAGTAGTTGAAGGAGCAGCAGCAATAAAAGTAGTAGTAGTAGTAGTAGTAGTAGTAGTAGTAGTAGTAGTAGTAGTAGCAAGTGTAGTAAGAGTATAATTGTTATCAATGTTTTATTATCAAAATTATTATCAGCATTAGCAGTAGTATTAGAGATATAATAATTATAATCATTATTATTATTTATGTACTTTTTCTTACAAACAATATTGACTGGTATTTACATGAATCCATTTTATTGCTCCGGTTATGCCATTGAAAAATAGAAGTAGAGGCAAAGACTTCTGTCAAGAAAAATCAGGTTAACACTATTTTGTTAAATCCGCAAAGTACAACTGAATTATCCGAAAAAAGCCATGCATTTTTAGTTTTAGTCAAGAAACACAACATCATTATTGTTGCATTGAATATATGTTTTCTATCCTTTTTCATAACATGTTATAAACTAATTTGAAACGAATTATTTCAAACATTAAATGAAACATAGTGAAACGATATCTTGTGGACACATATATATTCAATTTTGTTACTAAAGGACAAAAACAATTAACATATCTTCTAAGTGAGAATATCGACTATATACTGCTTCCAAAGTCATGGCACGGCAATACGTACAATTTGGTAAGTTTGATATACAACTTCCAATACAAAAAGAAAACGTCATCTTCGCAATCCATGGGCACTGAGTCTTCGCAAGCCAAGGTTACTGACTACGCACCCGTATACTATCCGTATAATATCTTTTAATATTCAGAACAATCAAAACTAGAGCTATCACTAAAGGTGATGAATACCCCCACAAAAACTGCCTTGATAGTACAACAGCGGCATTTTGCAATTTTTTCCTTTGAAAGGGGCCATAACTATGTCGAAAATTGACGAATTGTAGTGGAAATCGAACTTGACCTGTATTTTATGATGTTACATCAGTGTACCAAAAATGATAAAAATCGGTGAAGCGCTTTTTGAGTTATCGTCTGGAAACCAAGTCAACAGACCGACCGACCGACAGACCGACCGACCGACAAGCTCACTCCTATATACCCCACCCCCAAATTTCATTATGCAAAACTTTAAATGCACTCAATAAAAAGGTTACAAGCAAATGCCTTTCTTGATGCACTGCTAGTGAAAATATAGCTCGAACCACCTACACCACCCAAAACTATTGTTTGTTTCATGTAATAGAAATAAATATAGGAATTTAAGAAATAGTCACAGACTAAATATCTGAGCTTAGAAAGTGACTAAGTTCATAATGTGGAAGATGTGACAAGAAAAAACCTAACAGTTATATCCAAAGTACAAGCACACCCTAATAATGTGCAGAAAACATGTGCACATTTCAAAAAACGACTGGTACATAAAGTAAGATAAGTTGCACTCACAGGGTATTTAAAACTAGTTGAACCAGGAAAAAAAAGTTTTTATTTGTTTGTTTGTATTGGAGTTTAACGGCCAAATCAACGCAATTTAGGTCATTTTTAGTCAGTCAGTTTACTTATCCAGACTTTCCTAGGTAGGCTTATACATAAGCGGTTAACTAGTATAGTGCACATTCTTTTGCCAGAAACTGACAACTTCCCTTCTTGAATCAGCGAAATGGAGAGAATGACCGTAGAAAATATTTCATGATCAATCTCCACGAAAGAATGTTGCCGAACCGGCAGGTATCGAACCCGCGTCCTCCTGATCACCAGTCAGATGCGCATTCGACTGAGCTACAGAGGTATAAGTTGAAAAAGTGAAAAAAAAATGATAAAAATAAAGGAGGATAACCCCAAAAACAATTCATATCGGCAGACTACGACAAAAATGTCTGCAAATTTCAAAGGATCCCTAGCAAACTGTAAGAAGAGTTGCGCTCACAAGGCACCGATTCTAAAAGTTGCTGGACCTGGAAACAACTAAGTTTTAGAAGCGAAAAAAAGTTTATGCAAATTAAGGAAGGATAACCCCAAAATCAAATGTTCATCTACAGACCATGATGAAAACACCTGCAATGTTTCAGAAGGATTGGTAATTAATTGTAAGAGGAGTTGCGGTCACAAGGTATCATGCTAATAGTAAGTTGGCCCGGAAAAAATCTAAGTTGAAAAAGTGAAAATAGTTGAGTAAACATTAACGGAAAATAACCCTAAAACCATACGCACATGTGCAGACCATGACAAAAACACCTGCACAATTTCAAATTGGTCGCGTAAAATCGATTTAAGCCCCACGCCCCTCAGTTGAACTCGTTTCACTGACCGTTCCAATGCGGTTCTTCTGTCGCGGTTTATTTTTGTTATGGTTTGTCTTTGAGTGTGTGTATCGCTTGGATAACCAATTGGGTATTTGTGGGAAAGTGACTGTCCTTTTGGCTCCCCCCATTTGTGTTTCCATTAGGGTCTAGTTATTCCATGTTTGTGTTTTTTCCCTTTGGTGTCTCTGAGTGGAGCTGTGGGTTAATTGTATCGATTCCTGATCATTGGCATCACTTCTGTTTTGATAAAAAACTTTAAAAAGACTTGCGCTTACAAGCCATCTATTCTAATAGTATTTGGACCTGAAAAAAATAAGTTCAAAAAGTGAAAATGCAGATACAAAATAAATGGAGGATAACCTCAACACCACTACTCAACTTCAAACCATGACAAAATCATGCGCCAAGTTTAAAATGATCGGTAAGAGGAGTTGCGCTCACAATACACCCAGGTCAACTGTTGATGGAAAAATAACCGGGCGGAAGGATGGAAGGACGGACGGAAACTTGCACGTCTACGTCTTTTTACTAAAGCAGGTGCGACAAAAATACACAGTTCAAGTTCTAGAACATGTACACGATTTTTCGTGTAAGAAATATTCTGTGTAATTGTTGTCAGTTATAATATTAGTGACCTACCATAGGCTAAGTCAATCAAAGGTTCGAGCCTTGGAACGGCCAGTAAAATGTTGTCACTGCGGCGGGGGTAGGGGAGTGAAATCGATTTTACGTGGCCATTTTACTTGGTACTTGAATCATGAAATACGTTCCATGAAAAGGTTATCCTAAGGAAGCAAAGACTACACCACATAACAGCAAAGTATGAATTGTACAGTTTCCTTGGCTAGACCAGCTAGTTTCTTCCAGTTAGGCCTCATCAGTGACCCTCAAATATTTTCAAAAATCCACAACGGAATCAATGATCCCAAAGGACAAGAAAATATAAACTACGCTATGATGAAGGGTGGGAAATATTTTACGGCCGTCACACATTCCATTTACACAAGCTGTAATAACGTTAAATATGTTCTATGAAAGGTTTATACAAGATAAACACCGTCAGTTAGGCCACTGTAAAGCGTAATTTAGATGTTTGGCCATACTGGTTGCGTCAATCTAAAATGTGTAGTCCAACATATTCGTACAGCAAAGAACAACTTGTTAACAAGTCCATGAAATAAATAGCCCTATAAACACCACTTCAAGTAGAGAAAAGTGGGTTTCCAGGGATATACATTATTTTTCATATTTCTGGTTCAAGACATAGGTTGTGGGTCCTTAATGAGGTTCTAACAAGCATCGACGGCCTATGTTTTGAGTAGAAATAAGAAAGGTATTACACATTTTCATACGAAAATTAATCCTTGTCATGCTGCGCCCCGGATATGTCTTATCTTCCAAACAATGTAGATCCAGATCAGATGGCTTCTGAAGAAGCCATCTGAGCAGGATCTTCATTGTTTGTCAATCAGTTCATGAATTTATTGCAATAATTTGCATCAAGTATTCTGATTGGTAGATAATTAGTAGTGGTTGTGGCATATTTTAATATTCAGCAGGTCAAGGGTTAAACGTTTTGGAGATTGGAAGAAATGTGCTCTATCCCAAGGATGTTTTAGCAATGCTTAACCGAGAATTCTCACTCAGAATAAAGCATCGCATGTCTGCATGATTAGCAGGGCCGATACTCGTCCGCAGAGCACACAGCGATGACTCTTTTCTAAACGCAGTCTGAAAACAGTTTTGGTTGGTTTGCTCAATGTTGCTCACATGGCTTTCGACTGAGCGCAGTGACATTAAATGTGAGTGTACTGAACATAACTGATATTGTTTTAATCCCTTTATCCCTTTCCAGAGTCTTTTTATTTGGGCGTGGGGGGATGAGGTGGGTTTTACGACCCTTTTCAAAAGTATTTCGCTTTTATCGAGCCTATCGTTAACCAGAGGCTGGCGAAAACCACCTGATGTGCCGTTGTAGAACATGGCGTCTCATATGTGACCCGAGACTTTGAAATTTGGCAGGAAAAAAATGAATATGCCAATGGTATTTAGGTTCAAGCCTTCCACAATATAGATTTTCCTATGCCATGTTGTTTTTCTTTTCTTTTTTAAACGGGCTGTTTTGGGTTGTTGTTTTTTTAATCCAGCCCCCCCCCCCACCCCCCCCCCCCCCCAAATGGAGTTGTTTATTCGAAATATTCCTTTTAATTCCCAGAGACGGTGGGTATTCGAATTATAACAATAATGTATACTCAAAATAGCACCATAGCATTACGATAACACAACCATGTGATATAGAACATATTTCAAACCTAGAAAAAAAAGGTAATTTTTCTGCTAAAAAATTGTGTTATTTTTGTTATTTATACTCCAAGTATAGGTTTTGGGTGCTCGTTAGAACCGCCTCATTGGGGTGGTTCTAACGAGTACCCACAACCTATGTCTTGGAGAAGAAATAAGGAAAAATAATATTTACCCCGTAAACCCCAGCTTTCTCTATATAAAGTGGGGTTTAGTGGGGTCTTTATGTCACGGACTTGTCCACTTGATGAATGGGTTTTCTGGTCTGGCCCAGAGAAACTTGTACACTTCATACTTTTTCGTTCTTTGGTGTATTCCATCACGAAAACCTGCTTATATAAATCTGACACCCTCGAACCCAACTTTTATACAGTAAAACTTAGTGTTGTTCCGATTGTCGCTGAACATCGAAAACTAATCGGTTTGCGCAATGTCGGCGACAATCGATAGCACTTTGGTCACTATCGATTGTAAATGAAGCCTGCCGGGCACACTCTTTTTATCGCAGAAAAAAAAAACAACAATCATAATGCAATCTTGATTAGGTTTCTTTCCTTTGAAGTCTATTTACCTGCATTATTTTCATCCTCTTTAAATTAACCAGGCACGTGTTTTAGCACCTGACACCTGTGACTGTCCACGCTTCAGCGACAATAATTAGTGCATTTGGCACTGATTATAAATACCGTTATGTAAACATGTTTTTAGCATGTGACACCTGTTTACTTCAGCGACCATAATTAGTGCCGTTGGCGTTGATTATAAATACCGTTGTGTAAATGTACTATCTTATCGCTTTTGACAGTAATAGAGACGTGCTCAAATGTGAGCTCGGTATTCATTTCAATATAAACATAAATAAATAACGTTCGAGAAGTCAAAATTGAATATGTTTAAGTTTGTTTATCCATATCAATTCTTCCGAAATGAATGCGTTGTAAGTTTTAGAGTGTGTAATTTCTACCAATTTGCGATATAAATCGGATTTGTAATACACCTCAACCTCGCTGTGTCCCGGAACTCCGGGTCCAACCAACGCACAGTGTCAGTTAACCGAATCGCGTTATAAACGCCGACCGTATTCTTCACGTTACTATTCTACTATTACACTGCAAACACACGCCTCCGGTCATACCGATAATCCTATAATGAATGTTCCGTGTGACAAGGTGTGAAAAAAAGGTTAAGTTATGACTCTTATTTGGGTATATCCCTCAATCATAAAACGCAATCAACAAGTGTGAAAATCCTCCTAAGGCGATTAGCAACATCTAAAGGTGGCTGTCTGCAAAACAAAAACATGCTTTTCTACTGTCTTATGAACGCTAGATTTGCTGTTTTTTTTTCGCGGGAAAAATCGCATGCTTGGCGCGAAAAAAAACAAAAACGACCTCCTTACGGTGCTATTGGTAAATAAGATAGAACTTTCAAAACACAACCGTTTAGTTATTGAGAAAATATTTTATCGGTTCCAGTTTTTTTATGAAAGAAAAAAACGGCCTATTAAAATAAAACAATAACATTCAATGCATGTATATTTGCTACAATCCGATGATGTCATTTACCGATCGCCAACAGAAAAAAACGATAAACAATTGATTTATCAGTGATGTTGGTTGCAGAAAACTTTTATGTTCGCATTTGTCTTGCCCATAAAGGTGGGTATGAAAGTTTCGGCTCATTTTATAGCCTGAATATTAAATTGTTAATTAAACTGCTTTCTTTTACGGTGATCTCTTTCTCGCTAAGCTGACAGTTTTGAGTTGATTGCATGTCATGTTTTATCACGCGTGTCGAAGTAATTAAGTTTGTATATCTTTAATTAGGTACTATGAATCTCAAATCGTGTGTGATTGTCACACCAAGGTATTTAATGGAATCACCGTTCCATTAATTCCATTGGGTCTCTTCCTATTTATCTGCATAATACTGCATTAACTTTAACGGGCTGAAATTTCATGCCCCATTTTCGTGCCCAACATCCTTATCATCATGTGTCTATATCATTCTGAGTCCTTATAGTAGCAAACACAGTCGTCTGCGAACAATCTTATTTCTGAATCAATGTCAGAGGAAATATCATTAATGTACAGGGAGAATAACAGGGGACCAAGAACAGTCCCTTGTGGGACACCAGGCAAAACTAGAGCCCACTACCTTATTAACTATGAGCTGTTTTCTGGAGCAAATTACGCTCTGTAATTGGGTGGGAATGTATAAATGGAGGCTCTGAAAAAGTGTTTGCTATCGTTGTATATTGTTGAAGCGAATGATGGGATATCCGATTGTACAATCGATAATCAATCGGTTTTACTTTACCGATAATCGATTGTAATTTTTCTGTCCGATTCACAACACTAGTAAAACTTCGGTTTACAGGGATATGACTTATTTTCTTATTGTTGCTCTAAAATATAGATTATGAGTACTCGTTAGAACCGCCTCGCCAAGGCGGTTCTCGCGTGTACCAGCAATCTATGTTTAGAGCAGATATATGAAAAATATCTGAATTTTTCATAAGAAAATCATTTTTTGGTGGCAAAATTGTCAATATATTTGAATATGCGTGTTTTCGTAATGCTTGCACCAAAGAATACATGACTGTATGTGCATAGGTACATGAAGTACCTATATGAGAGCCGGTTCAAACCAACATGTGTCTTCGAGCACGTGTGCTTAGCAAACATTTAAGCATTATTATACCAAACGGAATTGTCCTACTTATAGAAATTTATATAGAAGCAGTCGATTTAAAAATTTAGGGGTGTTAGATTGTGTTTTCACCAAAATTTATTTGGAAAATGACTGAACTTTTAGCAAACAGTGGAGGCCCTGATTAGACGATAAATGGATTAAATTAGCCTATGAACCGTTCAGTACTACGTGAAATGCAAGTGAAGGCAGTGATCAAGAATCGATACACCTAACCCATAACTCTCATTAGAGACCCCAAAGCAAAAGAAACACAAACATGAAATAACTAGACACTAATGGAAACATAAATAGCGGACAGCCAAAAGGGCAGTTACTTTGCCACAAAATGGCCGATTGCCTATCCTAAACAAAAATGTTTAAGAACGGTCAGTGAAAGGAATGTCACCGGGGGGCTTAAATCGATTTTACGCGGCCGCAATCCTCGCCCTTACTTCCATCGCGGTTTAGACAGATAATTTGTTCAGTCCGCATCAAGGCCTTCTACCTCATCAGTGCAGCATCCCTGAGAACACAAAACTCAAAGAACCACCGAGATGAAACAACGGTGAGGACTCGACAGCAGTGACCACTGAGATGCTGGAGCAAAAGAAAACTAACGATGGGCCCAACTAGAGACAGAGTATCAGGCACCAACCAACATTGCATAAGGTTAAATTCTGATTCTCAGTAAACTAGTAAGGAAAGGTCAATCAGGAAAGGCCACAATTCAAGAACGCAGTTGTCTCAAGTCACCTATAGAAAGTGACATGGAGGCACACACAAAAACAGACGAAACATGAACCAACGGCACAAAGCCATTTAAAAGTTAAGACAAGTTTGCAAGACAGCGTAATGTGATATATTGACATATTTCCTTTGAAAGTCGGCAGCAGTCAAGTTTAAGTTATTATAAACATTCCTATGCCATGGCAATTGGTACTGCTAACTTATCTGACCATATGATCACATTAAAGAATTTCTAATTGGTTGGTGAGTGTGAGAAAATATTTTGACACAAGCGTGGTTCTGTATGTTAGGCTGGATTGGAGAGAAACTTCAGATTAATTTTTTGGGCTTGTTTGACAATATACATTTGCCATCCTAAATTATTCTAAAATTGTAAAATGGAAAAAATAACTGTTATTGGAAACTATATTTGGAATTGTGTACGAGCATATTATATAATGTGTAAAAGAAATTGAAAAGGAACTTGTGAAATAAAAGAACTGATTTGAATTGTCGTTATCCATTATACTATAATTCCCGAGAAGAACAAAAAGGGTACATAAATACTACAGTAAGTCTATACGCTTGAACGGTCATAGAATCTGAGGCCTGACCCGCCGGCGTGTAATAAAAGAGGGAAGCAAATTTGCCAACCGTCATTGGGTTAACTACCATGCATGCAGTCCTGTCTAGTCGAATGTTATGTATGGCAAACACATAGTCTGACCTGTCTGCCTGTATGATATCTGGGATAATTGCGAGTCATACAGCGCACAGACGAGACTCGGATCAGTCTGCGCGTACGTGGATACGGAGGCTGATCTGAGTCTTCGCTGGATGCATATGTCCTAATACACAGCTCTGTCAGTCAAGGCACAAGCGATATCAACAAAGATTCGGAAAGACATAACATGAGCAACACTGTGTAATTAGCACGCACATCGTTTTGCGACAATGTTGTTTTATCTGCCACAACAATAAAAAATGTTTTCTCGGTTCTTGTTAGAATGGCTGTAATTAGGCGGTTCTAGTGAGTATCCACTACCTAATTTATGATTAATGCCGGCAGGGTCTCAGTGCAGTTAGAGAAATCTGTGTAGGTATCTTGTTTGTTTCTTTGATTTAAGGTTTAACGTCCCCGTCATCACTGATAGATCATATTGGAGACGTTGCTTCAAATTTTGTGGGACTTTTACCTCACATTGAGATGAAATGACTTCTCATGCCCTGTCGCCCAATGAAGCCAATAGGGGTTATAAGCATGGACGGACCGACTCACACCGCTTTACCTGGGCAGACTTCCACTGACCGTTCCAAGGCGGCTCTTCTGTGGCGATTTATTTATGTTGTTGTTTGTTACTTACTGTGGGTATCACTTGTGTCTTTTAATTTTGGATGGCCAAATGGCCATTTTGTGGGAAAGTAACTGTCCTTATGGCCTTCCTTTGTTTAGGTTTCCATTATGGTCTGGTCGCTTAATGTTTGTATTTCTTTCCCTTTGGTGTCTTTTATGGGTGGAGTAAGTTAATTGTATCAATTCCTGATCTTTGTTTTACTTCTACTTTGATACGCTAAGCGGTTTACCAGTACTCGTGTGCGGTCGGTTTCAGCTCTGCATGGAAGCACCATGCAGCCCATCTACTTCTTCAAGCTCCGATAGGCGGGGGCGTTCTTGAGTAGGTTCAAGATCTCTTCCGTTATTACACGATTACTATGTATACTTTCATCTGGTAAAACCTAGTGTGTGTATATACCTCGTAATCTTAACCATCTGTGTCCCCCTTGAAGGATCAATGCGGAGAAAGTAAGCATCATTTGAACAGGTCCGTGAAATGAACACCCCCGTACACCCACTTTTATATAGAGAAACCTGGGGTGTACGGGGGTATACATTATTTTTCTTATTTCTGCTCCAAAACACAGGTTGTGGGTACTCGTTAGAACCGCCTCAATCAGGCGGTTCTAACGAGCACCCACAATCTCTGTTTGCACTATTAATAAGAAAAATGTCACAAATTTTCATCAGAAAAGTAGGCATTTTGGAGATATGCACTATACCGCACGGGTGTGTTTTCGTAATGGAAATAAAGCTTTAGAACCAATTGCAATTATGTTATGAATGACACACACATAGTTTATGTTTAGAACATAAATACTTTTATCGGGAACAATACAAGGTACAGAAAAAAAAACATCATATCGCGTGGATGAACGTTTTTCAAATCGGGATGCATACTTACACGTGGCTCAAAATTGCACATAGGGTAGATAAGGCCGCAACTTTTTCGAATGTAACAAGAACACATGATAATACGTTGAAACCAGTGTGAGGTAATAACGCTGTTATTCCACTCATTAAAGAAATGACGTATGTAGCGACAATGGCATGAACTATATTCATCATCTGATCTGTTTTCGGATCGGATACTGAAATATAAATATATATTCAAACACAGCACGCCTATATAAGCAATTGAAAGGTACAGCGATTAAATCTACATCATATCACAGGAAGCGGCGTCGTAAAACGCCATCGTTTAATGAAGTGCTTTGTTTGACGTTAGACACTAAAACAAACATCAAAAAAGAGATAATATTTGTGGTACAGTCAGTAATGTTGGCGGGAATTCTTCTAAAAGGCGAAAGGTTGGGGAATTTGAAGGTAACAACAAACATATTGTCGATTTTTACTGTTGTGGAATCAGAACGGACCAGTTCTAATGTGTGATTTGTAAAGTAATAAATCGAATTTTCTTTCACATATGAGTATACAAAGCACTCACTCTACGCGCTCGTGATTTGATCTACTATACACCTGACCTCCAAACTGTGATCGGTTATCTAACACACTAACATATTACATCATCTGAAATTTGAATGAAACTCGACCAAAGATAAAAGAGAAGTTATCATTAATAGATTTTTTTTGCTGTTTTTTTTTTATCTATTTTAGCACTTGTGGCCACCAGTGCTAAAATATAAAAAAAAAAACGTACAAAACAGCTATAATGGTCTCACTCCAATGAACAAGTAGCCACCAGTGCTAAAATAGATATAAAAACGTACAAAAAAAGCTATAATTGTCTCACTCCAATAAAGAAGTAGCCACCAGCGCTAAAATAGACAAAAAAACGTACAAAAAAGCTATAATAGTCTCACTCCAATGAACAAGTAGCCACCAGTGCTAAAATAGATAAAAAAAAAAAAAAAAACAGAAAAAAAAAACCAAAAACAAAACAATTAATGATAACTTCTCCTATATCTTTGGTCTCGTTAGCACCATTCTTGTGAAGTTTAAATTTATTTTGACCGATGGGTAGAGAAGAATTTTCGACTTGGCGTGTGTGTGTGTTTTCGTTTATAGGTCTGGAGGCCATCTTGTTCAATGAAGTGAAGCTGAACTAGCTGTTTTGGCTGATGATCATATAAACAATATTCCTGTGAAGTCTGAATAAGTTACACAAGATGCTGCCATTTAAATGTTTGTTTTTGTCGCGGAAGCTCTGGTGGATATGTTGTTCATCGGAGTGAAAAGAAAAAGCTAAAAGTTAAGCATTTGGAAAGAAAGAACACATAAAAGAACGAAAATCGGAGACTCGGTTTTATTGAGGGTCTTCATACATAGCCGTTTTAACAATTTTGCTAGAGAGTCACCTAAGCAGCATTCATGTGATTTGTTAATGTACGGGACCAAACATTTGGGAGGATTTACCTTTTTTCCTGCTATTGTAGCTCTGGTGATCAACTTATTTATTGGAGCGAAACGGTTTTAGTTTTTTTTTTTTTTTTTGAGGCCATTCATCGGAGCGCAACCCATTACGAAAACAAGCCTATATAATTTTGAACCCCTTAAACCCTACTTTAATATTACCAAAACTGGACTTTACAGGGGTAAACCTTTTCTTATCTCTGCTCTAACATATAGATTGAGGCGGTTCTAATGAGTACACCACAATCTGTATTTTGAGCAGAAATAAGAAAAATATCACACTTTTTCATCTTAAAAAATTCATTTTTTTTTCGGCGATAAAGGTTACAATGTACTTGTATAGGCGTGTTTTCGTAAT
Organism: Lucinisca nassula; assembly: GCA_963580285.1. Lineage (NCBI taxonomy): Eukaryota > Metazoa > Mollusca > Bivalvia > Lucinida > Lucinidae > Lucinisca > Lucinisca nassula. Next base: position 53,307,139 of record OY757022.1, read on the forward strand.
GGATACTGCAATTTTGGTAGTTGGAGGCATGGACAACAATCCTATGAAATATGAATGAATTTTCCTATGAGTACATGAGGAGTTGTCTACTATGATTTTTCTATTTTAGCTCTGGTGGACATCTTATTCATTGACACGAAACAGTTTCTAACTGTTGGATTTATTTTGCTCTGGCATTTCAGTGGTTTTTTGCTGTCGAGTCCTCACCGTTGTTTCATCTCTGTGGTTGACTGATTTTTGTGTTCATGGAGATGTTGCACTGATGAGCCAGGAGGCCTTCATGCGGAGTGAACAAATTAATTGTCTTAATCGCGACGGAAGTAAGGGCGAGGAGTGTGGCCATGTAAAATCGATTTAAGCCCTCCCACAGTGCAATACGTTTCCGCTGACCGTTCCAAGGCGGTTCTCCTGTCGCGGTTTATTTTTGTTATGGTTTGTCTTTGGGTGTTTGTGTCGCTTATATTTTTTTATTTTGGATAGCCTATTGGCCTTTTTGTGGGAAAGTAACTGTCCTTTTGGCTTTCCGCTATTGATATTTCCATTTGGGTCTGTTGGTTCATGTTTGTGTTTCTTTCTCTTTTGTGTCTCTGATGGGAGCGGTGGGTTAATTGTATCTACATTATCTATTTCGATAGAGGGTCACCTAGGCACAATTGCGGCGAAGTTTGAATGGAGTTGACCTTTGGAATTTGACAAATTGTCATCTAAAGCAATTTGTTGATGGCGGACGACTCACCTCGGACGCCGGACATTTACTGACCACAATAAATCACTAATAAATAAGCACGCTATGCACTTCGTGCTCAGGTGAGCTAATAAATAAGCACAATATACGCATCGTGCTCAGTTGCGCTAATAAATAAGCACTATATGCACATCGTGCTCAGTTGATCTAATAAATAAGCACTATATGCACATCGTGCTCAGTTGAGCTAATAAATAACCACTATATGCACATCGTGCTCAGTTGAGCTAATAAATAAACACTATATGCACATCGTGCTCAGTTCAGCTTATAAATAAAGACTATACGCACATCTTGCTCTGGTGAACTTACAAAAAGGCACTATATGCACATCGTGCTCAGGTGAGCTAATAAATAAGCAGGTTAAACGTTATGATTATGAAATTGATCAGTTCTAGCAGTAATAAATCACAGTTTGTACGTCATCTGTAAAGTATATCAAATCTAGAGCGCGTAGCGCGGGTGATTTGTATGCTTACAACTTTATTGCACATTGCGATTTTTTACTTTACGCGAGCTCGTAGAGTTCTTAATACTGACCAATAAACTGTGATTTAATACTCAACTATTCACACACAAGAGCTAGTCCATTTCAATTCTAAGATATTAACAAGAGGACCATAATCTTCCTATATCGCTCACCTGAGCTAACAGATTGGAAGTTTCGGGATGTTCCAATCTATACTGAAGGGTTTATGCTGATGACAAGGTCAAAAATAGGTATTTTCAGCATTCAAGGGTCATAACTCTATGAGAGATAGGTAGACATCACCAGTTTTCAAATCATCCGAACTTTCATTCCCAGCCTACTTATAAGCTAGTTTCAGGAAGATTCTAACACAACTAAAGGACTTACGGTGATGACAATGTACAAAATAGGCATTTTCAGCACGGAAGGGGACTTACTTCTATGAGTAATATGCCAGCAATGTTAGTTTGCAAACACATTCAAGCTTTTATTTATAACTTACTTATATGTAAGTTTCAGGAAGGTCCGTTCAAAACTTAGGGACTTATGATGATGACACTGTCCAAAACAGGCATTTTCAGCAATCAAAGGGACATAACTCTATGACAAATAGGCCGACCTCACCAGTTTTTGAACTCATCCGAGCTTTTACTTACATGTAAGTTTCAAGATGATTCGATCTTAACTGAAGAGGCTACGGTGATGACAAGATTAAAAAGAGGCATTGTCTGCAACCAAAGTGACGTATCTATGATAAATAAGCCGACCTCACCGTTTTTTCACCTTATTCAAGCTTTTATCCCTGACTTGCTTATATGTAAGTTTCAAGAAGATCTTATTAAAACTGAAGGGGCTACGGTGATGACAAGGTCAAAAACTAGCATTTTCAGCAAAATAGGGAACATAACTCTGTGAGTAACAGACCGACATCGCTAGTTTTCGAACTCATCATAGTTTGTATCCCTGTCTAACTTGATAAGCAAATAATTTTCAACAAGACATGGTGAAAACTGAAGGAGTTACGGGAAATTGGAGTTTAATGGGGTCAGAGTTATATAGGCGCGTTCTCGTGATGAAGAAAAGAAATTGTTCCTCACAAAGGGAATCTTTAATAAATGCTAAGAAAGTAGCCCATCTATTTTCTTACGATTACTTATAATTTGTGGACTAGTCTAACACAGCGCTGTCTTTCCAAAGGCAATGGAAATGAACTGATTTCTTCAGCAACAAATCAAAAGGCAGAAACGCATGACGCAAAAAAGCAATTTTATGAGGTCACGCGAAGATTTTATGACGTAAGACAGCAAAATAAATATGATCAGGATTCGATACAATCCACCAACAGCTCCCATCAGAGACACCGAAGGGAAAGGAACACAAACATGAAATAACTGGAAACGTCAATAGCAGAGAGCCAAAAGGACAGTTACTTTGTAATTCCCACAAAATGGCAAATTGGCTATCCAAAAGAAGAAGAAAAACAAAACAAAACAAAAAATAATAAAAAATAAGCATTAAAAGCGATACACACACTTAAAGACAAAGCATTACAAAATGTGATTTTCTCGAATCAAAAATTACAAAAGGGCATACATGTAAATTGGTGCGATACAGTCTATAATGTGGCGGGTTTCTTCAAATAATGGAAGAATTTGAAGGAAACAACAAAGTAATTGTCGATTTTTAGCCCACCTCATTCTGGATACTGGATAACATGTTCGATACATGCATTTACATGCTTAGTATATTTACCATCACAAAAAACATGCCTATATAATATGACCCCCTTGAACCCAACTTTTATATAGTAAAATTTCCCTACACCAAAGTGTAGTTTGTATTTCCTTGTCATTTAGGATCATTGATTCCATTGTTGAATTTTGAAAATATTTGAGGGTCACTGATGAAGCCAAATTGGCCGAAACTAGCTATTCTGGCCCAGAAAAAATGTGCACTTCATATTTTCCCCTTCTGTTGTGTATTCTTTGCTTTTAAACGATAACCCTTTAATAGATCATATATACAGGGGTAACCTTTATTTTTTTTATTTCGATCTATATTGTTAGCAGAAATAAGAAAAATATTACAATTTTGCATCTTTAAATTTTCATTTTTTCGTCGATAAATGTTACAAAGTATTTGTATACATATAAGTGTGGTCTCGTAATACAGAGCAGACCTACGATACACTGACGCACAAGTTGTCATATGATCATTTTGTCACGTCAGAATAAACCATGGTTCTCCAATATGATTAAACGATGGCCACGTAAAATGGTTTACGCTGTTCGGTTTTAATAGGACACCCACATTCAACTGATTTATTTGTTTTCTTGCTTGATTGTTAGCCCTCAAACAATAATATGGAAAATGATATAATGCGAATATAAATATTAAAGGTTATTCATTTCTCGGTAATTGACGTGTGAATGTCACTCTAATAATTCTCCGTTTTTCACTTACTTTGCTTGTAACCCGATGTAATACATACTTCAGTGAACGTTAAATATTACCATCTGGGGTCCACTTCAACTTTGCTTGTTACCCGATGTAGTACATACTTCAGTGAACGTTAATTATTACCATCTGGGGTTCATTTAAACTTTGCTTGTTACCGATGTTGTTTAAGGGGAATGGGATTACCTTCAGGGGAGGCAACACCTGCAAAAGATTTTCGTCTCCAATGTCAATAGTGGTCAACACTAAAAGGAAAGAACTTGCTCCGGAGGATCAAATTCTTTCCTTCAAGAGTAGACCCCTTCTTCAGTGGTACAGGGCTTACAGGAAAGCGAACTGGACGTCCCGGAAGTTGTCTCCCTTTGAAACATGGCGGAAAAAATCTGTCAGGTGTTCCCATTCCTCTTAACTTCAATGAACGTAAAAAGTTGCATTAATTGCTTAACCCAATTAGTACCAGAAACCCCAAAACGGGTACCCTGGCAAACAGCTCAGGCCCAGATCAGACGCGGGCCTCCACTGTTTGCTAAAAGTTCAGTCATTTCCCAATAAATTTTGATGAAAACACAACCTGACACCCCTAAATTTTGACAGAACTGCTGCTATATATAAGGAGGAAGATTCCATTTGGTACAAAAAGGGTTAAATAGGATGCAACTCACCGAAACTTTTCTTCCAGTCCATTATAACTCCAATGATCGGTGATATAGGCAAACTAAACAACAACATTATACCATAGATAGTTGTGTAGTGCATGGCTGAAAAGGAACATTGCACAAAAATGAGTTTAAAAAGTTAATAAAGTGAGCTAAATTGGTAAAGACCCATGTTAGAAAGTAACGAAATAGAATCATAAAGATTCGTGTAGTTTTTTTTTTCATATTTGAAGTAATGACGGGCCTACAAATACAACTTTATAAGTGAGCCATCAGAAAGCCTGTTTTGCTACCATTAAAGGTGCAGTCACACATGGGCTTCCTCGCAGTCTGATCCAAAGATTTGTAATGGCGGATTAGGTAGTTCATTTCCTTTAGTTTCTGTATATATATATTATCCTATTGTACACAATATTTCATATTGCCAGTGTCTACGTGACTATCACCACCAAACACGCCTATATAATTTTTACCCCTTTGAACCCCACATTATATAATAAAACTGGGGTTTACACGGGTAAATCTTATTTTTCTTATTTCTGCTCAAAGGCATAGATAGTGAGTACTCGTTAGAACCGACTCGTCGAGGCGGTTCTAACGAGTACCGCAATCTACGTTTTGTGCCGAAATAAAAAAATATCACATTTTTTCATCTTAAAATTTTAAAGTAAAGGTTACAATGTATTTGTATAGGCGTATTTTTGTAATGCCACTTCAGCTTAACCACGAAAAGGCATTTGCACGAAATACAGGAAATTGTTATTTATATCTTGGTATTCCCCGTCACTTTGACGACAGAGGATTACCTGTAAAACTAATTACGAAAACACGGCTATACAAATACATGTAAACTTTATACTTGTACCGTTGTTTCATCTCTGTGGTCGTTTAATTTTTGTGTTCACGGAACTGTTGCACTGATGAGTTAGGAGGCCTTCATGCGGACTGAACAAATTATTTGTCTAAATCGCGACGGAAAACGTGGGCGAGGATTTTGGCCACGTAAAATCGATTTAAGCCCCCAGTGGAATTCGTTTGACTGACCGTACCAATGCGATTCTTCTGTCGCGGTTTTTGTTGTGGTTTGTCTTTGAGTGTGTGTATCGCTTATATTATATTGTTTTGATAGCAAATTGACCGTTTTGTGGAAATAACTGTCCTTTAGGCTTTCCGCTATTGATGTTTCCATTAGGGTCTAGTTGTTGCATGTTTGTGCTTCTTTTCCTTCGATGACACTGATGGGAGCTGTGGGTTAATTGTATCGATTCCTGATCATTACTTCACTTCTATATTGCCGCCGAAAGAACGAAATTGTTTCAGATAAAAATGGTCGTTACGGTTCTAACGGGTACCCATAATCTATATTTTAGAACAGAAATTAGAAAAATACGGTTTAATCCTGTAAACCCCAGTTTTACTATATAACAGAGGGGCTCAAGGGAGTCAAACTTACAGAGGCGTGATCACTCGCTGGCGGCTCACTCGCTGGATTTCGGCTCGAATGGCAATAGGATTGTCCAAGATGTGTTTAAATTTTGATTAAAACTGACTCGTAAACGAATATATTCCAAGGGTCCTAAACTAGACGTAGGCAAGCAGTGCAGACGCAGATCAGACATCTACACGATTTGCTTTTAGTGCAGGAACTTATTGGTAAAACTGAACAGTCTAAATCCTCCGTCAGGACCACTTTCCAGGCTCGACCCACCAGTGCTGTCTGTACTTTGTTGTGTGGAGTAATACTATATAGTGCTACCTGATTTACTTTTCTAAATTGGGAATACAGCTGTCAAAATAAGACGACAAATTGAAGTAAGGGATACGTCCTAAATCATTTGCAATTTATAATGACTTAGTGTTGTAACTTCACGCGTCTGAGCGTGTAATAACGTCATGTAATAAATTCGATAATCCACTAGTGTATTAAATATGCAAATAAGTTAGATACGCCCCGTAACGTTACATATACATTGTCCTTAACGACGTCGCGTTTACTAATGGCGGAATAGTGACATTTTTTTTTATAAAACAGTCGTGAATAAAATGCGTTTTAAATGTCATATGATAAATAGAATTTTGCATTCGTGCTCATGTATTTTTGAATTTATTAAACTCGTTGAGGAAAAGGATACGAGCATTTTATCCCTTTTCCTCAACGAGGTTAATAAATTCAATAAGAACTGACCACTCATGTAAAATCCTCTATGTATCTCGTCTTACCTTCAGGAGAGGTCTCTGTCAGATTCGAGAAACCGAGATCGATATTCATATCAAATAAAAACCATTTAACGGATAGGATCGTGAACCAGACCAGTATCCATAAATACATTGAGCTCTTTAACATTGAAGCCATTAGAGATGATGAAGCTTTAGAAGCCTTTCCTCCAGCTGAAAATAGACAGGTAAGCAAGTAAAACAATTTCAAATAAAGCATCACAAACCATCACGAAAACACGCCTATATAATTTTGACCCCCTTGAGCCCAACTTTTATATAGTAAAACTGGGGTTTCCGGGGGTATACCTTATTTTTCTTATTTCTGCTCTAAAATATAGATTGTGGGTACTCGTTAGAACCGCCGCGATGAGGCGGTTCTAACGAGTGCCCACAATCTATATTTTGAGCAGAAATAAGAAAAATATCACATTTTTTCATCATGAAGTTTTCAATTTTTTCGGCCATAAAGATGGCAATGTATTTGTATAGGCGTGTTTGCGTAATGCACACACTGCAAGCTTTATCATATGACGTCGCGTTTGAGAATGGAATAACGCCATGTATTACATCCTGTAATCCACTAGTGGATTAAGTAATTCTCTTTGTCAATCAAACAAAGTGGGTGATGAATTTCACTTTCTGTTTGAATGTCCCGCATTTGACCTCAGTGCATTCCATTATTCTAAATACGAAGGCCAGACACATATAAACTAGATTTGTTATTCAACACTGAGTATTATCCTGCTCCAGAAACTGAGCACTTTCATCTTAAAATTCTAAAAACACATTCCCATAAGATGTCCTGGTTAAGTAAAATGTGCACCCCACAAACTATAACTGCATATTGCATCAGTTCCAACGTATAAGCGTGATTGTTTCTGTCTATGTGTGTGTGTGCTTGCGTTCGTGCGCGCATGCGTACGTGCGTGTGTAATTGGAATTAATTGAGCTACAGAGTAGGTGATGGGAATATGTGAAGGTGAATATGTCCCGACGGGCACATAGTGTTGAGGCGTGGTTGTGTTGTTGTACCAGTGTTTGTTCGACATCGAATGATCGCTGGTGAAAAGAATCTTTTTAATACTGTGTGCCTCCAAGGATACTACAGATCAATGTTTACTATGACACCAACTTGTACTGTGTCATGATTATTTGGTACCTTGTAATGTGCTTCTTATATCCCCGGCATACGAAGTATGCTATGGGGGTATATAGTTTTCGTCTTGCCGTTCGTTCGTTCGCAGCAACGAAACGACATTTAGGGGGCAAAAAATTTGGACAGTTTGACACTTAAGTATATATTCGTGAGTCCAAATGGACTTTATTCCGTTATTTTGGTACTTAAGTGGCAAAAATTGTCACTTAGATGGCTTGCCGCTTAAGAGAATTTGCCGCTTAAGTAGTCAATATGCCGACGCCTAGCCACTTAAGTATCCATTCGTGAGAATGTCCGTCCGTCCGTCCATCTGTGTGTCCGTCTTTCCGTCTGTCCGTTCGTTAACATTTTGGTTTAAGTTTTGCGTCAAAGTTTCTAAGAGATTGTATGTCCTGAACCCTTTGATAGATTTAGTTGATACTTACAGTGAAGTTACATACTGGTCTAATAATTCCACTGATGCATGTCCCTGCCCCACAGTGACCTTGAGGTCAAGGTCACAGACTTAGAAATTTTACATTTGGTTAAAGTTTGGCGTCAAAGTTTCTAAGAGATTGTATCTTCTGAACCCTTTGATAAATTTAGTTGATACTTACACTGAAGTTACATAATGGTCCCAAAATTTTATTGATGCATGTCCCACCCCCACAGTGGCCTTGACCTCAAGGCCACAGACTTAGAAATTTTACATTTGGTTAAAGTTATGCGTCAAAGTTTCTAAGAGATTGTATCTTCTGAACCATTTGATAGATTTAGTTGAAACATACACTGAAGTTACATACAGGTCTAAAGATTTCATTGATGCATGTCCCACTCCCCGACCAATGAGAAAATGAATCTTAGTATTTTCCGATTTATGTCTTTACATGTTCGGGATTACATGTAGCTGTTTACAGACTGAGGCTGTCTCTTCGTCGCCGAGCCATAGAAGTATACTGCAACATTCTCATTTATGCAATTTAAAAACTATTCAAACGACTTTTAAGATGTGCATGAAATGACTGCTTTCTTGTGGTGTCTTTTACATAATTTGTTTATTTTAATTGAGGTTTAACGTCTTCGTCAACACTGTGAAGGTCATTTTGAAACCGATGCTTCCAATCTATGGGACTTTTACCCGATATTGAGATGAAATGACATCTTAAGCCCTGCTGCCCAGTGATGGGCACTGGACGTTCAGACTCACACCGCTTTGCCTGGGCAGGCTTAGACCTTCTAAGCGGTTTACCAATACTCGTGTTTGAGAGATTTCAGCTCTGCGTGGAAGCAATACGCAGCCCTATCTATTTCTGCAAGCCCCGATGGGCGGAGACGAGCCTTCTGCATTAATGAACAAACTGAACAAGCGCTAGGCTGCTGTATCGTTGCCAAAGTGATATTTATTGCAAGTTATAATAGTGCAGCGTTTGTAAGATTTCACTTTAATTTTATACGCGCACTCGAAGTACGACACTGCGACGCTTCAAGCTAATTCTGAATGATGCATTGCATCATTCGTTATTCATTCATGTTGCACAAAAGTGATATAATCACTTCACTTTTCTGAGAATAGCAGGATAACAATATAAAAAGAAAATGCCAACCCTGAAATTAGAAATAGATATTAGGGCTAAGTTTGTGTAGCAAAAAAAGGTAGTTTCTCATTTAACTTTACACACCCTCATGACACAATGTTCGGCGTCAAGCCTTTATTGTTTTTTGTTTTTTGTTTTTTTTGCTGAGGCCATTTCCGCTATTTGCCTTTCTTATTACTGTCTACATGTAACACATAGTTTACGCCGTTTACATGGGAATGAATGTATATCGACGTTAGGTTTACTATAAGAATCTTACCAGGACGTGAGGGGTGGATAGAAAATAGAAAAACCGTCCCGAGTGATGCCGGACAATGATCCCGAGGGACGGACTTTTCTGTCTACAGCTCACACCCATGTAAGATCCTTTACCTTGCATACGTTTTATTTCTGAGGAAGGATTATTATTAATGCAGTTCCTTCGATTGTATTATATTTTGATACCTTTAATGCGGCGTGAACATGGAAAACGTGTGAACGTTCGCGTGTTCTATCCTATCCCTAGGTGAGAAAACACTATTTGATAAGAATTTCTATCCAAGGAGTAAGTGAGTCTTGGATTCTTATCTGGTGTGCAAGAACGTTTGTTCTCATACATATGAAGTCGGGTTCATCATAGTGCAGATTAAATTTTCTGGTCCATTGGGATCATCGAGTTCATTTAGAATCATCTTGGAAATAGACTCTGCTTACACCTGTGCTAGAGGGCGTGGCTGGTGTTGCACATTTCAGTACTGGTCATGAACAGACGCAACAAAACCGAGTCTGCTATATTCGTGTTTTTTTTTTAGTTTTTTTTGTGTGTGTGTGTCCAACTATTCAGAACTTATTTATCTTCACTTCAGCTGTTGTTGTGCCGTGTGGCGGCCGTACAAAAGTCTCCCCGTACACCATCGTAGTGCAGTCCATTGGGATCATTGGGTTCATTTAGATTCATTTTAAAATCATTTAGATTCATTCCAAAATAGAGTTCTGCCTAAGCCGGTGCTACAGGGCGTGGTCGGTGTTGGTTGCACAATTCAGTACTAGTCATGAACAGACTCATTAAAACCGAGTCTGCTGTTTTCGTTCATTTGGTGTATGCTTTGCTTCCAAAGGATCCAACTATTTCGAACTTATTTACAAAGTATTTCCATCTACTGACATGTTAACTCTATAATATAAGTGAATGATACGATGCCCATATGAAGTAAGCGTTAACGTTACACGAGTAGAGACGGGTTTGCAATAATGTATTTCTTTTTAAGCTTCATTCAATTTTTCATGAAATGAACCTTTATCGCCACGGGTCAAAATATTGTCATACATCCTGGGGAATTCAAACCTATATGGCATATCAACTATATGATGGAGTTATGATTGAGACAAGAGAAATCCAGTGTGGTTTAAATGTATAACACTTGAAATAAATTCTTTTAGCTACCAGTCTTGATTACTGAATGAGCTATTCACATTAATATATATGGTCAAAGTAGAAGTAAAACAAAGATCAGGAATTGATACAATTAACTTACTCCACCCATAAAAGACACCAAAGGGAAAGAAATACAAACATTAAGCGACCAGACCATAATGGACACCTAAACAAAGGAAGGCCATAAGGACAGTTACTTTCCCACAAAATGGCCATATGGCCATCCAAAATTAAAAGACACAAGTGATACACACAGCAAGTAACAAACAACGACATAAATAAATCGCCACAGAAGAGCCGCCTTGGAACGGTCAGTGGAAGATTTCCACTGGGGGGCTTAAATCGATTTTACGTGGCCACAATCCTCGCCCTTACTTCCGTCGCGATTTAGACAAATAATTTGTTCAGTCCGCATGAAGGCCTCCTAACTCATCAGTGCAACATCTCCGTGAACACAAAAATCAAAGTACCACAGAGGTGAGACAACGGTGAGGACTCGACAGCAAGAAACCACTGAAATGCTGGAGCAAAAGGAAACCAACAGTTAGACTCCGATGGGCCCGACCAGATACAGAGCATCAGGCACCAACCAACATTATCTTGAATTAGATCTCTCTAACTCTCAATAAAAGTAATTTCAGGAAAGTAGAATGTATATGCCAATTTCGATTTCTTACCATGGCACCATGACAGTAGTCATTGGCCATTTCGTGGGAAAGTGGCTGCCATTTCGACTTTCCGCTATTGGCGTTTCCATTAGGGTCTACTTATTTTATGTTTGTGTTTCTTTCCCTTTGGTGTCTCTGATGGGAGCAGTGGGTTAATTGTCTAGATTCCTGATCATTGCCCTTACTTCTATTTTGATGACATATCGACTGTTCATTTCATTTAAAGCCGATCAAGGACATGACATTGTTTTACTTAAAATATATTTAAGCCGGTGCACGGAAAAACCTGCAATAGGAACTGTGCGATCAGCAAAGACTCAGATCAGCCTGCGCATTTGCGCAGTCTGGTCAGAGTCTTTGCTGTTCGCATGAGTCTTCTAAGGCTCCGGGTTATCCAGAAGGCAACAAGCGAGGACTAACCAGACTGACTTATGCATAGGTTGATCTGAGTCTTCGCTGGTTGCACTTATCTTATTTATAAATCAAGGGAGATGCAGGCGATAGATTCAAACCCACAAATGATAATTCATCGTCTCTACATGAGTAACTAGTCTTGAAGCAAAACGACATTTTTGAGAACAAAAAGCTATTTCGAAATTAACAAATGCTTTCTTTATTTAGCAATTGTTGACGGATGGCAATAGATGTTAAAACGATTAATGTGATAGCCGTGTTAGGCAAAAAAAAATCAGATGACCGTATATAAGGTATACATTTTTTCTAGGGGAGAGAAAACGATATCCTACATAATGACTGTTTTTTGAAACTAAGTCTAAAATATTTCTTATTTCGATTATTATTTTTAAACAGTGTATGGAATAAGGAAAATATAGGGTTAGTGAAGCAACCAGAATCTTATATAAGCGCAAACAAAATAAGTAAGATCGCATAGTTCAACCACAAGACTTAAACAAAGGCTTCATCCGCTAAGACTACGGATCATATCTTCAAAAACATTCAACGCACACACATGCAATCGAAGAGGCTAACTAAACAGCGTTGTCCATTGTTAAAGTATCAATACATCAGCATGTTGTTGACGGCATGACATCTATTACGATAACACATCCGTATGACATATTGTACATTCTTTCATATCTCCAAAACCGTTATTTTTCTCATGCAAATTTGTGATACGAATCCAAGTATAGGTTGTTCTGGCTCGTTAGAATCGCCTCGTTTAACCGGCTCTAACGTGTACCCCCAGCTTATGGCATAGTGCAGAAATAAGAAAAATCCTTTTAAACTTTACACCCAAGTTAACGAAAGTTTACCACTTTTAAGTCGGGTTATGAGGTATGTCCATTTCTCGGACATGCGCAACATCAACTCATCGGTGCTATTTACAATCATTTTATACCTTTGTACTGGGCACTTTCGTACGTTTGTTTGCTGGAAAATTACTGTTACCCTGTATACATTTGAAATTAAAAACAGAATCTGAAACTAAATTTGAGTTCTGGCAGTTCCTGTTTAAAGTATTTTAATGTTTTTGTTTTGTTAGGCATTAAGTCGTAGTGACTAAGGTATGATTTAGAAAAAAAGAAATCACAGTTTACGAGACTGGCAGTCCTGTTCTATTAGCTTATCTCATAAACATGTGTTGCGCTCATTTAAATAATCAACGCGACTACTAACTCAAGCGAATCGAACAAAAACATAAATAGGATGAAATTGGACGTCTTGAATCGAAACTCTTAGCAACCCTAAAATCAAATTCACCCCTTAAATCAGAAATTTAAGACAAAATGACTTCATTTGATATTGTCAAAAGTAAGTACAAAATGGAACTACAGTCCCAAAAGACGCACTAACCAATACGTCATTTTAATAGCAAAACAAAAAAAATACAAAAAAGCAGTAAGGTAACGGCAGCTGGGACACTAAACTTATGAACAAGCTGGGTCTTCGAAATTTTATTTTATTTGCTTCTGCACTAAACCTATTATCCGATGTAGCTTTTGCCTTCTCTTCTATTTTTATACATGTTAATACCAACAAGCTGATCCATATGTAGCAGTCGTAGCTAAAGAGTGAATCATGATGATAACAATATACAGTCAAATGTCAATAACTCGAATACCTTTAGGAAATTTATTCGAGTGAGTGAATGGGTGTTTGAGTTTTACGTCTCACCAACAGCTAGCTAAGACAATACAGAGACGGGACCTCGTTTTTAAAAACTCATCCGAAAGTCTGGAGAAGCCCGCGATCGAGCCTCCGACCCATGGTTCCCATTTTTGTATTAACTTTTGACTGTTTCTAATGGTACTGTCTCTTACAAAATTTATGATACGAAAATGAGATGATTTTAATTTTGGAATTGTAACTTTTCCTTTCTTGGATGATGACGTCCCTAAGGCTATGTCTTATGGGGTTTATATGGCACAGCTGCTTCGTTTTGCTGGAGTTTGCTGTCATGTTGATGACTTTAATGATCGCAACAAAATTTTAACAGCTAAACTTCGCACACAAGGCTATCGGTATCTTAAACTGCGAAAACGTTTTCAAACTTTTATCTTCGACATTACGACATTATTTCTAAATACGGCATTTCTTTTTATGGGGATTTAGTTTATAAATTCATAAGAATATTAGGTAGTGATAATTTTGTCTGGTCACTTCAGAAACATTGTTGCTACATACAAAGTAGTTGTTATAGCATGGATGCTATGCTACAGACCGCGTGCTTGGTTGTCGACCCTTTTACAGTGGACAACATTGCTTCACTCTTTGGTTGCACAGTCGTGGGTCGGACTCCGGACTCTTTGATGACGGCCCACCCTAAATCCTTTGAATTCGTGAAAGGTGGAACCGGCTATTTTTCTGGGTTCGACCCTCCGTGATCTTAGTGGTGGTTTTTTTCTGCTCTGACGTCGGAGTGTTGTTGAGTCCTCAACCCTGATTCATGATAATATTGATCTATACATGACCATTTTGCCATGTATTTTATCATGACTCACTGTTGAGCTCGAAAGCCTCCATGCGGATCAATTTGTTATTGTTATTTTGTTTGATACTGTACTGAAATGGAGGGCGAAATTTAATAAATTCTGGAGTTGAAGCTCCCCCCCCCCGCCACCCCCCCCGCCCCCCCCGCCACCCCCACCCCCAATTTATTTTACTACTGGCCGTCCCAATGTGGTCGTTCTTTTGCAGTGTCTTAACTGTTATTTGGCACTGTGGGGTTGGTTCATGTTTCGTCTGTTTTGGGTGTGCCTCCGTGCCACTTTCTAGAGGTGACTTGACGTCACCACAGCTGTTGTCTGGGAATGTGTGGCGGTCGTAAAAAGTCTCCCTGCCCTACATCATAGCGTAGTCTATATTTTCTTGTCCTTTGGGATCATTGATTCCATTGTGGAATTTTGAAAATATTTGAGGGTCACTGATGAGGCCTAAATGGCCGAAACTAGCTAGTCTGGCCCAGAAAACATGTACACTCCATATTTTCCGGTTCTGTGGTGTATTCCTTGCTTCCAAAGGATAACCCTTTCCAGAACATATTTGAGACGGCTGCGTTCTTGGATTGTGACCTTTCCTGAGTGACCTTTTCTTACTTGTTTACAAGGCGAGTAGCATAACCACTACACCACGGAGGCTTCTAAAATTTATTCGGGACAGGGCTAGTTCTAATTAATGATGGTTAACATTAGTGCCAGGCCATGAGGTATATAACGAGGATGACTCAAAGTTATATTTTCAACACAATTAAGACTAATTATGTGTTCTCATTAAGGTGGTTCTATCGTGTACTACACAATACAGCTTTTCAAGATAATATAAGAAAAAATATCCTTAGGTAAACCTTAAGTTAATATATAAATAGCCGGAGCTAAGCAAACAATTATCTATGGACAAACGATAGAGCTCAAATATGCCATAGTAAGGAGCCATATGTGGTCTAGCAATTGAAAACAATCCTCATGTTTGTATTCAGGCGAATATGAATCAATGATTTTTGAAAGTAAACATTAATCTGAGCCTAGTGCAGACAGATCCCGTGGTGTCCGAACCCCGACATACTAATTTCATCAAATGTAACCCGGCGTGACATTTACAAATCCCTGTAATTAACTTCCCTCATAACCCAAGTTCATACAGAGAAAACTGGGATCTTATGTTTTGCATTTCTTCTCTAAGTCAAAGGTCGTCGGAGCTCATTAGAACTGCTTCACGTAAGAGTCTAGCGGTTCGAACGAGCATCCAAAACCTACGTTTCGAGTATAAATTAGAGAAACATTACACTTTTTATCAGAAAAAATAACTGTTTTTAAGATACGAATGCACTATTTCAAAAGACTATATTATCCTAAAGCACATAAGATTACAAGAACACACTAACCGAAGTTACAATTTTAGCAGTTTACAGAAATATTTGGGAGTACAAGTATGAAAACTTATCTGTAAAATAGAAGTGAAGTCAATGATCAGTAATCGATAAAATTAATCCACACCTCCCATCAGGGACACCAAAGTGAAAGAAACAAAACATGAAATGACTAGACCCTTATGGAATCATCAATAGCGGAAAGCCACAATGACAGTTACTTTCCCACAAAATGACCAATTGGCTATCCAAAACAAAAATATACTAGAGCTGTCAGTGAAACTGACTAGGGCCCGGCAGTGCCATCAGAGGAGTTGGATTTGTTTCAAAGGGCTAATACTCTTAGAGTGTTGTAGCTAGAGTTACGTCGGTTGCCATGTAATTGTGTAATGATATTGTGGCCATATATCTTAAGTTTGAAGTTGATGCATTTGACTGTTTGTAAGTTATGAATGAAAAACAAAAGGGTATTACTATATGGCAACTGTCAACAACTTCAGCTTCAGTTTATAAACATGAAAAATGTTGATGGATAGACGGGTAAATGGACAGACGGACGGACGGACAGACGGACAGACAGGGCATTACTATAGGGCAACTGTCAGTAACTATAGGAAGTTTCATTTGAATAACTATAGCGGTTTTAAAATAAAGATGAAAAAGACGAACAAAGGCTGATTTTTTAAGTTATTCAAAGGGCCATAACTCTGAAAGTATTGAAACTACAGTTACGTTACTTGTCATAAAATTGTGTAATGATAATGCGACCAAATATTTAAAGTTTAAAGTTGATAGATCTGACCGTTTGTAAGTTATTAAGAAAAAACATGAAAAGGCTGCCATAAATCTGAGAGTATTGAAGGGCCATAAATCATAGAGTATTGAAGGACCATAAATCTGAGAATATTGAAGCTACAGTTAGGTAACTTGCCATAAAATTGTGTAATGATGATGAGACCATATATTTAAAGTTTGAAGTTGATAGGTTTGACGGTTTGTAAGTTATTAAGATAAAACATGAAAAATGTGGACATTTTTAAGTTTTTCAAAGGGCCATAACTCTGAGAGTATTGTAGCTAGAGTTCCTAACTTGCCATGAAATTGTGTAATGATATTGTGACCTTATATTTAAAGTTTGAAGTTGATGCGTCTAACGGTTTTTAAGTTAAGAAAAACATAAAAAATGTGGACGGAAATACGGACGTTCTCACGAATGGATACTTAAGTGGCTAGGTGTCGGCATATTGACTACTTAAGCGGCAAATTCTCTTAAGCGGCAAGCCACCTAAGAGCAAATTTTTGCCACTTAAGTACCCAAATAACGGAATAAACCGCATTTGGACTCACGAATATATACTTAAGTGTCAAACTGTCCAAATTTCTTGCCCCCTAAATGTCGTTTCGTTGGTGCGGACAGACGGACGGACGGACAGACAGGTTGATTACTATAGGGCACCCGCAAATAAATTTGCGGGGCCCTAATAAGCGATACACACATTCAAAGACGATCTATTGCAAAAATAAACCGCGACCGAAGAACGCCAGGGAAACTTATCTATAAACACATTTTACACAGTTTTCCTTTTGTAAAGTTTAGTTTTAAAATTAGGTATATCAAACTTAGTTTTTATCGTGTTGCATATTCAGATTCGCAAATAATGAGTATTCGTGATGAAATGAAAACAACACTAGCTATATTTAATGATAAGGTAACACACTGAACACTTCTACATCGACGAGAAATCGACCTTGGAAAACTTTGTTCTCTGCAATGATGGCTAAAGCTTTGAAATTGCATTACAAAGTACAACGAAAACCATGAAAGAAACATAGTATTTGATTTTTTTTTCAGTTTATGATCAATTTTTATTTCACCCGCGAACACCAAAATTAGCAACTCGTGAAAATACTTCTTTCTGTTTTCATTCGGTGGAATAAAAATCGATCTAACACTGAAAAAATCAAATATCCTCGATAAGTTTGTGTCGTAGAATTACCATGATTCTACCCACCACGAAGCATACGAAACCTGATGCTGTCACTCTTAAGTACTTGTGTTAATACTGGTCTCGTTGATGATATTTTTGTTATTATTATAGTTTTCGCGGTAGCATTCTCTTTGCTAATGTCAGCACTACTTCATTTTCTGCTTTTGCATTTTCTATAGGTTGGTTTATTCTTCGTTGTATATAGTACGCTTTATTGGTATCACACACTCATCAAATCCTAAATAATCTTTAGTAAACGTGCAATGTCAAGAACAAGAACTGCCTGTTTATCACGGCTGCTTCGAACCCGGTCTTGAGTTCCTAGGAAATTATTCAAATTGCTCTAGATACTGGAATTAAGGGAAAAGTTTCTTATGCTATTTTGAAATGTGTCTTGTTTGGACTCATTACAATCACCACATAGAGGCGATTCTAATGAGTAATGTACACACACACCTTTACGCACAAAACTTCGAAGAGCTATCCATATATTATCCCACTGCATATCTTATCACAGTTAAATGATTAAAACAAGGTATCTATGACTGGCCCACCGGCGTCCAATTGTTTGTTTTCTTTTGCTTCAGAATATCGGTGTTTTTCTTGTCGTGTGCTCACCTGCGTTTTATCTCTGAATGTATTTGATTTTATGTTCTCGGGGATGTTACACTGATTAGTTAACAACCCTTCCCGTGGCCTGAACAAAATATTTGTGTTAAAAACGGGAGTACTAAAGACGAGGATAGTTCCCACGTAAAAATGATTTAGGCCCACCTACCCCATACTCAGTAAATATTTAACTTACTGTTCCAAAAGCGATGCTTCTCATGTTATAGATTATTGTTATTGTTAGTCTTTGTATGTATGCACTGTTATTAGCGTATAATTTCGGATAGCCGGTAGGCCATTTTGTAAGCAAGAAACTGTCCCTTTTGCCTTTTATCTGTAATGCTTTAATTAGGTGCCGTCGCCATATATTTTCGCTTCTTTTCCACTGATGTCTTGGATGGAACACGTAAGGTGATACGATCGATTCCTGATTATTGTCTTCACTTCTGTTTTCCGTTGTCACAAAGATATCATGGAGAGCTTTGACAAATGTTTTTGTTCGCTTTGACAATGGTAATATTCCAGCGATGGCGTGTACTTACTAACTAAACAATCGCGATTTTCACATGTTGAATTTATAAAAGCATTACTATTGTACGATAATGGGGACAAGAGGAAGCTGCTAAAATAATTTCAATCGCAACAATCATTAATGTTTCTTCAGATGTTTGCGCGCAAAACTGCTCAACTTGGCCTAGACAACCACACAGTCTATCCGGAATATTTCCTGGTGCGGTTAATAGGTGGACTTGGATGGTTGTACCCTGTGGTCAATGCTCGGACATCAGACTGTTGTTTGAGCCCAACACCGTGATTTTTATTGTCGTATTTTATACGCGCTTGTGAATTTTCTCCATATATAGCTGTTATTTCTCACTGATAATCTTCGACTCGTCATGTTTGTTTTATTTTATTTTTTCATTCAGCATTAATATTTTGGGCGAGAGTTGAAAGTCTGAACATTCATGAGCTCAAATCCCGCCCTAGAAAATAACTGGTTGTGGTGGAGAAGGGTATTAATAACAATGATGCTCACCAGATATGCGTCTCTGCCAATCTCTTGGCTGATATTTGTCGTCTTTCATGCTGCTTGAGTATTTACTTGTTCCGTAATTCAGTGGTAGTGGCCACGGGATTCGGGACCTGGGCAACAAGGCGATAGTTGAGATCAAAACAGGCACTATTCCTACTGCCATAAACATGAATGACGTCTGCAAGGATATATTTTCTTCTCGTGTTGTCTGAAAGAATAAAGAAATAGTAGCGATTACTCAGGAAAACAACGCAGTCAAAGAACACAGCCATATCAAACCATCAAATGAATAACAACGGCGTTAAGGCATACATAAAAACACCTGTATAAGGAATGGAAAGGAACTGCGATTTATCCTGCAACAAATGGCTTGGCGGAAGAGGGTGATGTGATAAAGCGCCGTTTTATGACGTTTCTCGAAAATTATATGGTATTTCTCAAACGTTTTTTTCTTTTCGCATAAAACTATTACATAAGCACATAAGTGTTTGTGATACCGTCAATAATTTTGAAGGGAACTAATCTAACAATAGCGAAAGGATAGGAGAATTTGAAGGGAATAACGAAGTAATTATCAATTTTACTGTTACAATTGAGATAGGCCAGCCCTAGTGTGTTATTTGTTGCGTAATAAATCACGGTTTGTCGGTCAGCTGCAACGCGCTCGTGTTTTGATCTTCTTTATAACGGACCTCCAAATTGAGCTGATTATTTTAAACACAAACATTAAAATAATAAACATTATGACTTTTTATAGAAATGGCCTTTTTGAGATGGTGTAATAAACGGAACCGCGGTGTGTTATTCGGAATTTAACCTTTCTTGTGGTAACTTTTTATCAATGGTCATATACCATGAAGCGAAGAGCGTTTGTTTGTGTCATCTGAGGTTTAACGTCACCGTCGACACTGTTGCTTCCAATTTTGTGGGAATTTTACACTACATTGGGATTAAATGACACCTCAAGCCCAGTCGCCCAATGAAACCAGTAGGATGGACGGCCCGACTCGCACCGCTTTGCCTGGGCAGGCTTAATCCACCAAGCGGTTTAGCAGTACTCTTGTGCGGTCGGTTTTACCTCTGCGTGGAAGCATCATGCAGCCCATCTATTTCTTCAAACCCCGATGAACGGGGGCCGAAGCGAAGGCCATGACTTCACTGGATGCTTGACGCAGTACGTAGAATAACATGAATAAAACAATGGAAATACATTTTCAACTACAAGGTTGCTTAAATATTACAAATATGAAGTGAAGGGCATGGAGTGTACATGTTTAGTTTCGACCAATTAGGCCTCATAAGTGACTCTCTGAAATTTTAAAAATTCCACAATGGAATTAATGATCCCAAAAGACAAGAAAATAATATGAAATAAAGGCACTGCCTTTTAAGCAAACACACTCATTTACTATTTATCTTCATATACAGTCAGTCATATCTGGCTAAACAATTTTCAATTTGAATAGCAGAGGTATACTAAAACGCATACTTCTGAGACCCAATCTATAATGTACGATCTTTGAACTCCTCTGCGATCTTGGCATCTACCGTAGACGGCCCCCGCCCATCGGTGCTTGAAGAAATAGATGGGCTGCATGATGCTTTCACGAAGAGCTGAAACCGACCCGCACACGAGTACTGCTAAACCGCTTAGAGGATCTAAATAGAAGTAGAGGCAATGAAGCCTTCCCAGGCAAAGAGGTGCGAGTCGTCCCGTCCTTACACACAAACCCTATTGGTTTCATTGGGCGGCAGGGATTGAGATGTCATTTGTCGACGGGGACGTTAAACCTCAAATCAAACAAACAAACTACCGCAGATGAGGGAAGACTATTCCACTGAGGAAAAGTTCTGGGGGAAAACTTCATTAGGGCATCACTATAGGCCTGATACCTATGGTGTTGTGTGTTATTTACTTTTGATGCCCTTGTTTGAGTTGAAACTGTTACAGGGGTCGAGTATTTATCTTTACCGAGATACATTATATCAGAGTGTATCTAATGAAGGACTTAGGTAGTTAATATTGGTGTAGAACATCAAAAATACCAGTAGTGCTAGTGTGGTAGCTCAGTGGTTAGTTAGGTTAAATAGATAGATAGATAGATAGATAGATAGATAGATAGATAGATAGATAGATAGATAGATAGATAGATAGATAGATCTTATTCTGACCGAAGTCCAAGACTTGCATCACAGGCCTGATTACCACGATTGCCCTAGCTGTATCCGGCGTCCCCCAAGGTGCCATGCTCAGGCCTTTGCTGTTCTGCCCATGCATAAATGTCCTGCCACATGCAGTTCACCTCTTTGCTAATAGCAGCCTTTTATATCACGGGGTCTGAAGCATGACTGATACTGCACACTTCAGAGGGATCTTGACAGACTACAGCAATGTCTATAATGGAATACGGACTGGCAAAAGTCTTCTCAGTCCAACCAGATGTGCGTCAGTCAGGGTAACAAAAAGGGAGAATATAAGTAAGGGCAATGAACAGGAAACCTGGTCGAAGATTTGAAGCAACTTACATGTTAAAGATACACATCCATGTACTGTCAATCTTAAAGACTTTAAAGAATCTGGGCATCATTTATTTCAGAAACATGTTATGGGAATCCATTTTGATGCACTTGTAAAAAGGCAAACATCAGCCTGCTGTTTCTTTAGAAGGGAGATAACCTGCTGGTCTGAAGATGTTTAAGCATGATGGTAGATACCATGAGTATACTTATCCTGGATTATGTCCATCAGTATGAGGCCCACGTATAGTATCCAGCAGCTCGAGACGGTGAAACGGCCACCAGCTTGGTTTGTCAGAGATGACTACCACATAACCAGCATTTCCTCCCAAGTGAAACAGTACCTTGGCAGGCAAACTCACCAGCATTGACATAAAGTTGTCAGTGCTGGGCGTGACCTACATGTATCTCTGGGCTAAGTGGACATGCATGCTTGCAGGTTCTCCGACCCAAAAGCGGCGAACAGAAGGGGATACTCCCCGGAGTATATGGACCGACATCTTCTGTCAACTCTCCTTCATCTGCACGGGCATCAGACTTAAGGGCCAACTTCCACAGGATATTGTCACTTCTGGGATCCTTGAGGGCTTCAAAAGGATCATTCCTGAGCTACACAAAACTGTTTTTTAAAGGTTTTTTTGGTATGTTCTGTTGTGAGGCAAATGTGACGGGAGTTGATTGATATTAACTTACAGTTGGGTAAGATGGAAGTGGAGGCAATGATCAGTAATCGATACAATTTACCCACAGATCCAATCAGAGACACCAAAGGGAAAGAAACACAAGCATGAAACAACAGACCTAATGGAAACATCAATAGCGGAAAGCCTGCTGTCCTTGCAGCAAGTAGGGGTAGGGGGGAGGGGCGTTGTTACTTCTTCTGTTTGTACACTTTTATTCATTTTCCCCCTTCTCCCTCGACCATCCCCCCCACCCCCCACTCCCAGCTCTCTTCTCCTGTACTACCGCTCATATCTCTTTTGTGCCATTCTCTGGGAGACGACCCAAAATGTCCCACCAGGGTTGACGTGGCATTAAACACATAACTATTGTTTGACCTTCGCTGCCGCTATGCACATAACCTTAGTATGATGATGCTCCAGTGTTGGTCCTGTGTGCATTTCATGGGAAGAAAATTAGATAGGGTGACTCAGTAAGTTAGCCGCATGGACACTAAAGTATCCTGAAGCACTAGTGTTATGCTACGGATTAGGGGCTCATTATCATTTTATAAATCTTTGGAAGATAGAAATCCACAGGTAACCAGATAGCTCATTGTGTCTCTTACTATTCCTAGGGCTTTGTTCTACACCCCTGAATGTAATTGCTTGGCCAGACGAGAAGCGCTTTTCTCCCAACCGAGAAGCTCCGGTAAATGCTTCGGTAAACACTCCGGTAAATGCTTCGGTAACTCGTGGGACCAATCGCGGTGCTGGATTTTACCGGCTAACCTATTCGCTCAGTGCGGTACGTTGAACATTTCATTTAAATGCTAGACGTACTTTCTAAACTTTCCCGCGACCAACCTTCAGCGTTTGTCGGAGGTAGAAATCCGCAGGTAGCCAAATATTATTATTCCCAGGGCTTTATTTTATACCCGAGTAATAATTTGTGAAAGTTGTAATTGCTTGGCCAGACGGGAAGCGCTTTCCACCCTTACGAGAATCTCCGGTAAATGCTAAGGTGAAATGCTCCGGTAAGTCGTTGGTCCCAGCGCGGTGCTCGGTTTTAACCGGCTTACATTTTCGGCACAGTGCGGTACGAACGCGCGACGTAGTTTCGAAACTTTCCCGCGATCAAACTTCAGCGTTTGATGAAACGGTCTTCGAAAAGAGCTTTTTTAAAATTATTTCGTCGTTTTTTTGTGTTTCATTTGTAATGGGACTTGACTCTTGTTGGTGTTGAGAAACAATTTTTGGATGTGAATACAATTCTCATGAACTCTGTAAAGATGGCGGATTATCGCGAGAAATTAAACGAGATTCCAGGCGAGATTTAGGTGCCTAAGTATGTTGTTCCAGCCTCTCTACAGTAAAGCAAACACTTCGTGTGTTTGCTATGAACTGCAATGTGGTGCAGGGCAGGGTGACTTTTTTCGGCGGTCACGCGTTCTCGTAAATCGAGCTGCACTGATGCCGAACATGTTCTATTTAGGGGTTATACTTTGGATGCAAGGGATACGCCACAGAAATGCAAAGTATGGAGTGTACGTCAAGTTTTTCTGGGCCAGACCTGCTAGTTGTGGTCAATTTGTCCTCATCAGTACATTTTCATCCCAAAGTACAAGTTAACTTAAACTGCGTTATTATGAAGAGCAGGAAGACATTATCGGCCGCGACAAATTCCCTTCACAACAGCTGCTTTAACGTTGAATTTGTTCTATGAAGGGGGTATCATTCAGAAGCAAAGAATGTACCACAAAACTAAACAGTATTGAATGTACAAAATAGGAGTAGAGGCAATGATCAGGAATCGATACAATTAACTCACAGCTCCCATCAGAGGCACCAAAGGGAAAGGAACACAAACATGAAGCAACAGACCCTTACGGGAACACCAACAGCGGAAAGCAAAAAGGACAGTTACTTTCCCACAAAATGGCCAAAGGGCTATCCACAGTTATATAATATAAGCGACACAAACACCCAAAGACAAACCATAACAAACATAAACCGCGACAGAAGAACCACCTTGGAACAGTCAGCGGAAACGAATTCCACTGGGGGAGGGGGGGCTTAAATCAAGTTGGTCTGGGCCAGCCCAACTAGTTTCGGCCAATTAGGCATTGTCATTGATGTTGTTATTGCTTAATCTATTATCCGGCTGGATATGAATACTTATGATTTCACTTGTCAATCTTCTTCAAGTTTAATTCTCCATTTGCAAATTTCTCTTACTAACCAGTCTTTTCAAGAAAAAGAAAATATACACGACCCGCTCCTTGAGTAAGCGGAAGATTTGTTGTAAGATTTTTATAAAATGATTTATGTACTAAAATGAGCATGAAAGGTCAGAAAAGAATACAAACAAATGATCATATCTAGAAAGTAACTGAAAGCCTGTCTGCAACTGCTTCCTTTTAATAGTGCCCAGTTCCTAGAGTTAATTATTTCATGACAAAAAAAAAATTGAAGGTGTAAATGTTTTTAGCATTTAATAACAGTTTGCGATGCGTTGTTAGGCGTGCAGTCAAAAGTTGCCACAAAGTGACAGACTCTTTCTTCCCTGTTCCAAACATATATTACTGAGATCATGGGACACACATTTTGTTACAACAATGAAACACGACGACGTTTCGTGATATTTGTAACACATAATAAGTATACAGTAAACGGGTCTGTGTTAGAATGGATGATTTAGGGGATAACTGTATTCAAAATTGTCATTTGGGGAGGTAAATCGGAGGTTTTACGGTCGGAACTTTCATTTTACGGCGACGCGTAAGCGGAGCCGTAAAACGCATTATCCGACCGTAAAACCGACGATTTACCTCTCCAAATGACAATTTTCAATACAGTTATCCCCATTCTAATGCACTTGTTCGTGTGATTTCTTAAAAAATATACTTTTTTGTTCAAAGCGGAAAGCACCGGGAGCTGCGTAAAACCAAATGCCAGCCAACGAAAAGCGACGTTACGTGACGTCGGGTTTCCGACAGTATATCGCAAAATATACTGTAACAAATTTGTGACGTTATCCAATCAGGCGTCGCGTTAGATACTCAAGTGCATTAGAATTGCTAATAACTCGTCGTGCGCAACCGACTTTCACGTCCTCGTATTTACACAAGTTGTAACCATTTCCATGTTCAATCTGGTAAGGCCTGTCTATCCTGTCAGAAAGCTTAGTCTAAGAATGAAACGTTTGACATAGCATTTTTCAGGTTTTCAGAGTCTTCCTGGATATCGCGGAGACATGCAGCTTGCTTGTGAAGTTTGAGGACACTGATATTTAAATATACCCCAAATTGATATTTTGGATTTAAAACAGTTATTAAAAAAGTAAAAAATGTGTGTTTAGTGTTTACCACTTTTGCATTTAATTTTTGTTTGTGTGTTTTACTTTGCTCTTTTGTCGACAGATGCCATATGGGTATTAAAACGGAATATAGATGGCTTCGGTTCATAAAGTAGAAGTAAAACAAAGATCAGGAATCGATACAATTAACTTACTCCACCCATCAAAGACACCAAAGGGAAAGAAACACAAACATTAAGCGACCAGACCATAATGGAAACCTAAGCAAAGGAAGGCCATAAGGACAGTGACTTTCCCACAAAATGGCCATATGGCCATCCAAAATAAAAAGACACAAGTGATACACAGTAAGTAACAAACAACAACACAAATAAATCGCCACAGAAAAACCGCCGTGGAACGGTCAGCGGGAAGACTTCCACTGGGGGGCTCAAATTGACCCTACGCGGCCACAACCCCCGCTCCCACTTCCGTCGCGATTTAGACAAACAATTTGTTCAGTCCGCATGAAGCCCCCCCCCCCCCCACCCAACTCATCAGTGCAACATCTCCGTGAACACAAATAATCAAAGAACCATAGAGGTGAGACAACGGTGAGGACTCGACAGCAAGAAACCACTGAACTGCTGGAGCAAAAGAAAACCAACAGTTAGACTCCGGTGGGCCCAACCAGAGACAGAGCATCAGGCACCAACCAACATTACCAAGAATTAGATCTCTCTAATTCTCAATAAGCCTTTACGTTGGAACCGTCATAGAATCTGAGGCCTGACCTACCGGCGTGCAATTAAAGAGGAAAGCAAAGTTGCAAACCGTGATTGGGTTAACTACCATGCATGCAATCTGTCGTATAACATCCATGTTGTACCCAATCTTTTTATATCGAAGAATGATTTTACGAAATTGGGTGCTGTAGTCTTTGCGGTTATATATTTTTTCTGAATTTATACACTAAGTCACCATAAAATTCGGGTTCCAATAGGCCTTGTTGCAGAAAAGATTTAAGTCCAATATTGAATTTTGAAATTAAATTAGAATGGCGTCTATAAAATTTTGAAAAGGCTTTGCGTAGTTTATGTTACCGATAACCCTGATTAAGAAGTTTAGCCGTTAATAATTTATTACGAGTGTTGAAATCAGTTACATGACTACACACTCTAGCAAATCGAATTAGTTGCGAAATATAAACGCCATATGATGGCGCGCGAGGAACATCACCATCCAAAAAAGGAAAATTTACAATCTCAAAATTAAAGTCATCGCGTTTATCATAAATTTTGCATGAAACAAACCCATCTACAATAGATAGATGTAAATCCAAAAACGGGGCCTCTGTATCCGAAGAATTTGCTTTATTTAACTGAAGTTCTGGGGGGTAAATCTGACTGATCAAACCATCGAAATAGGTATTATCAATATAAAATATATCATCTAAATATCTAGAAGTGGAGCTAAAAGCTCCAATAATTTCAGATTGGTTATCAATGGAAAGCGACAACATGAAGTATCTTTCATAACAATACAAGAACAGATCAGCCACAAGAGGTGCGCAATTCGTTCCCATCGGAATACCCACAATTTGTCTAAATAACTTAGTACCGAATCTAATATAAATATTGTCAAGTAGAAAGGTGAGGGCATCACACACTTTCTGACATGACCAAGTCTAATACTTACCTTCATGAGAAAGAGGATAAATCCGCCAGAATGATAAGCCCCCACTAATGTTGACATGATGGTGTATCGTCTTGCGCCGAACAAGTTAGCAATTTGTATGTCCGTGAGCAGAATCAAAAAGCCTGATATAGACAGTACAGTCAGCGCTGGAAGGCAAAGCCAAGGAAAATCTGCAATGGAAATCAACACGCATAGGAATAATAAAAATCTGATTCATTCAATAAGAATATCAGTCATATTTGTTCTGCTGGGCGTCTATAAAACACAGTGCTTAGTGAAAAATTATAAACAGGGATTCAATCATCAAACAGTGCAAATCTGATGTCTTAACTAGCAGCGAGCGCTTTGGGCTTTATAATTATGACTAAATATTCGAAAACATATAACAGTTCATATAATATAAAGAATGAGAAAAGGATTGAGCGAAGGCTGGGCCTGTTATTTCTCTCTCCTGACGGTATTACAAATATAATGACTTACGTGTCGAGCAACATAAAAATATATGTAACTACTGTATGTGTTATATGAAGAGACGATCGTCAATAATACTACTACTACAACTAATAATAATAATAATAACAATTAAAATAATAGTTTCCATAAGACCTTCTCATCTAGCTCAGTGTTGGACCATCCCTTTAGTATTTACGCCTTCACCAGAGTTTTTACGCTCACACAAACATAGATGAACAATTTAGTGTTTAGATAACAGTTCTAACAAATTTACATTCAAGTAGTATATGAAGTCCTTATCGGGCGCATAAACTTGAATTTCAACGAACGAAAAGATGGCGTCGCCGTGTGACTGAGATTCATTACCACACGAGTACAAAATCGAACTCAAACAAAGACTCCCAATTGAGCTGGAAAATAACTATCAGTAAACGCATCGCTACAAAACTGCCGTTCCCAGCCATACAGGAACAACGGACTAACCAACTGCACCACTACAGTCATCAAAATAGGAGTTTTCATGGAACAGTGTTTATCTCATTTTTTTGCATGGCGCGTCAGATACAGTTACTAGGTACCGTTGTTGAGTTACTAGGTACCGTTGCACGTTTGCACTAACTATTTATATGATGAATGTCTGGATCCTGTGGATACCGAAGTTTGCAATTAATTTAGATCTATCAAACTTCAACAGACATCCGGTCCGGTTCATTTTTGATACTAGTACTTCCGAAAAAAAAGTAAAGTGAAGAATTGAGAAAGTACAGAATGGGTTGTGGCAGGATTCTAACTCACGTTGGCAATGTCTTTATATACAGGTATATATAGACCCCGAGGTAGCTTCTTCATAAAGTCATGTGACTTGCGCTGTTATTGGCTGCGCATGAGTATTCAAATACACTAAAACGATATGAGCAATGGGATGTGACTGTGCTTTATGCTGCAATAAAGTATAGAAAAAGAAGAGCGAGACACCAGGAGGCGAAGTTTTATGTTGTCACTCGTAGACACTTTGACGTCAGACGGTGTAACACCATTTTCTCGATTCCAGAATGTTTTAGACGGACTTAAATGCATGTGTTACAGATAACAGTTTTTAAGATATGTCGTATAACAATTGCGAATGTTGGGAGAGTTCAAGGGAAAGCACAAAATTATTGTCGATTTTTAGTGTGTTAGACTCGAAACAGATCAGCTTTAGTATGTCGGTCAGTTGTAAGTAGAAAATAAATCACTCACGCTACTCGCTCGTGATTCATTTAATGAACTTTATAACTGACACCCTAAACTGTGATGCATTACTTAAAATTCACAGCTAGAGAACACTAAAGGTACTGTCTTCCGTGTCTCGGCTAATTTGATTTTGTAGGTGAAATGAGGGAGGTTGCTTTTGGAACACGCCATAAGACCGTGCATCATGTATAATCATTCGTATAATGAACGAGTATCTGTGGAACTGCGGAACTGCAACGTTTTACAATGTTTTCTTATTCTTGTATGAAAGCATCCGTTGTGAGTACGTGTTAGTACCGCATTGAAGAGGGCGGGCTCCCGCTCATCGGGGCTTTGAGAATGGATTGGGCTGCATAATATTTCCACACCTTTAGCTTTTTATATCTAGCATAACAGTGAGTCATGATAAAATACATGGTAAAATGACAGTGACTTTTACACCACTGCTAGCCATTTTTACACCTGGGTGGAGTGGGGCAGCGGATTTACAGTTCTCGCCCAAGGACACACCTCGCCTCTGGTGGCCGGATTCGAGCCCATATCTCGATCATAAGTCGAACGCGCTAACCACTGAGCTATCAAGGCTGCAGCCTAAACCATACTGATTCCATTGGGCGGCAGGGCTTTAGATGTCATTTTATGTCAATAGCGGGTAAAAGGCCTACAAAAATTGGAAGCAACGTCTCCAAAATGACCTAAATAGTGTTGATGGAGACGTTAAACCTCAATTTATACAAAACAAAACCGCCTTTAACAAAATTCTAACGAGCATAAGAAATCATTATTTAAAGCTGAAGCAAGAAATATATCGAAGGACTCACGTTGAGTGTTATCGTTAAAGCTGAAGTACAAAGCTAATAAAATAAATCGGACTGAGTGCATTTACTAAAGCTGAAAGTTGAAATTTATCAAAGAGCTCGGATCGAGAGCCAGATTTTACTAGACAGCCGATGACCAAATCGCGCGTTAGATGCACTGCGGATTGTTGTTCGAGTTTTTTTTTTCTTATATTAAGGACCGATTTTGTCGCGCATCACCGAATTTGTTTTGCCCACATCAAAGGCCAGTGGTGTCAATTATATATGTGCTGTGCTTTAAAACGACGTGACTTTATGTTTTGTATAATATCAAATTATTGACGAAGATGTGTCAAAAGAAATGTTTGACTTTAAGATTAACACTTTCTCGAGGCTTTTAATTTTGTCTAAATCGCGACGGAAGTAAGGGCGGGGATTGTGGCCACGTAAAATCGATTTAAGCCCCCCAGTGGAAATCTTTCCACTGACCGTTCCAAGGCGGTTCTTCTGTGGCGATCTATAATGTTATTGTTTGTTTCTTACTTTGTGTATCACTTGTGTCCTTTTATTTTGGATGGCCATATGGCCATTGTTGTGGGAAAGTAACGGTCCTTATGGCCACCCTTTGTTTAGGTTTCCATTATGGTCTGGTCGCTTAATATTTGTGTTTCTTCTTTGGTGTCTTTGGTGGGTGGAGTAAGTTAATTGTATCGATTCCTGATCTTTGTTTTACTTCTACTTTCAATCTAAATGTATATTTGAATCAGTTCATCGTGGCAGCGATATAACTCATCACAATGAATCCTAACATGGAAGGAAAATTGCGTTAGTAACTGACAGAAGCATGTCAAACAATTAATCCAACATTTGTCGACACATCATCATGGAAAGTAACGCAGAGTCTAGTCGCAAAGGCTCCCCTGAACAACAACATTTTAAGAAGAACAATGGAAACCATTAAAATCAAACTTGAAACCTCATCACGAAAACACGCCTATATTATATTGACCCCTTGAATATGTTCTATAAATGGGTTATCCTTTGGGAGCAAGGAAAATACCACAGAACAGAAAAATATGGAGTGTGCATGTTTTCTGGGCCAGACTAGCTAGTATCGGCCAATTAAACCTCATCAGTGACCCTCAAATATTTTCAAAATTCCACAATGGAATCAATGATTCAAAAGGACAAGAAAATATATACGACACTATGATGTAGGGCAGGGAGACATTTTACGGCGGCCACACATTTCCCGACACCAGCTGTAGTGATGTTAAATATGTTCTGTAAAAGGGTTTTCCTTTGGAGGCAAGGAATACACCACAGAACTGAAAAATATGGAGTGTGCATGTTTTATTGGCCAGACTAGCTAGTTTCGACCAATTAGGCCTCATCAGTGACCCTCAAATATTCTCAAAATTCCACAGTGGAATCAATGATCCCAAAGGACAAGGAAATATAAACTACACTATGATGTAAAACTATGTTTGTAGTAAAATTGGGGTAAACCTTTTTTTCTTATTTATGCTCTAAAATATAGATTGTGGGTACTCTTTAGAACTGCCTCGAATAGGCGGTTCTAACGAGTACCCATAATCTACATTTTAAGCGAAAATAGGAAAAATATTACAATTTTTCAGCCTAAAATTTTCCTTAGAGTTTACAATGTATCTATATAGGCGTGTTTTGTAACGTTTGTTATCCGTTGCCGAAGTTAATAACATTGCAACTTACTATATCATGTATAAAAGTTAACGGATAATAAAATAACTAATACGAATAATAAGACAACAAAACTGTCATTAATAAATAGCCTAAGTCATAGTCAATGATAAAAAAGAAAAGCGAAGCAATCAATATGCAGCCATCCTATAACACGAATTAACTATGACTGCCATTACTAACGGCGTCGGTGTCTAACTTCCAGATAAACGACCCTCGGCGTGGGATAGCGCTGTCAAAATTTCTTCTCGGCCCTTTGGTTTGTTCCGGTCATGTCCTTGATTTCGGCCTTCGACCAGGGACCGACTTGCGATCTGGGTGTTTAAGATGTTTTCAGGAAAAATGTTAGTTTTGATACATTTAAGAGTTTGCCACATGACACGTATGTTCTATTCAAATATTTATGTGACCAAACTGCTATAATATTGGCGAAAATAATTGAATTGTTTAAGAACAAGATTTTATCTCCTAATTATTTATATACAGTAGAGCCTCGATGGATCGAACACCGATGGCTCGTTTACCAAGGCTGAGTCGAACCCATTCTTGAGCCCCTAGCGAATACCTCTACACAAGAAATAGTGGGGGATAATTAAGATTTTAGTCTTTTGTCTTGCAAATGCATGCTGTGTACACACATCATACATATTCATTACAGAACACCGAAAAGATGTCTAAAAGTATTTCGTTATGCCTCCTGACAGTACGTCTCAGTGGCTCGAACTACCCCTGTCTCGAACAGATTTTCTAGGTCCCAAAGGTGTTCGAGCCATTGAAGTTCGACTGTAATTCGGAAGTCGAGTATTGACATATTTCCAAGCACAAACAAGTACAAATATACTTCTTGTGACAAATATCTGTTTGCGTCAGATGTAATGACTTTAAGTGAACACTGTCCAATACAATACAATACAATCATCGTAATACCGGAGGCAGACACCTCTTAACTTAATCATACAGTCGGTTTTATGACGAGAAAATTGGATTCGTCCAGTGCCAGTATGTGTTTTATCATCACTTCATTAATAGTTTGTCTAATTTAGGACTTCGTTCAGGAAATGAATTATATCGAGGAAGGTCGAATTCGGATAAGGCATGTTTTGTGCAATACGCCAACTGAAATGTCTATAGACGTCAATTCTAGTTAATATACTCAATGTCGCCTGTGAGATGGTTGCTAGACGATTTGAATATCAAAGCTGCAGTATAACAGTATAACAATAATTGTTATATTCACTTATTGCACTGACATTATTGGTAAGATGATAATCAACCAAATATGTATCTGTTACTTTTCAATATTATCTGTAGATCTTGTCATAAAACGTTGGGTCTCATTCGTTTGAAACATGTCTACGACCAAAAGATATGCACATATCTGTCCTAAAATGCTTGGATCAGTTATCCTTACTCTAGTAATACTGTATTCACAGAACAATTTTCTTTCACACTAGATAAGGAGACTACTAAGAAAAAAATGTCACCCAGGAAAGGCAAAAATGCAAGAACGCGACCGTCTCAAGTCATCTATAGAGAGTGACATGAAGGCATACACAAAAACAGACGAAACAATAACCAACGACAAAAAGGCAATTAACAAATAAGGCAAGCAAAAGAACGACCGCCTTGGGACGGTCAGTAGTAAAACACCTGGTGCGCTTCAGCTCCGGCGTTTATTCAATTTCAACCCTCGCACTCTGTTCCAGTACAGTATCAAACAAAATAACAATGCCAACTTGATCCGCATGGTTGCTTTCTAGATAAACAGTGAGTCATGATAAAATGCATGGTAAAATGGTTACTTATAGATTAATATTTTCATGGATCAGGGTTGAGGACTCAACGACAATCCGACGTTAGAGCAGAAGAAAACCACCAGTTAGATCCCGGAGGGTTGAACTCAGGTAATATCTGGCTCCACCCATCCCGAATTCAAAAGTTTTTAGGCGGAACCGTCATCAAAGAATCCGTAGTCCGGCATACCGTCGTGCTACCAAAGAGCGAGGCAAAGATGTCCACTGTAAAGGGTCGACAACCAAACACGCGGTCTGTCGCATAACATCAATGCTAAAACCACTTTTCTTGTAATTAGCAACAATGTTTTCTGAACTGACCAGAAAAACCATCACTACCTAGTATTCTTCTGAATTTATCAACTATATCCCCATAAAACTCAAGTTCCGACACTCCCTGCTGCTGAAGTGTCTTCAAAGAAATTCCATATTTAGAACTAATGTCGTAATGTTGACGAAAAAAAATTAAAACCGTTTTGCGGATCGATAGCCTTGTTTTAGAAGTTTACATAAGGAAAACATGTCCATGTGAAATAATGGTGTCCAACATTAGGTTCAAATTGTAACATCTTTCTTATTTCTGCTTTAAACATAGATTGTGGGTACTCGTTAGAACCGCCTCAATGAGGTGGTTCTAACGAGTACCCACGACCTATGTTTTTGGGTATAAATCAGGCAGATAAAGTATACCCACTTAAACCCCACTTTTCACTATATAAATGGGGTTTAGAGGGGCCTTCGTTTCATGGATTTGTTATCGAGATTGCTGTTAAAATTCTGTTGCGATATTTAAAGTCATCAGCATCAAAACGAATAAGCTGTGACATATAAACCCCATAAGACATAGCCTTAGGGACGTCACCATCCAAGAAAGGAAAATGTACAATTCCAAAATTAAAACTATCTAAAATTTTGGAAGACACAGTACCATTAGAAAAAGTCAAAAGTAAATCCAAAAATGGGGCTTCAGGGTCATCAGAATTAGCCTTATTTAACTGTAATTCTTTTGGATAAATCTTAACCATTTGATCAAAATAAACATTATCAATATTTCAAAGATCATCCAAATATCGAAAGGTAGAGTTAAACGCTTCAATAACATCGGTTTGTTTATTTTTAGAAAGAAACAACATGAATTTTTTGTCATAACAAAACAGAAACAAATCTGCAACAAGGGGAGCACAGTTTGTACCCATCAGAATACCAACGACTTGTCTAAATAATTGAGATCCAAACCATTATCAAATAAAAAGGAAAGTGCCTCGTAAACCACTTAAGATGTCCAATAGTCATAACGATTATTGTCATCTCAAGAAGCAAAACAAGCATTTCTATCATTGCAGGCCAACTACAGACGCTTTTTTCGCGAAAGTAAAATAGTCTCGATTAAAGTAATTTGTTTTTTTAATGCTGAATTTTACCCTGAAGACAGAAATCCATAGGCTAGCACTTTGTCCTACCCATGAGCAGGGTAAAATTGAATTTTATCACGTGTTCTATTTATACTGATTATATACTAAGAACTACGTTTACGTGACAGTACGTAATATCACAGCATTGCCCTCATGACATCACAGACGTCAGTAATCGAAGTACATGCATTATTACACATCGACGCGCAGAATATTGAAATTGAACATGGGTGTGAGGGTCCGTCCCAAGAGGCTACTGGCCGGCATCACGCGGCTTGCCGAGTGATGTTGTTCATTGATCCCGAGGGACATATTTTTCTATCTACCCCTCACACACATATAAGGTTCATTTTCTTGTTTTCTTTTCGTTTTTGAGAGTGAACGTTTTACAATGCAGTCACTTCGATTGTCGACGTCCGCCATATTATGATGCCAGTAAGACGGCGTTTGCGACGCCACACTTAACCACAACGTTCTGTTCAACCAATTTAAATTAAACCCGTGAAAATTCTCGATTATATTATCCATTAACTGGTGAGTATGGGAATTTCTTTCATGGGGTTAAGTCCAGGATTTCTTAATCTGATGTGCAAGATATATAAGGTATGCAAGAAAATGATCTCAACATGGTAAACAGAGAATGCGACTGGTAAATAGTGAAAAAACCTTCCCTCGGAACCACAGCATTGTGATGCCAGACAATGCTTACTATTCACCCCTCACACCGGTGTAAGTTTCTTATATAGCATTTGCGAAAAGGAAAACAACAAATCACTTATGGAGCTGATCAATTTCCTAAGTTGAATGGTTTTCTGCAAGGTTCGTGAAGATGCTTTGAAACCAAAGTTGTAATGTTGGTGACGAGGTCAAATTAACACTAGTTTGAAAAATGAAGGAAATATAATCAAATAAGTATATATCAGCCTAACTACGATATTACTTAAGCATGCCGTATCGATGCTGGTCGGACATTGACTTGCATTGGTAGCCCGCGTTCTGTGATTGTGCAACTTCATGGTCATGTCCAATTGTATTTCCTACAGCCGAACTGCTCGGAAACGTTTTCCCTAATATCATAGTTATCTGCAAATTGTCTGGCCGATCGGTTAAAATAGACCCAAAGTTACCAACTACAGAAGATTCTTTCATACTCTTGTCCACCTGACCATTGTGTACAAGACGCAGATAACGTTTTTTAACAGTGCAATTCTTCTCCCTGAGACAGCAGAGTACTGTCTAAATGCAACAATCTGGACCGGGCGTGTGTACTGCATAGGGCATTGCCAAACAGCGAAGATCCAGAGCAGACGCCGCAGAACGCGGCGTGTGATCAGCGCCTACACAATTATTTTTTATGCCCCCAACTTCGAAGAAGTTGTGGGGGCATATTTGTTTTGCCCTGTTCGTCCGTCCCTCCGTCCTTACGCCCGTCCCTCCGTCCTTACGCCCGTCCAGCTTTTTTACTGCATAGCATTACTTAAGAACCATGGGTGCTAGGTTTTTGAAATTTCATATATGGATTCCTTATGAAAAAATAATTGACTCTTGTTTTTTTTTCTCGTCAGGATTATGCCCCTTTCTTGAGCTATGCTCCTTTGCAAAAAAATACTTTGAAATCTTGTAAGCAAGATATCTCAAACACTGTTCGAGCTTTTGCCCTGAAACTTTACAGACTGGTATATGATGATGAGCAGATGAACTGATTAACTTTTGAAAAAAAATCCGAAATTCTTTTCTTGAGTTATGGCCCTTTGAATTTTTTTGCGTTTTAAGCTTGTAAGCAAGATAACTAAAAAACTGTTTGAGCTATTGCCCTGAAACTCTACAGAATGGTTGGGGATGATGAGAAGATGAACTGATTACTTTTTGACAAAAATCATTTTTTTTTTCTTGAGTTATGCCCCTTTGCAATGTTGCGTGTTTTAAGCTTGTAAGCAAGATATCTCAAAAACTATTTGAGCTATTGCCCTGAAATTTTACAGGCTGGTTCAGGATGATGAGTAGATTAACTGATTAACTTTTGAAAAATATCCGAAGGATTATGCCCCTGTCTTGAGTTAAACCCCTTAGCAAAATACTTTGAAATCTTGTAAGCAAGATATCTCAAAAACTGTTTGCCCTGAAACTTTACAGAATGGTTGGGGATGATGAGAAGATGAACTGATTAACTTTTGACAAAAATCCATTTTTTTTTCTTGAGTTATGTCCCTTTGAAATTTTGCGCGTTTTACGCTGGTAAGCAAGATATCTCATAAACTGTTTGAGCTATAGCCCTGAAACTTTACAGGCTGGTTCAGGATGATGAGTAGATGAACTGATTAACTTTTGAAAAAACAATCCGAAAATTTTTTCTTCAGTTATTGCCCTTTGAAATTTTGTGTTTTACGCTTGTAAGCAAGATAACTCAAAAACTGTTTGAGCTATTGCCCTGAAACTTTACAGAATGGTTGGGGTGACGAGAAGATGCACTGATTAACTTTCGACAAAAAATCCATTTTTTTTTCTTCAGTTATGTCCCTTTGAAATCGTGCGTGTTTTAAACTTGTATGCAAGATATCTCAAAAAACTGTTCGAGCTATTGCCCTGAAACTTTACAGGCTGGTTCAGGATGATGAGTAGATGAACTGATGAACTTTTAAAAACAAATCCGATTTTTTTTTCTTGAGTTATGTCCCTTTGAAATTTTTGCATGTTTTAAGCTTGTAAGCAAGATATCTTGTAAACTGTTTGAGCTATTGCCCAACACTTTACAGACTGGTTGGGGATGATGAGTAGATAAATGGATCCATTTTTGAAAAAAAATACAACTTTTTTCCTTGAGTTATGGCCCTTTGAGATTTTTTGCGTTTCAAGCTTGCAAGCAAGATATCTCAAAAACAATTTGAGTTATTGTCCTGAAACTTTACAAACTGGTTGGGGATGATGAGTGAATGAACTGATTAATTCCCCACCGCGAAGTGGAGCGGGGATTATAGGAATGGCCTTCGTCTGTTCGTATGACCTGATTAACTTCAGTTTTTCTTGTGTTATGTTCCTTCTAAAATTTCAGCATTGCAGCCAAATAAAAAAAAGATATCCCAATTACTGTTAGGGACAAGCAGTGTTAGGGTCAAGCAGTGTTAAGGTCAAGCAGTTGGGGGCATTGTGTTTCATAAACACTAACTCTATTTATTTATTTATTTTTTTACTATTATTTTTTTTTTAATACTGAAATTTAAGGATTAAATGAAACAGTCTAATTATTATGAGTTCAAGACTTTTCTTCCAGTCTACATTTATAGACGATCAACCCACTTGCGCTGTCAGAGTTTTGTTTTGAGTTTTACTTATAGCTCAAGTATCCACGAGTCATAGGCAAAAAACTAATTGTTTCCAAATGTTCTATCGCACGACGCAATAAGCCGATTCCGACCAGCTTGCGCAAACGTGCAGTCTGATCAGAGTATTTGCTGAAGCACAACAAGCCAATATAAGTTTAACCCACTTGAACCCTACTTTTATATGGTCGAAAAGGGGTTTACAGTGGTTACTTATTTCGTCTCTTAAATATAGATCGTGGGTACGCATTAGAATCACCCGGATGAGGCGGTTATAACGAGTACCTTCAATCTATATTTTGAGCAGAAATAAGAAAAAAAGTATCACTTTTTTCACCTTAAACTTTTCGTATTTTCGGCGGTGAAGTTTACAATGTATTTGTATAGGCGTGTTTTGGTAATGTGATCAGAGTCTTTGCTGAAGCGCAAACTGGGTAAATGAGTAGTCAGTGTTGAGCCCCTGCATATCGGACAGGCCTAATTGTAGATAATGCGAGGCGCTGGCATCTTATGAACATACAGTAACAACTCCGATGGCTCGAACACCGATGGCTCGTTTAGCATGGTTGTTTTCAACTCGTTCCTGAGTCCGTTGAAAATAAATCCCATATTTGCGATTCTTAAGGGGAATGGGGACACCTTCAGGGGAGGCAATTCCTGCAAAAGTATTTTTGTCTCCCATGTCAATAGGGGTCAATTCTTAAAGGAAAGAATTTGCTCCTTGGGAGCGAATTCTTTCCTTTAAGAGTTGACGACCCCTTTTGCAATGGGACAGACCATCTAAAAAAGCGAACAGGAGGTCCCAAAAGTTGTCTCTCTTTGAAAAATGGCGGAAAAATCTTCCAGGTGTTCCCATTCCCCTTAAGGGTGTTTTGTTTCCTCTTATGAAACAAATGCTTTGATCGATGGGGCGATTCCAATGACTACACACGGCGTACCTTTATTTTAAATAAAATTGAAAGGACATATACAGCAAAACTTCAATGACTGGAAAACTCATTATGAAACCACGCCTATACACTTGCATTGTAAACTTTATCACCTAAAAAAACGAACATTTTAAGATGAAAAAATGTGATATGTTTTCTTATTTCTGCTCAAAATATAGATTGTTGGTACTCGTCAGAACCGCCTCGCCGAGCAGAAATAAGAAAAATATGGTTTACCCTGTAAACTCCAGTCGAGGCTGTTCTAACGAGTACCAACAATTTATATTTAAGAGCAGAAATAAGAAAACATGATTTTTTTTCTTATTTCTGCTCAAAATATAGATTGCGGTATTCGTGAGAACCGCCTTGTCCAGGCGGTTCTAACGAGTACCAGCAATCTATATTTTAGAGCAGAAATAAGGGAAATAAGGTTAACGAGGAATACCGCAATCTATATTTTAGAGCAGAATGTGAAAAATAAGGTTTACACCTGTAAATATGTTCTATAAAAGGGTTATCCTTTGGAAGAAAGAAATACACCACAGAACCGGACTATATAAAAGTGGGGTTCAAGGGGGTCAAAATAATATAGGCGTGTTTTCGTGATATTTGGGACCATGAAAATTTGTTCGAGATAGAGTTAGTTCACTGAGGGATAAATATAGCGTTAGGTTTGGTGCCTTAACAGGGATATCATCTTGGTTTCCATACAAATAAAGGTATGCCATGTGTACTCATTAGAATCGCACCGAGGCGATTCTAATGAGTATACACAACATACACTTTATGATTAAATAAGACAACTATCCTATAAATAACAATATCAGCATTTATGAAAAAAAAAAAAATCCTGGGAACTCAAAAATGCCATTACGAAAATTTTACCTCGGAAAAAAAACGAAAATTTGAAGATGAGAAAAATCGATATTTTTCTTATTTCTGCACAAAACATAGATTGTTGGTACTCGTTAGAACCGCCTCATCGCGGCGGTTCTAACGAGTATCCACAATCTATATTTTGAGCAGAAATAAGAAAAATAAGGTTTACCCCTGTTTTGCTATATGAAAGTGGGGTTGAAGGGGGTCAGACTTATATAGGCGTGTTTTCGTGATGGAGTTCGAAACAACTGTGGTAAACGAGCCATCGGTGTTCGATCGATCGAAGTTTCACTGTATATCATGCCCAAACCCCACCCAACATGACCTGGCGCTTTACGCACCCTCAAAATCTCGAACTACCCTTGTCTTGAACATTTTCTGTTAGTGCAATAGGTGTTCAAGCAATAAAAATAGTTCAACTGCATTACGAAAACACGCCTATTCAAATATATTGGTAAAATTTCACCGTTTTATTTTCAGATAAAAATCCAGAAATTTTTCATATTTCGGCTCAAAACATAGTTTGTGAGTACTCGTTAGAACAGTCTGGATGTTAGAACTGCATCATCGAGGCGGTTCTAACGAGTACCCACATTCGATATTTTTGAGCAGCAATAAGAAAAATAAGGTTTACCCCTGTAAACCCAGTTTTACTACATAAAAGTGTTGTTGAAGGGGGACCGAATTATATAGGTGTGTTTTTGTGATGGAGTTCGAAATAGCTGTGTTCCGTGTTCGAGCGATCGAAGTTTCACTGTATACCATGCCCCCAACCACCCTGACCTGGCGCTGACTCACCCTCAATATCTCGAACTACCCTTGTCTTATACAATTTTGTTAGTCCAACAGGTTTTTAAACAATAGTCGTTCGACTGTATAACGAAAACACGCCTATTCAAATATATTGGTAAAATTTTACCACCAAAAATGATTTTTTTTTTCATATATAAATCCTGATATTTTTCATATTTCTGCTCAAAACATAGATTGTGCGTACCCGTTAGAACCGCCTGGACGAGGCGGTTCTAACGAGTACCCACAAACTATCTTATAGAGCAGAAATAATAAAAAATAAAGTTTACCCCTGCAAACCCCAGTTTTACTATATTAAAGTGGGGCTCAAGGTGGTCAAAATAATGGGATAAAACAATGGCTACTTACTGTTATTTGAAAACAGCATCATCAATG
Organism: Lucinisca nassula; assembly: GCA_963580285.1. Classification (NCBI taxonomy): domain Eukaryota; kingdom Metazoa; phylum Mollusca; class Bivalvia; order Lucinida; family Lucinidae; genus Lucinisca; species Lucinisca nassula. The sequence goes on from OY757022.1 coordinate 53,348,347, forward strand.
ACCCGCAAGCCAGGAACGTGCTGAAACGAAAAAACGACAATTCCGTTATAAAATCTCAAATTTCTTCTCAGAAGTCAAGCACGCCAAATGTCGCCTGATTTGTCGTCCGTTCGTTACTTTAACAGTCAGTTGCAAACATTCTGGACTCAAATTAGAACGTTACTCTAGGGTCCACAATATTGTAGTCGCAGCTTAAACTGACAGGGCGGAGCAGTTCAGGTGATGTCAATATATATCAAATTCGCAGAGTCAGCAAGAAGATTCGGCAGAATGCCTTTCGCGTGCGTTTTTGTAAGCGGTTTGTGTTACAGTTGAATTCACATAATGCGACTTGGACAGAAAAATGCAAACGATGGCTCCGCCCTACCAACTTTAAATGTGTGTTTCAAACGTTTGCAAGACGATTCTGCAGTTAACACAAGCAGACAACATTTTAAGAAGTAGTTTTTCTTGGCATCTTAAGGGTTAAGGTTCCATTCTCAGTTGCAGTCTCAGGTTTCCAGGTTTTATCGGGTGGAGGTGTCTCTGGTCAGCAGCTTGATCTGTTGTGAAATCATATCCCCAAAATGCGTTACCGTCTTCCCTGGTCAGGTCCATCGGAGTATAACTGTTTGTTTTCTTTTGCTGCAGCATTTCAATGGTTTCTTGCTGTCGAGTTAATCTCTGTGGCTGCTTGATTTTTGTGTTCTCGGAGATGTTGCCCTGAATGAGTTAAAAGTCCTTCATGCGGACTTAACAAATTATTTGTCTAAATCGCGACGGAAGTAAGGGCGAGGATTGTGGCGCGTATAATCGATTTAATCCTCCCAATGAAAACCCTTTTCACTGACCGTTCCAAGGCGGTTCTTCTGTTGTGGAGTTTTGTTCTTATACATTGTCTGCATGCGTGTGTTGCTGGTGTCTTTTTGTCTTGGCTGGCCGATTTGCCTTGTTCATCCATTACTACTTTCTTTCATCGTGACGTCTCAATGTTTGCGACATCATTGATTTTATTAACGTGCTTTATGCGCTGATGAAATAGTGTGTGCTGCAACATTTATATAGATCCGTAATATATTATAATTGTGTTTTAATTCATATATCAATTTTACTTCAGAATCTCAGCAATAGCTTCTGGGAGCAACGATCCACTTTGTTAAACGTTTGAGTTTCAAGCTTGTGCGACGATTTGCGGTCGGAGGTCCATCCTGGGGTGTATCGTCCAGTACCAAGGTAACAGAAAAATCTTACAAAAGCATGAACGCTATGTGGAAACATTGGAAAAAAATCACAGAGAAATGATACCCATTTTTAAATGTATGTACCAACTAACAGACGGATTATGTGACTTCACCTCAATAGATGCTGCCATCGTCATGAAACATGCGCAATAACACATAAAGGCGGAAGTTAAGAAACTACATAAATAAATAAAATGGAAATGAAGGTAATGGCCAAGAATCGATGCAATAAACCCACAGATCCCAAGGGAAAGAAATAACTAGACCCATCACGAAAACACGCCTATAAAATTTTGACCCCTAGAATCCCATTTTTATACAGTAAAACTGGGGTTTAGAGGGGTAAACCTTATTTTTCGTTTTTCGGCTCTAAAAATAGATTGTGGATACTCGTTAGAACCACCTCGATGAGGCGGTTCTAACGAGTACTCCGATCAATATGTTGAGCAGAAATAAGACAAATATCACAATTTGTTATCTCAAACTTCTCAATAAAACATTTATTCCACCTATCAAGCCAGATGCCCAAAACGAGCAACAACTCTAAAAAAACGATGATGATACGAATCAGGCGGCAATGGGAAGACGGGTGAGACCTCCTCTTGCAGAATTAAAGTCGGTTCCCGGGCCCGGGTCTCGGTGATTCTTCTATGCGGTCAAATTCAAATGCAAAGCAACACTTCGTCTGTTGTTATAATGACAGGTCCGTGTCCTTTCGATCTAGTTATAACAAGAATCCCACATCCTGATATTCGGGTAATATCTCTTGCAATGCAAATATTGTAAAGTACAAATGACATTTCGACGAAACTCCAAATGCCCAAAGAGCGATTCCATACATACAATGCACTGTGCACTAAAAAGAACTGATGCAACATGGTGCTTTTTAAGGCACTGATTGTATAAAGTGAAAACCAACTGTCATTATACAAGGAGAAACTGTTAAGCGGTATATCAGCCTTTTAAAATTACGGAGTTAAAGTCATGGCGTTTAGGACACCAATAAGTTCGTCCTGATACGGTTTCAGGACATACCCTTTAATAAATTTTCGGGAACTCATCAGAGCTTCCGTTACATACAAATAAGACAATAATATGATAACGGTATCAATACATTGGTGTATTAGCCCATGCTTGGCAAGCCTCGTGATGCCGGACAGTGTCCCTCAGGACATATTTTTCCATCCACCCCTCACACCCATATACGATTCTTATAATCTACACATAGATGGTTGAGACTTTCGCTAATCCACCTCTGTGTGTTTCATCTTGCATGAATCACATAGAAGTCTCATTTGTGCAACAGACACCTGTGTGTAAACTTGTCAAATGCTTTGGAAATAAACTATGGTCATAAAATAAGAATCGTATATGGGTGTGAGGGGTGGATAGAAAAAACCGTCCTAAAAGTCACTGTCCGGCATCACGAGGCTTGCCTAGTGATGCCGGACAGTGATCCCGAGGGACGGATTTTTCTATCCACCCCTCATATCCATATTGGATTCTTTTTCTTAAATACCTTCCATTTCTTAGCGGAGAATTGCAATGCTGCAGTCACTTCGGTTACCAACGTCCGACATATTGTGTTGACACTGCAGGAATGTAAAGTGACGTCACGGATCGTGCATGACGTCAACCTTAACGATGGCGCACACAAGGTCGTAATCAACCAGTGCATTTATCAAACACGCGATTCTATTCGATTTGAGGTCGGAACACCAGGGTCAGATCATAAATTTTTATGCCAGGGTAAAATCGCGGATTTCCTTGTCTGGTGTGCAAGAAAAATCAGTCTGCTTCTGGCACCAATGCTCAGCCGCACATTATTATGGAAGAACTGAACGTGTTGGGTTTCGTAAGAGTTTTGACTTAGGAAAGTATACTGACTGTCTGCAACAATGCTTTCAAAGGCTTAAGTGTTTCTAATTTATGCGCCAAAGTTTTATAGCAGAGTCATGAACTGTACTTTCTTATTAGGTAAACTGCGCTATACGACGGCCATTCATTTAATGTTTCCATTCAACAGTGCGTTTTATCGCATTCACAGTTAGTTTACTTCAACCTTTTGAAGTAGTCTCTTTTGACGGATATACACATTTCAAGTCTCGAAATTCATTCTGTAAAGGCAGAGAGGTATGCATTTTAGGTATACCCTGATGAAACTTGTAAATTGCACTACCGAGTGCACTTTGGGATTCATAACGACGACCAGAAAGGATTTTCTTTAGTAAAGGAAACAGGAAAAAGTCGTCGGGCTGGTGGATAAGAGCTAAACTACCTTTTCCTCTTTCTAGAATGTTTGGACAAGAACAAACTTGTGGGCAGGTGCGTTGTCATGGATAAGACACAGACCTCTTGAGCCGGTTAATATGTTATTACGGTGTGCCTTTACTTTTGACAACACCCCAGTCTTAACAATTTACCTATTATTTTTACCCGTTATTGTTTTGCAATTTGGTACAGGGATTTAACAATGAATAATACCTCATACAAAGCTTTGTATAAAGCTTCTACCGCGCTTATATCTTTCGGCAATGACCGACTTGCTTTTTTTTTGTTGTTGTTGTTTTGTGTGTGTGTGTGTGTGTGTGTGTGTGTGTGTGTGTGTGTGTTTTCGCAGTCATTGCTTTTTATTGTATTGATGCGTCTCTTCGGCTAAAATGATTGACCCAGGTTTCATCACCTCTTAACAGCTCAGAAGTCAAAGGTTGTTTTATTTTATTTTATTTTATTTTTTTTTATTTATTTATTTTTTTTTTTTTTGGGGGGGGGGGACTTCTTCAAAAGCGTTTTCACCTTTTTTTTACATAAGTGGTCCTTCATTCTTTGGTCAAGAGATGCGGGACACATCGTGCGCAAACCTATCTATGCTTCAACTCCTGAGTCAAAATCTTATGCACTGTCCCCGATGAAACACCAACACAATCAGTAATTTCTTCCACCGTGAACCTTGCTTCTTGATTGACCATATCTGCCACAGCAGTATCATTAGCTTCTGTAACAGCTTTTCGTGGCTGGCCTGGACGGATTGTGGCCGCGTAATATCGATTTAAGCACCTCACACCTCCAGTGAGTGAAATTCTTTCACAGACCGTTCCAATACGGTACTTCTGTCGCGGTTGATTTTGTTATGGTTTGTATTTGAGTGTGTGTATCGCCTATATCTTTTGGGTTTGGTTGTCGATTGGCCATTTTGTGAGAAAGTAACTGTCCTTTTGGCTTTCCGCTATTGATGTGTCCATTGGTGTCTAGTTATTTCATGTTTGTGTTTCTTTCCCTTTGGTGTCTCTGATGGGAGGTGTAGGTTAATTGTATCGACTCCTGATCATTGCCTTCTCTTCCATTTTTCATCTTTCAGGTCTACTTTACCACGTTGAATTGTTTGCCACCTGAATATTGACCTTTTAGAGACAACAGATATCTCAAGTATCTGACACAGTTCACTATCTATCTGTGAGACTGAAACATTCAGACCAACGTGACCTTTAATGTAGGCCATGATTCCATAATAGAAGTTGAAACACGATAAGGAATCGCAGCTCCCATTAGAGACACCAAAGGGAAAGAACCACAAACATGAAATATCTAGACCCTAATGGAAACACCAATTATAGCAAACCAAAAGGACAGATACGTTCCCACAAAATGCCTGTTGGCTATCTAAAACAAAGAAATATAAGCGACATTCACTCTCAAAGACAAACCCAAACAAAATAAACCGTGTCGGAAGAACCGCCTTGGAGTTGTCAGTGAAACGAATTCCACTGGTGTGTGTGGGGGGGGGGGGGGGTTAAATCGATTCTACGCGGCCGCAATCCTCGCCCTTAGACAAACGATTTAGACAAACGATTTGTTCAGTCCGCATGAAGGCCTCCCAACTCATCAGTGCAAAGCTTGTTATGTTTTTTTTTTTTTTTTTTTTGTTTTTTTTTTTTTTTTTTTTAATTTTGGATGCAGTATGATTACTGAACCAACTTGAACTTTCAATAACCTCAACGGATTAGACCGAAATTTCATATTATTATAGAAAATCACTCCCCCGTGAAATCACTACAGTTTTTGCGTGTTTCTTATAGCTACGTGTTATGGCGGGTCATTAGTGACACAAATAGATGAACGCCCCTCAGGCAAGTTCTAGCACCACTTAACAATAGTCAAAACAAGCCGCAGCGAAGTTTAATAACGCCATGAGAGGTTGCCTTTACTAGTTGTTTGTCGGTTCTATTGAAATTGTCTAAGTTCCCCTTAAATAATTACAAAATAAATGAAACTGTCGTATTAGATACTCTGTCCGTCCTGTAAGAATTTTGTCAATCAATCAAGTCCATGACTTAATCTTAATGTCGTTTATCTCTGGGCTAAATGACATCTATCTCGCAAACATTTCTTGTCCTACCAGCAAATAAACTCTGAATGGCCTGTTAAGCGCACTCTGATAACGCTTAATACCACTTAGAGAGAGCAATAATCGGATTACAAGATTCATTCGTTGGACTCATCAGCCAAGCAAACCACTACACACGGTATTGACACGCCAAGTAAACAAATCAGTGTATAACTTGTAAGTAGGAAAACGCTGTGTATATACATGTAAGCCAAGCAAGACACTACAAACGAAAACACGCCTATACAAATACAGTGTTAATTTTACCGCGAAAAGAAAAACGAAAATTTTGAGATGAAAAATTGCGATATTTTTCTTATTTCTGCTCAAAATATAGATTGTAGGTACTCTTTAGAGCCGCCTCATCCTCATCGGGGCGGCTCTAACGAGTACCCACATTCTATATTTTAGATTAGAAATAATTAAAAAAGGTTTACCCCTGTAAACCCCAGTTTTGCTTTATAAAAATGGGGTTCAAGGGGGTCAAAATTATATAGGCATATTATCGTGATGGTTGGACTCATCAGCCAAGCAAGCCACTACAAACGGTATGGACACGCCAAGTAAACAAATTAGTGTATAACTTGTACATTACGATAACATATCCGTGTGATATAGTGCATTTTTTCATACCTCCAAAAATGTGTTTTTCTTCTGATGAAAATTTGTGATATTTTTCTTATTTATTCTCAGAACATAGGTTTTGGGTGCTCGTTAGAACTGCCTCATTGAGCAAAAATAAGAAAAATAATGTATATCCCCGTAAACCCCAGTTTTCTCTGTATAAAGTGGGGTATTGGGGGTATTCATTTTACGGACTTGTTCACCTGATGCGTAGGAAGACGACGTGTATAAAGGCCTTTGGATAAACATATTTTCGTATTATATTGAGAAGAAAATGAAAAAAAAAAGAAACAAAGACATAAAAACTTTAGCCATAGATAAAGATTGTGGATATCCAGGCTGATAAGATCTACTGTGCTTGCTTAAAGTTAAACGAACAGTTCGATTCTCAGTTCAACCTACACTCAGAGACGATCGACCCACCAGTACTCTCAGTGCTTTGATTTTTCTAAAGTATTAGAATAATTAATAAATTCAGCAAGGACACAGCAATTCATATATTATATTTGTTTTGCTTGGTAAAGACTCAGATCAGCCAGCGCATCTCCTTTGATCACAGTAATTGCTGTGTTCTAAAACTATGTTTTTTACTCTGCACGGCTGCACAGACTGATCTTAGACTTTGCTGTGAACTATAAAATATGCTTGAACCTGTACTGTTGAAAGTAAATTGCTCCCACCTGGTATTTCTGATTTATGGTTTGCTGCAAGAAAATGGAACATGATACACTTCTTTCCTAAACATAAACAATCAGAACTAATCTCTTGTGGTTTCATCATACAAACACAGAATGTTGACCTTCCAGGTCATGGAAGTTGTGCTGTGGAAAGTGTAGGACTGTATCAATGAAAACTGTTTTTACGAATATCCACATAGAAATAACATTTTGAAAAGTCGCCTATTCTTTTACCACCAAAAATTAAAATTTTCAGACAAACAATTCTGATATTTTTCTTTTTCTGCTCTATGTTATTGAGCAGGAATAAGACTACTGGTGTATGCCCATGTAAACCCCGGTTTTACCATACAAAATTGGGGTTTCAAGGGGCCAGAATTATAAAGGCGTGGTTTCTTGGTTTAAACATATTTATTTCTGATCAATCGATATGCAAATGATATTTACACACAATGACTGATTAAATGATCAATGAAAATTAGAGAGAATTTAATTTTAAGTAATGCCGGTTGGTGCCTGTTGCTCTGTCTCTGGTCGGGCCCATCGGAGTCTAACTCTTGGTTTTCTTTTGCTCCAGCGTTTCAATGGTATATTGTTGTCGAGTCCTCACCGTCGTTTCATCTCTGTGATTGTTTGATTTTTGTGTTCTCGGAGATGATGCACTGTTGAGTTAGGAGGCCTTCATGCGGACTGAACAAATTATGTGTCTAAATCGCGACGGAAGTAAGGGCGAGGATTGCACCTGCGTAAAATCGATGTAAGCCCCCACTCCCATTGCAATTCGTTTCACTGACCGTTCCAAGGCAGTCCTTCTGTCGCGGTTTATTTTTGTTATGGTTTGTCTTTTGAGTATGTGTGTCGCTTATATAATTTTTTTTTGATAGCCAATTGGCCATTTTTTAGAGAAAGTAATTATCCATTTGGCTTTTTGGTATTGATTTTTTCATTCGGGCTTAGTTATTTCACGTCTGTGTTTCTTTCCATTTGGTGTCACTGATGGGACCTGTGGATTAATTTTATCTATTCATAACCATTGCCTTCACTTCCATTTTGGACTGGAAGCATCGTGCTTATTGAATTCCTTTCCCGGGTGTTTCCTTGATGCAATTCAATGATAAGTTAGAGTTCCGTAATTACAAGCGCGCAGTCAAGGTTCAGTTCATTCTGCGCTAGTCAGCGATAAGCGACATTGTATCTTTAACCCTTTTTGTACCAAATGGAATCTTCCACCTTATATATACATTGTAGCACGAGTCCATTTCAAAATTTAGGGGTGTCAGGGTGTGTTTTCTTCAAAAGCTATTCAGAAAATAGCTGGACTTTTTGCAAACAGTGTAGGCTCTGATCAGACGCCGCGTCCTGCGGCGTCTGATCTGGGCCTGCACTGTTTGCCAAAGTACCCGTTTTGGGGGTTCCGGTACTAAATGGGTTAAGCATGTGCCTTCAGCATCTGTGAAGCCACGAAAATGTCGATGCTCAGACAGTAAATCCGCCCGGACAAAGTGCAGTCTTTCCTGAAAGCAGGAGTCTTCTAGTACACAAAAAATTCCGGCCCCAACTACAAAACAAGTATAGCTTTTACAAAAAGCTAGGTCTACGCTTAGCACATATTAATGTGAATGTCTAGTGTTTTATCCCAGAAATGTGTTTGATACAATTTAGTTTCTTTGGCAACATTCTAATTGCCAGTCTGCACCCAGAATTTTGCCGACTGCGGTATAGTGTTTGAAATGTCAAAGTTGCAAATGCTGTAATTTTGTCAAAAGCACTTTTTCATCTTTAAAAAAAGGCACATGTGCAACTTTAATTTGGTTGTAACATCCGATCAAATGGAATTGCTTGAAAAGTGTTGTAGAAGTTAAGTAGACAACTTTACTACACTTTATAGAAGACTAATTTAAGATAAATCCAAACATTTTGCTAACGGCGAGGTAAGTTTTTAGCTCATCAGAGCCGAAGGCTCCTGGGGAGCTTAAAGGATAGACTGTGGTACGTTGTGGTCAAGAGTTTGTAAGATGCATATTTTGTATTAGCCTGCACAAATATTACAGCAAATATGGGTTTGTACAAATGTGATAGCAATTCTGTGTCAGAGTTCTGCCTGTGGCTGCTTTTTGTGTGAAAGCTTATACTTGTTATGGGCCGCTTTTTCTTCTTGTGAAAGCTCAAACTTGGTGTTGCATTAAAATATAAAGGTCAATCTGCATTGTGGGTAACTAATGGCTGTACTTCCATGTTAAACCCAATGTCTATAATGTCTACGCCCATGGGCGTAGACAATTACACAGCCTAATTAAATTTTTCGCTGAGCCTACTTTTTTTGTTCCCTGCCTTGAAAATTATTGAGGATAAGGCCTCAATAACACTCTCCAATTAATCGAATCAAGTCAGAGATTTACAGTCCATTTAACCGATGTAACTCGGGAGATATCTTCATAAACAAGACACTTAACGTCGTAAACACAATTTTGGTCTCGTCAATGGATGCATACGTGTCCACGACAAACAAAACCCGCCGAGCCGATCCGACAATCATTGATAGGCCGGTTATCTCTGAGCGGGGTCCTTAACAGAGAATTTGACCGTTTCGTTTATTATTAAATTCCTGTATACTATAGGACTTTCGGATGAGTCTTTAAACCGAGGTCCCGTCTTCGTATGACCTTATCAGTTGGTGAGACGTAAAACTCACACGCGCACTCACTCCTGTATATAATCCAACAGTGTGGACCCCAATCACATGCCGCAGTTTTCCACTGTTTGCCTAACCAACACATACCTTCAGTCTAGGTCTCACTTATAACCCACTTCACATAAAACTCTGACGTCACAAGTACAAGAATAACGCTGAAATAAGGAACAGTTACCTGCACGGGGTTCTTACAAATTAATGATAACCACGTGGACATAAGCAATGTAAAGCTCCTCCCAGCAGGCACATGACATAATTGTGACGTCACGTAGACGTCGACACAACGTCATGACGTTTATGCAACGTCACATCTACGTCCGTTGCACCGACGTGGATTTGACGTTGCCCTAGCGACATGTGCCTGCTGGGCTATGAAGTAACGCACGCCAATTGTGTGGTTTAACCGTGATCTATAGTTTTACATTTTATGAAAACTAGTACTTAAAGAATAAAGTCAAAAACTTTTCTGTTTTTCTTTTTAGTTTCTGGACTTTATTTTAATTACATGTATATACAAACGAAGGCATTTTAGTTTTGTTTGTTTGTTTGATTTGAGGTTTAACGTCCCCGTCAACACTGTATAGGTCATTTTGGAGACGTTGCTTCCAATTTTGTGGGACTTTTACCCGACATTGAGATGAAATGATATCTCAAGCCCTGTCGCCCAATGAAACCAATATATTATTAGGGTTTATAAGCATGGACGGTACGACTCGCACCACTTTGCCTGGGCAGGCTTAGATCCTCTTAGCGGTTTACCAGTACAGAGTCGGTTCCAGCTCTGCATGGAAGCATCATGCAGCCCATTTATTTCTTCAAGCTCTAAAATCGAAAGCTTTGAGGCAGCTTGAGTTCAGGGCTATGCATAGCCCAACTTGACGCACACTTAACACTTGCAAGAACCCGACTGATTTGACATTATCAAGCTGGACGCTTTATATGTTTAAGAGCATACCACAGGCTCTCACTTTAACACAGTTTCTGCTATCATTCACTAACATCACGTGAACAAGTCCGTGAAATGAGGACTCCACTAAACCCCACTTTATATAGAGAAAACTGAGTTTAGGGGGGGGGGGGGGGTAATACATTATTTCCATATTTTCCAATACATAGGTTGCAGGTACTCGTTAGAACCGCCTCATTAAGGCGGTTTTAACGAGTACCCAAAACCTATGTTATGAGTATAAATAAGAAAATTATCATAAATTTTCTCAGAAAATTACCTTTTTTGAGTTATGAAAAAATACAATATATCAAACAGATGTGTTATCGCAATGAATGTTAAAGGTATTTCAACTTCCGCAGAACATTTACAGGGCACTATGCACCTGAAAAGGCCAAACTGCCCATATAATTGGCATGAACAGAAACATGCAACTACATGTATATGACTGACGTTTTATAGATGCAATTAGGATTCCATGCAAGCTTGTGCTATCTTTTCCCGCCTAATCTGGTTTTAAATGTTTTACTTAGTCAGCACAAAACTCGGGTTCCGATAGACCTTGCTGCATAAGGGATTTTAAAATTCCAACAATGAATTTTGAAACTAAATCGGAAAGACGTCTACGAAACTTAGAAAAGGCTTTGCGTAGTTGATGAAACCGAAAACCTTCTCATATCTATATAGGGTTGGCTGAAATCTATTCATTGAAATATCGCTTTGGGTTCAGACATAATCTTTTACACGAGGCAAGTGGAATGCAATGTCATAAAGTAGAATACAAATATACAGCGGCTTCTATTTTGTGACAAACATGGCAATTTAATTTGAATAAAAGCATTGCATATTTCACCTTAGCAAATCCGTGTGATGGTTTTTACTTACGTAGAAAAGCCTTTACATGATCAATTTTCTTGCTCAAAATCCTAGGTTGTGGACACTCAGATAGTCGGCTATAATGAGCACCATATTTGAGGTTAAAAGCTTTAATAAGAAAACTCCAACCATCAGCTAAGGTCATACGGAGACGGGACCTCGGTTTTAAACCCACGACCTCTGAGGTAAGTTGTTCAAAGCATCGTTAGCTTAACGAGCTCGTTAGTGGTCAGATTGTTAACTGTTCTAGCAAGTACAATATCGATAATTTTGGTATTTTTGCTGAATAAATGCGAGCATCCGCAAGAGCAGAGCTGCTCACATTTTTTTCCGCAAAAATATTAGCATATTTACCATATTTAATGATGAATGTTTTAACGGTACGTTAACTAACGACGTCATTAGTTTTGAACAACTGGTCCCTGGTTTATGAGGCGATTAGCATCGCCACTCACCAAGGTGGCTTCTACACATACCAGATGTGTTATCATAACGGAATGAATTTTATATACATTTTTGTCTCTTATGTATGGTTGGGATCTCACATATTCTTATGATTTGAGCCGGTGTACAGCATTTTCTACAATTTACATGTGCGCCTAGTGAAGAATCAGATCATACTCCGCATCCAAGTTATCTGACCAGAGACTTCTCTTGCTGCATGAAGGAGCATTGGGCCCTTTGCTATCCTTTAGGTGCACAACGAAGACTCTGAACAGGCTGCGCGGATGCATGTAAATTGTAAGAAATGATGTGCCCCGACTCGTTTATCTTTAAGGTCTAATAGTTCCAAATGACAAACATTTAAAATAATGTGCGTCATCTGCTCCAAGTTATAATGGAACAAAACAGAATAGACTCGGGTAGGCGGTTCTAACAAACACCCGCAATCTATGTTTGGAGCAGAAATGAGACAATTAAATAATGTATTTGTTTTCAAAATTCTAGTTTTACAGATATGAAAGACGAACTGAACATGTAACAAGTAAAAAAAAATAACCATCGGAAGAGATGTCAAATCCCCCACCAAAAGCCAATATGGCCTTCAGAAGATTGTTCGCCAATAGAAAGTGCACCAGAATTAAACCAGCAATATATCACAAAAGTATTGCAGTTAAGGCCATCGCAAGATTATACTGTCAGGGGAAATAACTAAAACACAAGGGCACTCAGAATTGTGGTTCATGCACATGACATGCCTGCTTAAGCTCATGTATTTCTATACAAAGTACCATCAATATGTCTCAAAGGGTATTGGAGATATGGTGATCACAAGCTGGTCATACTGTTATATTGGAAGGGTAGATAACTCAAATACCACAACACCAACAGGTGTGGTTCTTACAGATGACACCCCTTCTGGGTGATCACAAGCTGGTCATACTGTTATATATTGGAAGGGTAGTTAACTCAAATACCACACCACCAACAGTTGTGTTATTGCACATGACACTCCTTCTGTACCTTGTATACAATTGCGCCAAGTTCCTTCAATATATCTCAAAGGCTGTTGGAGTAATGGCCATCATACGGTTATGTTGTCAGGGGAGATAACTAAAAAACCAGAGTACCCAGAGTTGTAATTCTTGAGCATGACACGTCTGCTTAACCTCATGTACATCTGCATCAAGTACAACCAGTATATCTCAAAGGGTATTGGAGGTACGGTGATTACAAGGTGGTCATACTATTATATTGGAAGGGGAGATAACTCAAATAGCATAGCACCCAGAGTTGTGGCCCTTAGGCATGAAGCGCTGTCTGAACCTTGTATACAATTGTGCCAAGTACCATCAATATATCTCAAAGGGTATTGCAGTTATGGCCATCACAAGGTTATATTGTCAGGGGAGATAATAAAAAGACAGGGCACCAAGAGTTGTGGTTCTTGCACTTGACACAGCTGCTTAACCTTATGTACAACAGTACCAAGTACCATCAATATATCTCAAAGAGTATTGGAGACGTGGCCATCACAAGGTAGTGATTCTATATAGCTGGAAGGGAGATAACTAAAAAAAACATGACACCCAGAGTTGTGGTTCTTGTGCATGACACACCGTCTCAGCCTTGTGAACAACTGTACCAGGTATCGTCAATATATCTTAAAGGGTGTTGGAGTTATGGCCATCACAAAGTAGTCACTCTATTTTATTGGAAGGGGAGATAACTAAAAAACCACGGCAACCAGAGTGGTGGTTCTTGTGCATGACACGCTTTCTCAGCCTTGTGAACAACTGTGCCATGTACCACCACCAAAGTATCTCAAAGGGTATTGGAGTTATGGCCATCACGAAGTAGTCATTCTATTTTATTAAAAGGGGAGATAACTCAAAAAGTATGGCATCCAGAGTTCTGGTTCTTGCGCATGACACGCCGTCTCAGCCTTGTGAACTTTTGTGCCAAGAACCATCAATAAATCTCAAAGGGTATAGGAGTTATGGCCATCACAAGCTGGCGTCTACGGACGGACGGACGGACGGTCGCCAGGCTAATTGCTATATCCCCCGAAACTATTCGGTCGGGGGATAAAAAGGAATGCTATAGATGGTTAACCATTTTGACTAAGAACACCAATTACAAAAATTGCATCGGAAGATTGCTTTATTCAATGCGTTCCTTGGTGGGGAAATGAGCGACTCTAGAGTAATCGTATTTACAGATTTATTTCACAATTTTCGAAAGTCCCGAAGGACAAAACTGCAAAGTAATGCTCAGCATCTTTATTTCAAACTATAATGGAACAAATCAGCTTGAATTGCTGCGGTACAGATTATTGTGTAAGACAGAAACACGATCGGATTACATAGTAAAGTTATAAATGGCCGCATCAAGGTTAATTTAAATTTTAAATCTCCTGGTAACAAGATTTTCCTAAAGCAGCAGACCAATTTATCGGCGTTTTGATACATTCCAGAAGTTCCTGCTATTTTTGACAAAGAAAGACATCAGGCTGACGATGCTGTGTCATGAGCAGTACTCAAATTCCCACTTTTTATAGAGAAAGCTGAGGTTGCAGGGGTATACGCTATTTCATTTTGAACCCCGCCCATCGGGGCTTGAAGAAATAGATGGGCTTCCGACCCGCACACGAGTACTGGCAAACCCCTTAGAGGACCTAAGCCTGTTTAGGCAAAGCGGTGCGAGACGGACCGTCCATGCTAATAAACCCTATTGGTTTCATTTGGCGACAGGGCTTGAGATGTCATTTCATCTCAATGTCGGCTAAAAGGCCCCGCGAAATTGGAAGCAACGTCTCCAAAATGACCATTACAGTGTTGACGGGGACGTTCAGCCTAAAATCAAACAAGTTCTATTTCATTCTTATTTCTGTCCCAAGACATGTTTCGAGTTTCAACAGGAAAAATATCACAAATTTTCATTAAGTCTTGAACCATTTTGGAGATATGAAAGAATGTAATACATGTATGTCACATGGATGTTTTATCGTAATGTATTCACATGACCATGTCCGTGAAATGAACATCCGCATAACCCCACTTTATTTAGAGAAAACTGGGGTTCACGGGGGTATGCGTTATTTTTCTTAATTCTGCTCTAAGACATAGGTAGTGGGTACTCGTTAGAACCGCCCCATTGAGGCGGTTCTAACGAGCACCCTACAACTTATGTTTGCAGTATAAAAAAGAAAAAAAATCACGGATTTTCATCAGAAAAGTCGACCTTTTGGAGCTCTGAAAAATACAATATGTCACACGGGTGTGGTGAGTGAGTGTTTGAGTTTTACGTCCAACCAACAGCTGAGGTAATACAGAGACGGGACCTCGGATTAAAGAGACATCCGAAAGTCTGGAGAAGCCCGGGTCGATCCTGCGGTCCCTGGTTTACAAGGCGAGTAGCGTAACAACTGCACCACAGAGGCTTCTAGCACACGGGTGTGGTATCATAATGTGAAATGTTTTCAATGAGGCGAATGGGTAATCATATGATTAGGATAATTTAAAGCCTTTAATAACTACAGCACCTTTTTACCACGAAAACACGTCTATATAATTTGATCCCCTTGAAACCCACTTTTATATAGTAAAACTGGAGTTTACAGGGGTAAACCTTATTTTTTTCTTATTTCTGCTCTAAAATATAGATTGTGGGAGGCGGTTCTTACGAGTACCCACAATCTATGATTGTGACCAGCCATGGGATTTTGGTTCCAAATGGGGTCCATGACCGAAAATGAGTCTTTGTCATTTTCTGATGCATGTAGCTTTATATCAATTCCTGATCTTTGTTTTACTTCTACTTTTTATAATATTGAAATGTATATGTGAAATTTCAGATGAAAACATCGAGCGGTATACGAGATATTGATCTTTATAGACTGACCCTGAATATGCGAAAATTGCATTTTCAGTCGTTTTAGATGTATATTTGCTAGTGATTCTTGACTTCAAAACCTCAGTAAGCATTCAGAGAAAACAAAATATCAGCAAAATCATGCTTTCACACAATTATTTATTCACCCAGTAGCCATCATTCGTTACATATTTGTGGGGAAGAATTCTCTTGCCATGGCAACAAATTTAAAATCCTTAATTTTTTCGAACACAATACTCTTGTAGAGCTGGACATATATTTTCTCATTAAATCTAAATCAAAGCAATGAAAAAGTGCTTTTTCTAAATCCAATTAAAGATCATGTAACAATAATCATTTCAACTATTGCCAGAGAGATCAGCTTTGCTGGGATACAGAATAGCCCACATACTTACATTATATGTGTGTATGTCACCAATATCAATTTTTTTTGAATGCTACGTACATCTAAAAAGCCAAGGATTGGGCTGCATCAATTATTTTAACTGCGAAGTCTGGCTTATGAGAGCAGACTAACACATCATTGCTACATCCAAGGTCATAGTGAAATGAATGATTTCATGATGGCTAATAAAAATATGAATTCCATATGATAATAATAATAATAATAATAATAATAATAAGAATAATAATAATAAAACACAGAAAATTTACGCACAATCCTTTACTTGTTCGACAAAATTGTCTGTACATAATTACAATAATATTACAGAAAATGTTTGTATTGTAAATAAATCACTAATCTGCATTAAATAGTGGCATATGTGTAATTCATAAGTATTCTGTCAAATTACCCCCACCCACCAACATATTACTAGTATTATCATGATAATGAATTTTTTGGATCTATAATCGCAGAATGAAGTAAAACATGACATTTACATTCTTGTGTGAGTATGTGAGTATGTGTGCATTTGTATGTGTGCAATTGTGTGTGTGCAAATTGTACAAATTTAAAGCTAATAACACCGCCTTGTCATGGTCATCCTGGCAAAACTAAACTTTACATACCGCCACCTCCGTTCAGGGCTAGGAAAAATAGACTGGCTACGTTGTGCCTACCTGATGTAACATGAGCACAAGTTTGTAAAACGCGAAGAAGGTCTTAGCTTGCCCAGGCAAAGCAGTTATAGTGAGATTGTTCTGCATACAAAATAGAAGTGGAGGCAATGATCAGGAATCGATACAATTCACCCACAGCTCCCATCAGAGACACCAAGGGAAACCCTAGCAGTTTGTTTATGCATAGGGCTTGAAATTTCATTTCTTCTCAATGCCGGGTAAAAGTCCCATAAAATTGGTAACAATGTTTCCAAAATGACATAGTGTTGTTGACAAGGTTGTAAAATTACACTGCAATATTTGACTCAGGCAAAACCGCAAAATACTTTATGGTGCATATAAATTAGCATCACCAAACATGACCAGTACTAGCTGCAGAATACACTAATACTAATAAAAACATGCAGTTGCACCTGTATTCGCAGTTACAGCAACAGAAACAAACAGATGAATATAGAGTCAAAACATTTATTTCGTATTTTATCATTGAAAGAGATGATAATTCAAATGATACTTGACTTGCAGTTATTGTTTGTTTGTTTGTTTTTGGAGTTTAATAGTCCAGTCAACACTATTTTAGGTCATTTTTGAGCCGGTCAGTTTACTTATCCATACTTTTCCTTGGCATGCTTATACGTAAGCGGTTACCCACTACAGTGCACATTCTTTCGCCAGAAACTGACAACTGCTCTTCTGGAATCAGCAGAAGGGAGAGAATGACCGTAGAAAAGATTCATGATCTCCACGAAAGAAGGTTGCCGACCCCGGCAGGTATCGCACCCGCGTCCTCCTGATCACCAGTCAATTTGCAGTTATTGTATTGATTCATATACTTAAACTGGTGTTGTTTTAGCTTGGAGAAACATACGAGGCCGCATGGTGTATGTACTTAAGTGCTAAGCTGAAACAACCGAACATTTCAGTACTGATAAATTTTATGCTACGGTTTTTTTTCTAAATCGTAAGATGAATGATAACATATGCAGTATCATTTTTTAGGGGGGAGGGGGTGGGGGTCGATTTTATGGTCTTTTCAGTCAAGATTAATTTACATATCGAGCCGATCGTTAATCATTGGTAGGGGCAAACTGTTGTACCCGGAGCAAACAGACTGACCTCCCGTTGCAGAGCAGAAATAAGAAAAATATCACAATTTTTCATTTCAAAATTTTCTTTTTCTGCGATAAAGGTTACAATGTTTTTGTTTAGGCGTGTTTTGGTGATGAGACTATGAAGATTTGTTTTTCAAGACACTGAGAAACAATCATCACCCCAGGCTAGGAGGCTGTATTTACCATTGTCTCTAACCTACAGTATGTCGAATGAACGTATTAGAATCGCCTCATCGAAGCGATTCTAATAAAGCAACATTCCGGACCTGTACAAAAGTATAAATTAAAAAAAATGGTCCCTAAGCAGCAGACCAATTATTGAAAACAGGCATGGTAAACAAGCAATTCGATATTTGGTGTTTGATCCGTCGGCGTTTGTTTGTTTGATTTGAGGTTTAACGTTCCCGTCAACACTTTAAAGGTCATTTTGGAGACGTTGCCTCCAATTTTGTGGGACTTTTACCCGACATTGAGATGAGATGACATCTCAAGCCCTGTCGCCAAATGAAACCAATAGGGTTTATAAGCATGGACGGTCCGACACTCACACCGCTTTGCCTGGGCAGGCTTAGATCCTCTAAGCGGTTAACCAGTACACGTGTGTGGGTCGGATTCAGCTCTGCGTGGAAGCATCATGCAGCCCACATATTTCTTCAAGCCCCGATGGGTGGGGGCCTACCGTCGGCGTTTTGCCATATCTTCAGTGCATTTTATAAGTAAGTAAGAAAGTAAATAAGTGTTTTATAAGCTTTGTGTCTGTTCATAACTATTAAACTGCTCAGTACGGAACCCGGGAGGGGAATGCAATGTTGTTTTTTTTTAATTGTTGTGCGACCAAGATATTAAGTTGTGCGAACAATATATTATCTTGTGCGCACAAGAAACTATGTTGTACGCAAGGGTGGACAATATATCTTGTGCAGAGTGAGTGAGTTTTAGTTTTACGTCCCACCAACACCTAAGGTCATACGGAGACGGGACCTCGGTTTAAAGACTCATCCGAAAGTCTGGAGAAGCCCGGAATCGATCCTGCGATTCCTGGTTTACAAGGCGAGTAGCGTAACCACTGCACCACGGAGGCTTCTATATCTTGTGCAGACAAAATCTTGTGCGCATAAGATATTATTTTGTTCGCACAACATATTATCTTGTTTGCACAATATTGATCTTGTGCGGAGAACAAACAATCTTATGCGTCTGATTAAAATGTGCTAACAAGAGAATATGTTGTGTGAACAAGATAATAAGTTGTGCGCACAAGATCTATGTTGTGCAAACAAGATAATATCTTGTGCGCACAAGATATTAAGTTTTACGAACAAGATATTATATTGTTCGCACAACATATTAAAATAAATGGCATGTCCCTTCCAGGGTTCCGTACCAACCTCATCACGAAATTACGCCTATATCATTTTGACCCCCTTCAACCCCACTTTTATATAGTAAAACTTGGGTTTCCGGGATTAACCTATTTTTTTCTTATTTCTGCTCTACAATATAGAGTGTGGATACTTGTTAGAACCGCCTCAACGAGGCGGTTCTAACGAGTGCCCACAATCTATATTTTGAGCAGAAATAAGAAAAATATCACAATTTTTCATCTTAAAATTTTCATTTTTTCGGCGATAAAGGTGGCATTGCATTTGTATAGGCGTGTTTGCGTAATGTACCGACCATTTTTCTCAGCATGGTAATAGTATTTTTTTGTTTGTTTTATCTGGGGACCATCAACACAGCATATGTCATTTTGGACACGTTGCTTCCAATTTTGTGGGACGTTTACCTGACATTGAGATGAAATGACATCTGAAGCCCTGTCGGCCAATGAAACCAAAATGGTTTATAAACATGGACGGGCCGACTCGCATCGCTTTGCCTGGGCAGGTTTAGACCCTCTAAGCGGTTTACCAGTACTAGTGTGCGGTCGGTTTCAGCTCTGCGTGGAAGCATCACGCAGCCCATCTATTTCTTCAAGCCCGGAAGGGTGGTGGCGAAACATGATAGTAGAAACACAGCTAGTTGTTTCACGCCTGAGCTACGGAACCCTGGTAGAGACATGCAATTTACTTTAATATGTTGTGCGAACAACATAATGTCTTGTGCGCTAAAAAATAAAGTCATTATCTTAAGCGCAAAATATAATATCTTGTTTGCACAACTTTATATTTCGTGCACACAAGATGTTTTCTTTTTTGTACCATATAGATCTTGTGCGAACAACATAATATCTTGTGCGCACAACTTATTATCTTGTTCGCACAACATAATAACTTGTGCGCTTGTGTGCACAAGTTATTATCTTGTTCGCAAATGATAGTATCTTGATCGCACACCATATTATCTTGTGCAGAGAGCATAATATCTTGTGCGCACAAGATATTGTCTTGTTCATACAACTTAATATTTCGTGCATACAACAAAATATCTTGTGCGCACAACATATTATCTTGTATCCACAACTTAATATCTTTTTGGCTCAAGATCAATGTTGGGCAAACAAGATAATATGTTGTGCAAACAAGATAGTATGTGGTGCGAACAAGATTATATCTTGTGCGCACAAGATATTAAGTTGTGAAAACAAGATACTGTCTTGTCCGCACAAGGTTATATCTTGTGCGCACAAGATATTATCTTGTGCGCACATGATATATTATTTTGTCTGCACAAGATAATATTTTGTGAACACAAGATAATATCTTGTGCGAACAAGATATTATCTTGTCCGCACATGATATGTTATGTTGTCTGCACAAGATAATATTTTGTGAACACAAGATAATATCTTGTTCGCACAACTTAATATCTTGTTCGCATATCATATTTAAAACAATGCATGTCCCTTTCCGGGTTCCGTACTTTTGTCTTAGGCATAAGAGGTTATACAACAAGCGGGCACCAACCTAATAAACAAAATACTCAATCATAATAAAGTGGCTTTTATAGGTTGATTTTATGTCCTTATAATATCTTGTGCGCACAACTTAATATCTTGTTCGCACAACCATGTCGAACTTTAATGGACATCCGGGTAACTGCAGTCAGTTAAAGTAAATACATAGATTTATATAGGAACTTGATAATTATTTCTCCATAAAATTAAAAAAAAAAACTAATAACAATATATTTTCTGTGCCAGCCCTTAAAGCTTATATATTCTTGTTCCTTATGATAAGACACATTCAGTGACACCAACATTTAGGTTCCCTGGGATGCACTGGGGCCATGCGTGACCGACCCTTTCACTTCATTAAAAGCCTAATATCTCCCAAACCAATCAGATCCCCAACCCTACACCAAATATATTCGTGTGCCTTACGATAAGTTGCGTTCAGTGACAACAACATTTGGGTCCTCAGGGGTGCCCAGAGCAATGCCCACCCCTCCACTTGAAAAACAGGCCATATATCTCAGGAACCATTCAGATCCCCACACCTAACTAACTATATCCTTGTTCCTTATGATAAAAAGCACACAGTTGCATCAACCTAGGTGTCCCCGACTGTCATTAGGCCAGCCCTTCACTTCATAAATGCTTATATCTCAGAAACTGTTGAGATTCCCACTCCTAAACCAAATAATATTTCTTTTCCCATATGATATAAGGCATTCAGTGACACCAACCTGGAGGTCCCCGGTGTGTATGCCGGGGTGATACCCCACCCCTCCACGTCATAAAAGGCCTTATATATCAGAAACTTCTCAGATTCCTACCCCCTTAAACCATATATATTCTTGTTGTTTATGTTAAAGCACATTCAGTCACACTAACTTCGGGGTCCAACGGGGTCAGCAGAGGCATTCCCCATCACTCTACTTCATAAAATGCCTGATATTTAAGAAACCGTTCAGACCTCTATCCTTAAACTTTATATATTCTTGGTCCTTATGTTAAGACAAGATTTAAAGACACCCCCGTTCAGAACCCTACACCTAAACCATGTGTTTTCTTGTTTCTTATGGCAAGATGCATTCTGTGACACCAACCAGGGGTCTGCATAGGCTATATCCTATCTTTTCTGAATTGTATCAGTTTGTCGGCAATAGCCAAGTTTGACACGTTTCAACCTTTCATTTATATCCATTCGTTAGGCTTTTGGGCATCTTTAGTATGATTGTGTAATTTTGTTTTTGTTTGTTTTTTTGTATGTTTGATTTGAGGTTTAACGTCTCCGTCAACACTGTAACGTTCCACAGGTATAGTATCTGTAATTTAAGATTTGACCAAGTACATGTGCCTTTCCGTCTTTTCTCGCCATAAATTATGTTGACTTGTTTATACCTGAAGCGACAAAATGACTACATGTATTTTGAAAGTCTAAAATTTTGTAAACAGTCTTAGACTTCGGATTTTCCGACTGCAACGCAAATATGCTTAAGTTTTATATTTGTTTTATGCTTCGATTTCCAGACATCAGTGGCAGCCCCCCCCCCCACTCCCCTGGTATAGTGGATATGCTACTCGCTTCATAAACCAGGGGTCGTGGGTTCGATCCCGGGCTTCCCAAGACTTTCGGGTGAGAATTTAGGACCGAGGTCCCGTCTCCGTATGACCAAAGCTGATGGCGGGACGTCAAACTCAAACACACTCACTCCCAACATCAGTATTTGGTGTAAAAATCTGGAGACATTCAATATCGTATTTTTTTTTAACCAGGACTGGATTTCCAGTGATATATGCGTTTTATAATTCAAAAGGAAAAGCACAATAAAATTGACACCAATATTGTTATCTGATTATATTTCATCATTTGAAAACAATTAAAATTACGGAAAATCACAACATTAAACATTTATGGGGTTGTTTGGGACTCTTTATAATTGGTAGATTATAATCATATCCTGCTCTAAACAATATTACATTTATTGACAATTATGTCATGGTCATGTACAACATTATATAAAATCATCTGAGAGGGAAAATGTAATTGAACACGACTGATTTTTCAGCACATACTCGATTTTGCAATAAACAATCCAAAGGTCAATTGTCTCGCAATGTATGTCCCCACCAGTAATTGTGAAGTCACATTAACGTCGGTGCTACGTCATGACACTTATGCAGTGCCATATCAACGTCAGTGCAACGTCGTGCACCGACAGTGATTTGACGTTGCCCTAACGACGTGTGTCTGCTAGGTAGTCTTCAACAGTCGTTATAAATTGTTAGCTGCGAAACTTTTTAATCAGGGTTATCAGTATCAGAAACTACGCAATACCTTTTTCAAAATCTTATATTTAATTTCAAAATTCAATGTTTGCCTTAAATCTCAACTGCAATAAGGTCTATCGAAACCCGAATTTTATGGTTACTTAGATTATAAATTCAGAAAAATATATAAATGTAGTGAATTCAGCACCCGATTTCGTAAAATCATTCTTCGATATAAACGGTAGGGTACAACATAAATGTTATACGACAGACTACATACATGGTAGTTAACCCAATCACGGTTGGCAACTTTGCTTCCCTCTTTAATTGCACGCAGGCCTAAGATATTATGACGGTTCCAGCGCAAATGCTTACTGAGAATTAGAGAGTATCTTATTTTATGTAATGTTGGTTGGTGCCTGATGCTCTGTCTCTTGTCGGGCCCATCGGATTCTAACTGATGTTCTTCTTTTGCTCCAGCATTTCAGTGGTTTCTTGCTGTCGAGTCCTCGCCGTTGTTTCATCTCTGTGGTTGTTTGATTTTCTGTGTTCACGGAAGTGTAGCACTGATCTGATGAGTTAGGAGGCTTTCATGCGGACGGAACAAATTATTTGTCTAAATCGCGATGGAAATAATGGCGAGGATTGTGGCCACGTAAAATCGATTTAAGGCCCCCCCCCCCCCCCCCCCCCCCCCGTTGAAATTAGTTTCACTGACCTGCCTGCCAAGGCGGTTATTCTGCCATGGTTAATTGTGTTATGGTTGGTTGTCTTTGAGTGTGTGAGTGAGTGTGTGTATCGCTTATATTATTTTGTTTTGGGTAGGCAATTGGCCTTTTTAAGGGAAAGTAACTGTCCTATTGATGTTTCCATTAGGGTCTAGTTCTTTCATGTTATGTTTCTTTCCCATTGGGGTCTCCGATGGGAGCTCTGGGTTAATTGTATCGATTCGTGATGATTGCCTTCACTTTTATTTAATGGGTACTTAGACTATTCTGTTTTACTCTTATATTCCTATATTTTAAACAGTGTGGATCTTGAGCAGACGTAGCGTACTTCAACGTCTGATCTCAGTCTACACTGTTTATATATGTCCCGGCAGACGAGCCCAGTCCATTTTTTATAAGATAACCCTTTTTACGCAGCCCCCACTGACGTCTCAGTGACAAAAAAGCACGGCTATAAAAACACTATTAAAAGAATAAGACAATCACTGGGTAACGTCCTGACCATTGATCACCATTACGAAAACACACCTATACAAATCCATTGTAAACTTTAACACCGAAAACAAGAAATTTTCAGATGAAAAAAATGGGATATTTTTCTTATTTCTGCTCAAAATATAGATTGTGGGTACTCGTTAGAACGCCTCATCGAGGCGGTTCTAACGAGTACCCACAATCTTTATTTTAGACCAGAAATGAGAAAAATAAGGTCTACCCCTGTAAACCCCAGTTTTACTATATAAAAGTGGGGTTCATGGGGGTCAAAATTATATAGGCGTGTTTTCGTGATGACAGTGTTTTTATAGAGGATCTTACATGAGTGTTCATGTATTATTGTATTTATTAAACAAGTTGAGGGAAAAGAATAAAATGCGAGGCTGAGCCGAGCATTTTATCCTTTTTCCTCAACGGGTTTAATAAATTCAATAATACATGAACACTCATGTAAGATCCTCTGCAAGAAAACATTGTATTTATTAAACAAGCTGAGGGAAAGGAATAAATTGCGAGGCTGAGATGAGCATTTTATCCCTCTTCCTCAACGAGTTTAATACATTCAATAATACATCAGCATCAATGAAAATCCTATTAGCATATGACATTTAAAACTCATTTTATTCACATTTGATTTACAAAAATGTCAATCATGTCGAACTTAAACGGACAACCAGGTAACTGCAGTCGGTTATAGTTAATACATAGATTTATATAGGAACTTGATAATAATTCCCATAAAATAAAAACTGATAACAATATCTTTTCTTTGCCAGCGGCTCATGTTTTTCATTCTTTTTTGAATATCCACATGTATTTTTAATGAAATTTTATGAACACCTTTTTGGTCCTTTTGACATATATTTGGAAGCACCCTCTAAATGTATAGAAAATATAGTAAAACTACTGAATAAAGTGTCAAAAACTGATGAATTTATTTTCATAACTTTTTGTCAATTGTTATTTCTTTTCTGTGCCAGCGGGATTAACATTGCATATTTATTGTGAACACGTCCGTATAAATTTTGTAAAATAAAAATGAAAATAATTTGGTCCTTTTTGAAAATGAAATACACTACCCCATTTTTCTATTTTTCTTTATGTCACCCAGGTAACCTAGCCATGGTGTTTGAGGCCTTAAGAAGATAACCATTTATTTTCTGGATTGTACGTGTTAATTCCGTTGATTATCAGCACAGCTGTGAAAGGTGTCCGTATAAGGTATGATATTGAAAACAATGCATGTCCCTTTCCGGATTCCATACTTTTGTCTTACGCATAAGAGGTTATACAACAAGCGGTCACCAACCTAATAAACAAAATACTCAATCATAATATACGACAAAATGATGAGTGGCTTTTGTAGCTTGGTTTTATGTCGATTTTATTTGTGAGAATCTGTCCCTTCTAAGAATCCATCACGAAAACCCGCCTATTTTATGTTGACCCCATTGAACCCCACTTTTATATAGTAAAACTGGGGTTTACAGGAGTAAACCTTATTTTTCTTATTTCTGCTCTAAACTATAGATTGTGGGTACTCGTTAGAACTGCCTCGATGAGGCGGTTCTAACGATTGTCCACCGTCTATACTTTGAGCAGCAATAAGAACAATATCACAACTTTTCATCTGAAAATTTTCATTTTTTTCGGGCGTGTTTGCGCAATGTCAATGGTCACATCACGGCTGGGTTGATTGATTGAGATCGATCGGCATCACAAGGCTGTCCCAATTTCACGTTGCAGAACCACTGGGCACATGGCTTGCCCAATGTGGGGAGCAATTTATAAGCTGGGCTCTTCGGTCGCCTTTCAGACTGCTTTTTCCACTACGTTAGGCGGCAGGCTCACTTTGCTTTCGGCATGAATCTGTTTGTTTGATTTGAGGTTTAACGTCCCCGTCAACACTGTAAAGGTCATTTTGGAGACGTTGCTTCCAATTTTGTCGGACTTTTACCCGACATTGAGATGAAATGACATCTCAAGCCCTGCCGTCCAATGAAACCAACAGGGTTTGTAAGCATGGACGGGCCGACTCGCACCGCATTGCCTGGGCAATACTCTAAGCGGTTTACCAGTATTCGTGTGCAGGTCGGTTCAGCTCTGCGTGGAAGCAACATGCAGCCGATCTTTTCTTCAAGCCGCGATGGGCGGGGGCTGATTGATGATCATTGAAACGTAATAACTTGTAACTTTCTGTGTTCTACAAGACTGGTAGTGTCACAGTAAACCGTGACATAAAACGCCAATCACGACAACTGTCGTCTGCTTTGTCGTCTGCCAAGTACTTTAAAATTAGTTTTTTGCAAACAGTGTAGACGCAGTCTGATATGAGCCCACACTGTTTGCCTGGATTCAAAAATATTTTTAAAAACTCTGCTAAACAGAAATCAGCGACATAAGCAGACGATTTTTTCAGATGTAGTTTTTCTCGGCGCCTTAAGGGTTAATAGAACGAAACTGTAATAAGGGGAAGCTAGGATCTCATTGCGATAATATACCCGTGTGACATAGTGTATTCTTTCATGCTGATATTTTTTCTTATTTATACTCAAAACATAGATTGTAGAGCTCGTTAGAACCGCCTAACTGAGGCGGTTCTAACGAGCACCCACAACCTATGTCTGGGAGCAAAACAATGTATACCCCTGTAAACCCCAGTTTTCTCTAAATAAAATGGGGTTTAAAGGGGTGCTCATTTCACGGACTTGATCTCATGATGTTAAGCCTCCGCATGAAGGGAAAGAGGCACGCACAAAACACACAACACCACATATCAAGGCGATTCTAGTGTGTGTTTTTTTAGGTTAACGTCCCCGTCAACACTGTATAGGTCATTTTGGAGACGTTGCTTCCAATGTTCTGGGATTTTCACCCAACCTTGAGATGAAATGACATCTCAAGCCCTGCCGCCCAATGAAACCAATATGGTTTATATGCATCATGCAGCCCAATCTATTTCTTCAAGCCCCAATGGGCGGGGGCGAATATGTTTCTAATGACGGTAAACAAAACATACTATAGCCTTTCAAAACGCAGAGAGAAATGACTGCACTTTTGATTGTGGGTGTGTCCGTTGGTTGGTATTTTACATGGGTCGATGGTAGCCTTAATCATATACGCCCTGGTTGCAGGCCTCGGTACTCAGTCGGATGCGCGTCTGACTCGTGATCAGGAGGATGCGGGTACGATACCTGCCGGGGTCGGCAACATTCTTTCGTGGAGATTGATCATGAAATCTTTTTTTCAGTCATTCTCTCCCTTCCGCTGATTCAATGAGGGCAATTGTCAATGTCTGTCGAAAGAATGTGCACTGTACTGGTTACCCGCTTAGATATAAGCCTGCCCGGGAAAGTGTTGATAGGTAAAGTAACCGGCTCAAACTGACCTAAAACAGTGATGACTTGGCCGTTAATCTCCAAGACAAACAAACAAATACAAATAAACAAACCAAATAGATGTTTAGCCGCAACAGTGAGTCCACATATTGGCTTATCAAAAAATGTCATATTTGGAAAATTGATTGTCAAATCCGAAAATTTCTTCCCCTAATAATCAATTATCTCACGCCTGAACATTGAACTCTCCGAGGTCATTGATCTTATTAGTGGAGTTATCTAATACAGTTAAAGTCCCATATTAAGACCACCTTTGGGACTGTTCAAAAGTGGTCTTTAAGACCACTTTTGAACAGTCACAAAGGTGGTCCCTGACCAGAGGAGATTTTTTGCATAAAATCGAAGAATGAAAAACTGCACTCTTCAAAATAAGGTTTTTAAAGTAGAATGTGTCTTAAATTTAGGTGGTCGGAATTTCAGTGTACGAGTGTATGTCGCTGAATCTTCCCAATCATGACTGCTGACAATGCATTATATTATGATAAACCCTCAAATGACTCGAACTGCACCTGTTTCGAACTAGTTTCGCGGTCGTGAAGGTCTTCGACTGTATTTATATTAAAAAAGAAAAACTATTCGTTTAGGATAGATAAGTAGGGAACCCGGAAAGGGACATGCAAAGTTTTTTTAATATGTTTTGCGAACAAGATATTAAGTTATGCGAACAAGATATCATCCTGTGCGCAAAAGATAATAAATATGTTGTGCGCACAAGATATTATTATATAATATATATTTTAAGCACAACATACTTTCTTAATATTTTGTGCGCACAAGATATTATCTTGTTCGCACAACATTTCATCTTGTTTGCACAACATAGAACTTGTGCGGAAAACATATCTTATGCGTCTGACTAAATTGTGTTAACAAGATAATATGTTGAGCGAACAAGATACTAAATTGTGCGAACAAGATATTATCTTGTGCGCACCAGATATTATGGTGTCAGCAGATGATATTAAGTTGTGCGAACCAGATATTATATTGTCGGCACAAACAAGATAATATGTCATGCGAACAAGATAATATGTTGTGCGAACAAGATATTATGTTGTGCGAACAAGATAATGAGTTGTGCGCTCAAGATATTATGTTGTCCGCACACGATCTATGATGGTCAAACAAGATATCTTGTGTGCACAAGATATTATGTTTTGCGAACAAGATAATAACTTGTGCGCGCAATATATTATTTTGTTTGCACAAGATAATATCTTGTGCGCACAAGATATTATCTTGTTCGCATAACATATTAAAATAAATTGCATGTGCCTTTCAGGGTTCAGGAGATATGTTTCAAGCAAAAACAGGTTTTGCTTGCCAAAACAATTGTTCACTGAATAATTAAATAAGGTACTCTTCCTGTCCAGGAATCGCGGTGCGAGGCGGAACGTCCATTCTTATAAACCCTATTGGTTTCATTGGGCGGCTGGGCTTGAGATGTCTTTTCATCTCCATGTCGGGTAAAAGTCCCACAAAGTTGGAAGCAACGTCTCCAAAATGACCTATACGGTGTTGACGGGGGCGTTAAACCTCAAATCAAACAAACAAACAAAACTTGCATGTTTTGTTTGTTCTTCGGTAGGCATTGTTCTAGGAATGCAGCACATCCTCGTCATCCTCGTTATAACGACAGTATTTGTTCCCTATTATTGTGCCGTTATAAAGAAATTGCCGTTATATAGAATCCCAGTTTTGAGTATGATAGGTAATGAAAGACGTTTTCCCATCATTGCTCTAAGAAACAAATGTTATAGGCGATTCTAACAAATATCTATAATATTTGTTTCTTGGAGTATTAGATTACAAGACTCTTTCAGGACTATGGTCTAGATTTGTGCATTTCCTCACGAGGGAAGCCCACGCCGCTCGGAACCGAGGCTAAGCCTTTAGTTAAGTAGTCATTCCATTCAAATTGCCATTATAACGAGTTTTGCCGTTATAACGAATGTCGGTATAAAGAGGGTTGACTGTATTTCGAATGGTGCATACACATAAGCATATGGCATATTACAGTTCCAAACATGAAGTCTGACATTCGTTTTAACGACAAAACGCGTTATAACGACAATTTCAATGGAACGAATCCTTGTTTCCAATAGGCGCGGGCATGAATCAGGTTGGAAATGCCAATATCGAATACATACATAAAAAAGATTCTTGTAATCTAATACTCCAAGTAAGAAATATTATAGATATTTGTTTCTTGGAGTAAGTAAGGAGAGCAGGCCCCTTTTTTGCCAATCATATTCGCAGCGGGAACAACCTACGTCAGAGCAGTGAATTCGTAACCATTAGTAGGTTTGTCGGCGTTTCCTACGAAAAAGGATTTGTCACAACACGTGGGCGAAGTCGATGCATTAGGTCATAAAAGAATCAAACATTCTGAAATCTGTCTCAGAAATAATTAACTCGACACAAGCTAATTTTGCAATGATGTCGCAACTTCCATTGTTTACAGCGTCGAATCAAATCTTGTGGCGAAGCTATCGAAGCCATTTCAATGTTTCTAGGTAAAATTAGCTAACCGATGGGGTGCACATGCTGAAGTATGTTTTCTGAAGACTCGTAATATACATATCTAGTTTGAAGCATTTTATCTACCCTATTTACACCAATATGGCCGTTACTGGAATGGGTACATCTCTGCTATGACGTAGTATGTAACCCTTGTATTCGTTATTGGGATTTTTATAACGGCAAGTTCTTTATAAGGGCAAAATATTAGGGATCAAATACTGTCGTTATAGCGAGGGTCCTCTGTATGTCCATTGGATGGCATTTGTCGAGTCATTACGATAGCACATCCGTGTGACATAGCGCGTTTATCATACTTCCAAAACGGTCACTCTTCGGATGACATTTTGTGATACTTTTCTTATTTACACTCAGAACGTAGATTGTGGGTGCTCGTGACAGCCGCCTCATTGAGGCGCTTCTAACGAGTATCCACAACCGATGTCTTGGAGCAGAAATTGGACAAAAAGTATAACCCTTGTTAACCCCGATTTTCTCTAGATAAAGTGAGGTTTAGTGTAGTGTAGTTTATATTTTCTTGTCCTTTGGGATCATTGATCCATCTGGAATTTTGAAAATAGTTGAGGATCACTGATGAGGCCTAATTGGTCGAAACTAGCTAGTCTGACCCAGAAAATAATGTACACTTTATATTTTCTAGTTCTGTGGTGTATTCCTTGCTTCCAAAGGATAACCCTTTTATAGAACATATTTAGCGTCACTACAGCTGGTGTCTGGGAATGTGTGGCGGCCGTAAAACGTCTCCCTGCCCTACATCATAGTGTAGTTTATATTTTCTTGTCCGTTTGGATCATTGATTCCATCTGGAATTTTGAAAATATTTGAGGGTCACTGATGAGGCCTAATTGGTCGAAACTAGCTAGTCTGGCCCAGATAAAAAAATGTACACTTTCTATTATCTAGTTCTGTGGTGTAGTTCTTGCTTCCAAAGGATAACCCTTTTATAGAACATATTTAACGTCACTACAGCTGGGGTCTGGGAATGTGTGGTGGCCGTAAAACGTCTTCCTGCCCTACATCATAGTGTACTTTATATTGTCTTGTCCTTTGGGATCATTGATTCCATCTGGAATTTTGAAAATATTTGAGGGTCACTGATGTGGCCTAATTGGTCGAAACTAGCTAGTCTGGCCCAGAAAAAAATGTACACTTTATATTTTCTAGTTCTATGATCTATGCCTTGCTTCCAAAGGATAACCCTTTAATAGAATACATCACGGAAACACGCCTATATAATATTGACCCCTTGAACCCCACTTTTATATGGTAAAACTAGGGTTTACAGGGGAAAACCTTATGTTTCTTATTTCTGCTCTAAAATATAGATTGTGGGTACTCGTTAGAACCGCCTCGATAGCGGTTCTAACGAGTACCCATAATCTATATTTTGAGCAGATATAAGAAAAATATCACAATTTGTCATCTCAAAATTTTCATTTTTTTCGGCGATAAAAGTTACACTGTATTCATATAGGCGTGTTTTCATGATGTGTACACTTTATATTTTCTAGTTCTGTGGTGTACGATTCCTTGCTTCCAAAGGATAACCCTTTTATGGAACATATTTAGAGGGATGTTCATTTCAAGGACTTGGATCCCTTGTCGTTTCTCTCTTTTTAATTGTTAACGTTATGCAAAGAACAGTAAAATTCCTATATAAAATCAAAGCACTGAGAGTACTGGTGGGTCGATTGTCTCTGGGTGTAGTTAGGAAAAATGGGCCTGAGCGTGGACTGTTTCGTTTAACCCTTAAACTCCTTTACTGAAAGCAAACCGTGTAGACGCTGATCAGACGCTGCGTTTTTCGGCGCCTGACCCTTAAATTCCTATACTCTAAGCAAGCAGTGAAGACCCTGATCAGACGCCGCGTTCTTCTGCGTCTGATCCGGGTCTACACTGTTTGCCTAGCCCAACCCATGGTTCCAGCCCAGATTTTACAGTTAACCTTATCACGTAAACACGCTGACCCCACTGCGATAAAATTCTTTAAATAATCTGCGTGGATTCCTACAAATCAGTGACAGTCACGTGGACTCCAGCACTAGTAGAGGTTTTGTCCTTTATACCTTTGGGTCGATTGATATACAATCGACCCAAAAATAGAAGTGACGGCAATGGCCAGGAACCGATACAATTAACCCACAGCCCCCATCAGAGACACCAAAGGGAAAGAAACACAAACATGAAACAAGTAGACACTAATGGAAACATCAGTACCGAAAAGCCAAAAGGACAGTTATTTTCCCACAAAATGCCCAATTTGCTATCCAAAACAAAATAATATAAGCGATACACACACTCAAAGACAAACCATAAAATTAACCGCGACAGAAGAACCCCTTAATTGAGACCAGCTTTGGGACTGTTCAAAAGTGGTTTTAAAGACCACTTTTGAACAGTCCCAAAGGTGTCTCTTATTAGGAGACACTGGGTGTAGAAATTACAAAGAAAGAATAACTGAAACCGTCTCAGTTAGCTTTTAAAAGCAGATTTAGTCTTCAATTAAGTTGGGCTTTATAGTGGAATTTTACTGTGGCTGTTTAGCGGACAAAGCATGTCGCATACAATAACGACTAAACCAAGACGTATATCGCATGGACGTATAATTAGATTTGCAATATATGTTACCCCAGAGGTTAGAAATTATTTCTCGTATCTTGGATAGGTCTGTGAAAGTTAAATATTTCACCCAGGAGGAAAAGTGACAGGCACTTAACATAATCATATCATGACTGCTTAGGGCCGTAGGTAATTAGATTTGTAAAGGCGTACAGAAATAGCTGTGTTTCTACGAGCATGCTGAAAAAATTTTGATCGGTAGGTAGGAGAAACTCTTTTTAATGCCATAACCCCCCCCCCCGCCCCACACACACACACACACACAAATAATAAGAAAAACAGAGTCGGGCCTGTATGTTTTATGGGTTTTTTACGTTTTGTACATTTTTTGTTTATACAATTGTCGTGTTGAGTCTTGAACTGTATATCATAATTCATTTTAGATGCTCAAAAAAGTCGGCTCTGTCATTTGGAAGGTACTAAATGCCCAAAACTACAAAAATGTACTTAAAACGCAAAATTACTATGGGAAAATGCAAAGACCACACTGGGTGGGGTCGGAAATTGAAAATGGTGGGGTCGATGTTTTAATTTTTATTCTGCTCTTTTACTGATAAAAAACAGTAGAGTCGGGGGGTCTATAGCAGGGTCGGTCGGGTAAGCGGAAACACAGCTATTTTTTAGGCCAAATAGGAATGTATCTAGTTATCGACACGGCTCATTGTCAGTTTTTCGCCATACGCGGACAAATTTCTTAATATATACCTGTTTTCACCTTGATAATTATGTTAAGAAGAAGGGGCTATTGGTATCCTAAATTAGAGATTATGCATTCTCTAACTTGTGCAGTCGTCGATAGCGCTTTATATGGTCACCTGAACCTTAGCTCCAGGTCAGCCTATGACGTTATCTGTTGCCTGTCGCGGCGATGAGATAGAAAACCTAACAATCAGTGCAGATCTAAGGGTCATCACGTTAACGGGTAGGTGAAATGAACACCCCAAGTGGTGCTGTGCCGGCCGTAAAACGTCTCCCCGTACATCAACCATAGTGCAGTTTATATTTTACTTTTGGTCCTTTGAGATCAGCGTGAATATTCTGAGAAATCAGAAATAAATTATTGGTTTAGACCCATATTCTAGACAGGTTTTTAATTATTTGGACCCAATTTTGATTTATATCAGTCTTTGAATCGACTGCCTATTCGAAATTCGCAAAATTGCAGTACGTTTCCTCTGGCTTTCGTTGCCGGATCATTACAGGGTCACTGATGAGGCTTTATTAGCCGAAACTACGTAGTATGACCCATCTTCTTTCTTATGAATGTTTTCATTGCTCTTAAAGGAACTCGTTTTAGATTTTTATTTATATAGAGAAAACTGGGGTTTATGGGGGTATACGTTATCTGCCTTATTTTTGCTCAAAAAACTAGATTGTGGGTACTCGCATAGCTGAAACCGACCGCTAACGAGCACTGGTAAACCGCTTAGAGGATCTAAGTCTACCCGGTCAAAGCGGTGCGAGTCTGACCGTTCATGCTTACAAAGCCTTTTGGTTTCATTGGGCGACAGGGCTTGAGATGTCATTTCATCTAAATGTCGGGTAAAAGTACCACAAAATTGGAAGCAACGTCTCCAAAATGACCTATACAGTGTTGACGGGGACGTTAAACCTCAAATCAAACAAACAAAAATATGATACAGCTTTAAACATTTCTGTAACAGGGACGGTCCGAACCCGAGTTTTATATAAGCTACAATACTATTGGATAACAGTGGATTCCCTGTGTGAATCAGTAAAATTATTGCAGTGTAAAATAACTATACCCATTTGGTACCGGTAACCCCAAAAGGGGTACCTTGGTAAACAGTGCAGGCCCAGATGAGACGCCGCAGAACACTATTTGCTTGAACTTTTCCAAATCAATTTTGAAGATACCACAACATGTCACCCCTAAATTTAGAAATGGACTCCAGCTATATATAAGGAGGAGGATTTCATTTGGTAGAAAAAGGGTTAAAGCAACGTGATTATTATGTAATAGACAGCATTGACCATTTTACTGAAGATTAGTTTGTTGCCGCCATAAAATACGTTTTTGCACGACGCGACTATATTGTTTAAAGCAATTTCGATAAAGAATGGAATATCGTGGAAACCATGATTTTATTTTGTGCTAATCAGCTAATGCAGCGTTGAAGTACTATCATTACGATAGCAGACCCGTGCGACAAAGTGCATTGTTTTCACATTTCCAAAATGGCTACTTTTCTGGTGAAAATCTGTGATATTTTTGTTATTTTTACTTCAAACATAGGTTGCGGGTGCTCGTTAGAACCGCCTCATTGAGGCGGTTCTAACGAGTAGCCACTACCTTTGCCTTGGAGCAGAAATAAGAAAAATAATGAATACCCCCGTAAACCGCAGTTTTCTCTATATAAAGTGGGGTTTAAGGGGGTGTTCATTTCACGGACTTGTTCACGTGATATGACTTAAATGTTTTAGTTCCAAACGCTCACCGTTATTCATATTTAACACAAAATAGAAATTCGCAAAATATGTGCACGCGTTTGTCTCTTTTATACTTAGATGTTTTACATGTAATTGCTTTTTTGGTGGAATATTCCAGCAATTTAAGTGTCACCATTTTGTAAAAATGTTAAAAATGTCTGATCTGATGACTAGAAAATAAGATGTTATGGTGTAAATTGCTGGACTATTCCACGGATTTTATTGTTTAATTTGAAGCGAGGATTTGAACACCGGATGTTTTGCCCTTAAATATTACGCAGTTTTAGAGGGTATAAAACAAATTATAAAACTCTACCATTTTTGACCTGATATTTTGACATCCAAAAACTAGAATTTCCTTACGAAAAGGGGAATTTCGTGCAAATTCGCTTTTTATTTTGTATTCGCTTTTCGGTCAATCGCACTGCATATCGTACTCCAGACATACGACCTCGAATGCGTCTTCACTAATGTTTTGTAACAAAGCAATGCTGACAGTTTGTCTACTTTTAATCTAAAGTAGAAATTAAAGTGAGCCATTCAAAAATTGACAAACAGAATTCTGACATGAACGAATCGATTACTATAATACAGACGTATATCTGACTATATCTACAATAGCACGCAGGCAACGAATAGTTAATTGGATTTGTATATATGCGACATATCTGAATAAAACTCCTTATTCCCTCAAGAACCTTTGGGCATTCGTATGTAGGGTAGTGCAGGTAGTTGACTCATTACGATAACTCACCCGTGCGATATAGTGCATTTTTCACATCTCCAAAATGGCTACTTTTTTATGAAAATCCTTGATATTTTTGTTAAAAATGTTCAAAACACAGGTTGAGGGTGCTTGTAACAACCGCCTCAACAACCTACGTCTTGGAGCAGAAATAAGAAAAAAATATACCCCCGTAAACCCCAGTTTTCTCTGTATAAAGTGGGGTTTAGGGTGGTCTTCATTTCACGGACTTGTTCACGTGATGTCTATCTAATCATATCATTATGTACACAAATACACAACGTCGAACGCGACACATACACTCTGAATTTCTTCAAATAATCGTGTGCTAATTTAAATTTAATTTTCAGATTTGCTAGAACTTTTGTGAGGATCTTTTAGAAAGATCCACACGCCATCTGTTTTCGCCGCCTAAGTCTTCAAAGAATGCGTTCCTTTGCAAGCGTTTGAAATTGACCTTGTATTTTGTTGCTGTCCGGATTAATGAGTCAATGTTAGCGTCGTGTAATGAACACCCACTTAAATGCTACTTAATATAGAGCAAACCTGTGTTTACGGGGGTAAACATTGTCTCCTTATTTTTGCTCCAAGACATTGGTTCTTGGAGAACCATCTCAATGAAGCGTTTCTAACAAGCACCCAAAATAGAAGTAGAGGCAATGATCAGGAATCGATACAATTAACCCACAGCTCCCATCAGAGACACCAAAGGAAAAGAAACACAAACATGAAGCAACAGACCCCAACGGAAACGTTACTTTCCCACAAAATGGCCAAAAGGCTATCCAAAATAAAATAAAATAAGCGACACAAACACCCAAAGGCAAACCATAAAAAAATAAACCGCGACAGAAGAGTCGCCTTGGAACGGTCAGCGGAAAAGAATTCCACTGGGGTGGGGGGGGGGGGGGGTGGGGGTTGCTTAAATCGATTTTATGTGGCCACAATCCTCGCCCTTACTTCCGTCGCGATAATAAGACAAATAATTTTTTCAGTCGACATGAAGGCCTCCTAACTCATCAGTGCAACACCTCCGTAAACACGAAAATCAAACAACCACAGAGATGAAACAATGGTGAGGACTCGACAGCAAGAAACAAGAGAAATGCTGGAGCAAAAGAAAACCAACAGTTAGACCCCGATGGGCCCGACCAGAGACAGAGCATCGGGTAAACCTAGTAAGTGTTTTGGAATGAACAAAACTGATTTTTGGAATCAATTCAAAAATATTGTTAAACGCAATAAAAAAATGGGGTACAATAGCATGCCTAGTTGTTAACCCAGACATGGTTGATGACTATGCCTCCCTCTTTCATTGCACGGGACTCATGTCTACGACTCGATAAAACTTTGAAGTCTTTATTTTATTAGTGTTTGGTGCCTGATGATTTTTGTTTGGCTTGACTCATCGTGGTCTACCTGGTCGTTTCCTACATCTCCAGCTTTCAACGTGTGAAACAAGCTACGAGCCCTCATCTTTAAGTCATCATAGTTATTCAATTTGATTTGTATTTCAGTTTGCTCGTTTTGTAAGTTATTGTGTGGTGGTCTATTGATTGTGTTATTTACCTTCAGATGGACCAACTATTTTGTGTGTGGTGAAATATATTAGAATCTAGCGTGGAAGTTTAGTCCATAGAAACGATCGTGCAGCCTCGATAGCTCAGTGGTTAGCGCATTCGAATTATGATCGATGGGTTGTGGGTTCGAATCCGGCCACCGGTGGCGGGGTGTGTCCTTGGGCAAGACAGGTAATGCCACTGTCCAACTCAACCCAGGTGTAACTGTAAAATGCACCGTCTCTCTCGCGCGCGCGCGCGATTGTGATTACGTCCGGAATGAGTGTTCGAGATCGATTCAAATGAGCTCGCAATCGAACTAAGATAATTAAGTATAAACTATTATATTTAAACTCCCCAGTGGTTCTCGCTACTGATGGTTCGAATGTTGTTTATTTTAAATGTAGCTTGGTCAGATTTTCCGGCGGGGCGCTTCATGTTATCTATGCTTATGGTTATGTATTACATAGAGGATCTTACACGAGTGGTCATTTCATATGATATTTATGAAACGAGCCTTTGGCGAGTTTCATAAATATCATATGAAATGACCACGAGTGTAAGATTCTGTTTATCATATGACCACTTCAAATTGGATTGTATCGCCTTTAAATTTGACAATTTTTCCACGAAAAACGCATTTTTGACATGGACGTCGTCATGACGTTACTTAATCCCGCCAAAGTGTTATTACACGTGTAGTCATACGATTTTTATTACACGACGTTATCCACTGCTTATCAACGACGTCATGTGATAATATTATTTATTTAACTTTCATTATACAGTAGATCTTCGATGGCTCGAACATCGATGGCTCGTTTACCATGGATGTATCGAACCCATTCTTGAGCCCATAGCCAAATCCTCTACATAAGAAATAGTGGGGGGTAATTAAGGAGATTTTAGTTTTTTATCTTGCAAATGTATGCTGATCGATAATCGATGAGGCGATTCTAATGAGTTCACACAGCACACATTTTCATTATAGAACACCGAAAATATGTCTAAAAGTATATTTTATGCCTCCTGACAGTAACCCTCAGTGGCTCGAACTACCCCTGTCTCGAACAGATATTCAAGGTCCCAAAAGTGTTCGAGCCATTGAAGTTCCACTGTATGTGCATTTTACACCTTGATCACTCTTGTTGGTAGGATAAAGGAGCTGGTTGCTGTGCTGTTTGTGTTTGGTTTTTCCTTTCTAGTTTTTCTCATTTTAGTTACTCTTCCGCTTGGTGCCATTGGTAGGCTGAAATGTTTGATTGTGGCGTTTCCTTGGCATATATTTCTATATTTTTATAAGAAATATAGCATACATTTATCAGAAAAAAAAGGTTTGAAGGTATGAAAGAATACACTATATCACACAGGTGTGATATTGTAATGGCGTAGTTAAATTTTGGTTATTCCAATGTGTTACTAGCTTGCATGAGCAGACTTCACCCCCTGTAAGATCGAATTCACCCTCTGTAAGATCGAAACCCAGTGGTTATCACTGCTGACAGTTCTAAGGCGATTTTGTGAGGCATGTTGCTACATTGCAGTTGTTATGTCAGTCAAGTCCTGTTTGCTGTCATAATTCCTTTAAACTCATCTGAGAGAGAGAGAGAGAGAGAGAGAGAGAGAGAGAGAGAGAGAGAGAGAGAGAGAGAGAGAGAGAGAGAGAGAGAGAGTTGGCTGCTTTGTTTTCTGTTGAGTATGAATTAATATTCATTTTGTTCGCTGGTTCAATTCCGGTATGCTGATGATACTTTAAACTATAGCTGGTGTTCATGAAACACTATGCCCCAACATATTGACTCTAACTCTGCTTGCCCCATATACTTTTTTCCAGATATCTTGTTTTCATGGTTCAAATGCTTAAATTTTCACAGAGCCACAACAATGCAGATTTTTTTAAACCGCTGCTGAGGTCATCTACTTAGCATCCCCTATCAGACTATAAAGTTTCAAGGCACACTCTAAACATTGTCGAGATACCTTGCTAACAAGGTATAAATGCGAAAATTTTATAAAAGTTAATCATAAAGTCAGAATCTAATCAGTTCATCTACTGATCACCCCGAAACATTTTTTTTCAAATTATTAGACTTGCTTTAATACTGTTTTTTTATCTTTTAGATATTTTGCTGAAAAGGTACATATCCCCAAATTGCCAAAAGGCCATAACTCATTAATTATTTTTTAAAGATTTGTTCAAAAGTAAATCAGGCCAACTAAGTATCACTATCAATCTATTATCCACGTTTCAAGGCTCTAGCTTTAATAGATGTTGAGGTCTTTTGCTGACAAGGTCAATCCATGAATACTGAATGGAACAGCAAGAACTGAATGGCAAACCTATCATATAAATACTGTCTTGTGGGTCGTCATTGGAAATTCTAATAGTCTTACAATAGGAGAGATCGACAACATTCCAGGTCACTAGAGCCTCTATAAAACTTTCTGTGCGTTGTTTGCAAGCCTGGTTTCGTAGTAACAGGCTTTTCGATATGTTCTATGAAACGGTTATCCTTTAGAAGCAAGAAATACATCTCGAAACTAACACGGTAGTGTGTACAAGTTTTTCTGAGCCAGACAATTTGTTTTAATTTGTTTCATAAAACCAAACGCATCTAAAGCGTCGGAGAATCCGTTTCATTTGCTTTGTTCAGTTATATCCATTAAAAAGTCGACAGGCATAACAAAGCCGAAGGATTTTTTTCCTGTTTGCTTGTGACACAATCAACGGCTGCACAATATCGCAAACGATATCGAAGCTAATGCCTTGAAACCTGATAAAAACATTGGAAGTGAATAGCAAATTACCTGATTAACTATTGAATAAATTCTATAAAATATATTTCATGAGTTATTGCCCTTTGTAATGACACAGAAAAACTTGTACACTCCATACTTTTCAGTTCAGCAGTTGTATCCCTGGTTACGTCTACAGAAAAAAACTGTTTTCGAAGAGCAGTCTTGCTTGGCCGAGTTTAACAAAGCCAATGACTGTCTGTTCCGTATATTTGGTCGGTGTAGATATATGTGGGAAAAGAATGGGTACAATATAAATATTATACAACAGACAGAATGCATGGTAGTTAACCCAATCACGGTTGATAACTTTGCTGCCTTCTTTAATTGCACGCCGGTGGGTCAGGTCTCAGATTCTATGATGGTTCCAGCGTAAAGGCTCACTTATGCAATTTTGGTTGGTGCTTGATGCTTTGTCTCTGGTTGGGCCCATCGGAGTGTAACTGTTAGTTTTCATTTGCTCCAGCATTTCAGTGGTTTGTTGCTGTCGAGTTCATCTCTGTGGTTGTTTGATTTTTGTGTTCTGGGATATGTTGCACTAATGAGTTAGTAAGCATTCATGCGGACTGATTATATGCAATGCATGGTTAGTGTCTTTAATAATAAAATATAATCGGTGAGCCTTAGACAATTTTATAGGGGCGAGCTTTAGCGAGCCCCTATAAAATTGTCGCGGCGAACTGATTATATTTTATTATTAAACACACTAACCATGTTTTTAGTATATACCGCAATTCAAAAAGCAAGTGGTTTTGCAATAATTAGCAATAATTAGCAAATTTAAGCAAAAAGACAGCAGACAGTGTGGCATGTTAAACGACAGTCAGTGCCATGGCGCGCACACGTACGAGTGCAATGTTTCTGACCTTACCACGCCACAGATACGTAGGAAACAACATGGACGCTCGAATAAAAGTTTCTCAGCGCTTTACATTCTGTATGAAAATCTGCAAATAAGTAGTTTGTTTTAGCTTTAGAAATTTTTTTCGAGGTTGAGACTCAACTACAGTAGCAGTGCGCAGTTGTTCCAACGGGCCATTCAAACGAGGAAAGGCCGAGAAGGTAAGAATTTAGCTGCAATTTCTGAAAATCTGTTTAAATAAATATTGCAAAGATTTCAACTTGCAGTTTCGTTGTTGTCCCATGTATAAAAGGTTGTATGTTGTTGTTTACACTTGTAAATTAGTGACCTGAAAAGAAGGTACGGTCAATAAACGGTCATTAGACGTATTATATGTCAGTAGAAGGTATTATAGGTCACTACAGATTATAGCGTGCATTTATTCGACTCCCTTTATTATGTTACTAGAATGTCTGATTGCGGTATACAAAATATTTGTTTAAAGCTCGACGGAAGGAAGGGCAAGGATTGATGCCGCGTAAAATCGATTTAAGCCCTCGCCCCCAGTAAAATTCTGTTCACTGACCGTTCCAAGGCGGTTCTTCTGTCGCGGTTTATTTTTGTTATGATTTGTGTTTGAGTGTTTGTATCGCTTATATCTTTATGTTTTGAATAGCCAATTGTTCATTTTGTGGGAAAGTATCTGTCATTATGGCTTTCCGCTATTGATGTTTCCATTAGGATCTAGTTATTTAATGTTTGTGTTTCTTTCCCTTTGGTGTCTCTCATGGATGGTATGGGTTAATTGTATTAATTCCAGATCATTGCCTTCACTTATATTTTCTATAAACGAAAACACGATTTTCGTTATTTTTAACTATCACAGGTTGATTCTGAAAGACACCTTTAGTGTAAACAGCAATAAGACAACGACTCGGGCTTTTCTTCTGAAAATACATTCCTGAATTCATTTATTTTACTAGTCGTGGATTTCATTGCCATATTATCTTAGTGGTTAACAGATCTTCGAGTCATTTTAGGCTATCTGCACTAAGCGGAACTAATATTCACTCTGCATATGCGTCTGCACTCAATCCAAATATGCATGCAGCGTGTAGAGTGTTGGCTTGCTGTACAATACTAGTCAGGTTAAGAGGTTAAATTCATGCAAAAATCGAAATATTATTATAACAAAAAGTTGCATCCATCAGTTAGACAGGCGTATACTTCTCCAGAAGCACGGTATTACTTCATGCATATGCTTTGGATACCATACATATAGTTTCAATCTCGGAGAGTGAATTGGTCATTTGATTATTGCAAACACGAATGACGGGCATCCACTATAATTTTAATCTACAAAACAATCACAAACTATAAGACATGCCATTTTCGAATGTTTTATTTCACGCCCAAACTAAAACGATAAATACAATATCTCATTGAAATAGCCATATTACAAATAGCAACTTAGTTCAGAGCTACGGCAGAATATTCCGAAGCTTCGGCGCTGACTCCTCGACCAAGCATTTATCAGTTTAACTGCTGATCATTCCAAATCGGTCGTTCCTTTGGAGTTCCGTATAAGAGCCGGAGCACAGCATTTTCTGCAATTTACATGTGCGCCCAGCGAATACTTAGATCAGCCTGCGCATCCGCGCAGTCTGATCAGAGTCTTCGTTGTGCGCTCTGATGATAGCTAAGGGTCCAATGCTCCTTCATGCAGCAAGAGCAGTCTCTGCTCAGCCTATATGGTTGCACAGGCTGATCTGATTCTTCGTTCGGTGCACATTTAAATTGTAGGAAAGGCTGTGCTCCGGCTCATATGTAAAGTTGGCCTTATCATTTTCTACTATTTCGTTGACAACGCCATATCACAAAATAATATAACAACATGATTACTGGCGCGTAACGTCATGAAGCCGTCAGAGAGAAGACCATGGGTTCCACCGATTTTTGATTGAACTAAGGTACACCGGTGCAGATAGCTATAAAAATAGTGCTAACTCAGCTAATACGACTCGGCCGTCTCATAAGAACCTACGCTGTTGGTTACATTGATACTGATAATGGAATAAACCGGGCGCATTTCTATTTTTACAACATATTTTGAAGTAATCAAAGCATTTACGAAACGACAAAAACAGCCTGAAATTCAAGCTATTTCAGAATAATTTTGACAAATGTTTATACCTGTATCACTATTGCTTGAATGATTCTACTGCGTTGAACAAGATGGCTAATAGTAAAAATAGAAAACATATAAATTATTCCTCTCCAGCCAATAGCCCCATTTCAATGGACTATTATAGAAATAATTCTGTCATGGCCGTTGCTGAATTGTGTAAGATGGCCGACTAAGCTAAAGTGAAAACATTCCGGTCAATGGCTGAAAATCGACACTTTTCATCGAACTGTTCGGTATATCCCATATCGGTTTTGTTGAAATTGTTCTGCCCTACTTACAATAATTGCAAAAAGCCAAAATAT
The DNA here is from genome assembly GCA_963580285.1 of Lucinisca nassula. Taxonomy (NCBI): domain Eukaryota; kingdom Metazoa; phylum Mollusca; class Bivalvia; order Lucinida; family Lucinidae; genus Lucinisca; species Lucinisca nassula. Next base: position 53,392,093 of record OY757022.1, read on the forward strand.
ATATTCATCTTTAATAATCATCTCCTCCTTGTCATTATATTTGAGTCCTTGCAATGGTGTTTCTTGTAAGGTGTAATTTCTTTTTCATCGAGGAATTTGATTGCTATCGTAATAGATTTCAAATATAATTATTTACGATATTGCATAAAGATGTTATTTGCCTGGAAACTGGCTGCTTTATCAAAATAAAGTTTGACTGATCGCAAAACAATACCCCTTTGCACAATGTAGAAATGGACGGTTTAATGTCCTGACAAAGGGGTATGCTTTGGAAGCAAGAACTACATCACAGAACTGAAAACTATGGAGCGTACAAGACTTTTCTGGGCCAGACTAGCAAGTTTCGCCAAATTAGGCCTCAATAGTGACCCTCAAATATTTCCTGAATTCCGAAGTAAAATCGCTGATCCCAAAGGACTAGAAAAACTACACCACACAATGATGACGGGCAGGGGACATTTGACGGCTGCCACACATTCCCTTAACTACAGCTGTGATGTTAAATGTTCTCAAAAAGGAGTAATCTTTTTGGAAGCACGGACTACAGCACATAACTGAACATACGTCTTGCGTACCTAAAAAGTGACATTGGCCAAAAGGTGAGACCCAGATCAGACACCGCTGAATACGACGCCTTATCAGGGTATCAACTATTTGATTAACGTACTGAGAGTTCTGACAACGTACAATATGAAATATATGATCTGACACCCATTTAATTAGAAATGGACATGTCCAATGCAATAATATTGAATATATAGCATTTGTCATTTGAGGATAAATGTGACTGGAAACATGAAGATTTCATTTATGACGATCAATATTTAGTCGACATTTCTTTTTTCAAACTTTTCCATATTTAATGCAAATACAAATTCGACCCTGGAGTACGAGTATATAGACAATATTATTAATTGATTATCCTATATTACACAAGGTCAACCAATATTCAAAAATCATAAATCATGTTTTTAATTGCCTCAATTAATGAAATTGTCATTAATCAAGTAGTTTCGTATTGGCCCAGTTACAGGTCCGAGGTCTGCTGTATTGGCCTCGGCCTTCGGCCTAATGCCAATACAGCAGACCTCGGACCTGTAACTGGGCCATTACGAAATTATTTGACTAATAACATTATGTTATAACACATCCAAGATACGCAGTGCAATTTAGCATGCTAGATAACAATATCGGCATCGACGTTCGTATATCGCTCTATTTATTGCACCCACTTTATTCAACCCTCCCTACTATGCAATTTTTGCAATGCGTGCTGGAAGAAAGCGACATCAAAACTGCATCTTAAAATTTACATTAATGCACTAATGCAGTATTTGCTTTTATGGTATTTCATTACTTTTGTTTTTTATCTTATTTTCACGAAGCAGTAATTATAGCGCGCAACCTAGCGTCATCATACGAGATGTGCTTTTGTCTTGGCAACGCAGAAACATACATCCGAGTTATTCCGTATAATTAAAAAGCTGGTACATAAATAAAATATAAACGGCCAAGGCAAACAATAAAAAAGTTATTTTCCTTTGGATTTAATATAACCAACCCACGGGATGCCCGGGTCGGCACAGGCATTCCGAGGGTCGGAAACGCCAATATCTTATTCTTACATTCTTTTCATGGTCCCAAATCTGATATATTTCATAAAAATTGTGATATTTTACTTATTTTTGCTACAAACATAGGTTGCTACAACTACCCTTGTAAATTCCACCAAAGTCATCAAATGCATTGAAAGAACTGATGCTAAAATGGTCAAAACTGATTACATATGATTATACAACTTTTGTCTTTGAATAAAGGATTGGAGTGTTTTGGTAGATCGCTCTGAATTGGTAAAATAGAAATGAAGGCAATGACCAGGAATCGATACAATTAACCCACAGCTCCCGACAGAGACACCAAAAGAGAAAGAAACACAAACATGAAATAACTAGACCCTAATGGAAACATTAATAGCTCAAAGCCAAAAGGACACTTACTTTTCCACAAAATGGCCGCATGTCTAGCCACAACAAATACGAATAGAGCAATACACAGACTCAAAGACAAACCATGACAAAAATAAACCGCGACAATTAAAACTCAGTTTGTGACCGTAGAACTAACGAAAACATCCTGGAATGGAACATTTAAGCCTGTATGATTTCCTGTGCAACTTTGTTCCTTTTTTGCTATTCGTTTTTCGTCATTTGTGATTATGTTCATACGAGACAGTAAAAGAAACGTTAAACGTTCAACGCCCCCGCAGTTTTCATCGGGAATGTGCTTATATCGCTTATTCTTTAAACCGGGTCATGAGCAAAGTTTTAGATAACCCCGGACAATAAAAGTTTTTGACACTTCCGTTCTGAGTTCTCTTTAATATTGTTCGTGACTCCATACTTTAATAAACATTGAATAAATTGCCTTAATCACTTTAATTCACAATATGTTCTACCAATCATTCGAGAAAACATTTAGTTTGTGGGCTAACGGCGAAAGAAGAAAATATTTACACAACGATTTCTATTAACAATAGAACAGCGCCACTGACACCGTGACGTCGCCGTCGTCCGACTGAATTTGAGGGTTTGACGTCTCTTACTAATCGCGTGACGAAGTTTGAGTCAATATTAGAAATATAAAATCACGTCAAAACAGACAAGTTTTCGTGTTTTATATTTCTGTAAATTCACTGAGGATGCGCATCCCAGCAGGCACATGACGTAATTGTGACGTCACATAAACGTCTGTACAATGTCATGTCGTTTATGCAGCGTCAAATCTACGTCGCGGCAACGTCGTGGCGTTGCACCGACGTTGATTTGACGTTGCCCTAGCGACGTGTGCCTGCTGGGATATGTAGTCTGTTGCGCAAAGGGAAGTTGTAAACTAGCTTGTTCATTTGCACAGTCTTCTTTGTTCGTTCTATGATAGTCCATTGACACATAACTGTCTCGGGCAACCAGTTAATCTTGAACCAGTTGTTCAAACCTAGCAATGTTGAAGTGGACATACTGTTGAAATGTTGATCATTTTATATGTCAATATGCCAGTATGTTTGGCTGAATATGCGCGTAGCTTTTAGCTACTCACAATTTGCTAAAGCTACTCACATTGTTCAGCAAACAATACCACCATAGCATATATATTTTTGTTTGTTTCAACCGAGATTTAACGTCCGCGACAACACAATTTAGGTCATGTTGGAGACGTTGCTTCCAATTTTGTAATATCTCCCCGATATTGAGATGAAATGACATCTCAAGTCCTGTCGCCCAATTATGTCAAAAGTGTTTATATGAATGGACGCATCTCTTTGCCTGGGCAGGCATTTTCTACATAGACCTTCTAGGCGGTTTACCAGCACCCGTGTACGGTTTCAGCTCTGCATGGAAGCATCATGCAACCAAATATATTTCTCCTATCCCCGATGGCCGGGGGCCTTAGCAGATATACTAATAAGAGCAGTTAGCATTTTGACCCATTTATGCACTAGAATTTATTTTGTCTCATTTTACATGATTTTCGTACCCTTTAAATTCAAGGAAAAATTGTTTTGTTTGTGTTGAGGTGTTACGTTCCCCTCAACACTATTAAGGTAATTTTAGAGACGTTGCTGTCGCTTATGTGGGACTTTTATCCGACACTGACATAAAATGACGTCTCAAGCCCTGCCACACAAAGAACACTGTTTCAATAATAGTATGGACAGTCACTTCAGCCTGGTATTGTTTCTTTTAAAAGCACGTAATTTATGTTTATGATTGCCATTTTTCTGGTGCCGTGCGATCTAGTTTTACGCTTCCGACAGTCCAGAAGCGAGAAATTGTTATAATCGGGCATTTTAGATATATTACCCTCATGATAAATATTGTTATTAAAGCCCAATGGAAAGCCTTTTAAAATTTTTTAAGACGTCATTCCGATTTAATTTTAAAATACAATGTCAGACTTATATCTCTTCTGCCGACCCCCGCCCATTGGGGCTTGAAGAAATAAATGGGCTGCATGATGCTTCCACACAGGGCTGAATCCGACCGCACGTGAATACTGGTAAACCGCTTAGACGTTCTAAGCCTGCCTGTCATTTCACCGCTTTGTCGGGTAAAAATCCCACACAACTGGAAGCAACGTCTCCAAAATGATCTATATAGTGTTGACGGGGACGTTAAACATCAAATAAAAAAACAAACAAACAAAATCTCTTCTGCAGCAAGGTCTATCGGAACCAGGATTTTTGGTGACTTAGTATACACATGTAAATGAAAAATATATAATTGCATGACTTAAGCACCCAATTTCGTAAAAGCATTCTTCGATATAAAAAGATTGGGTAGAACACAAATGTTATACGACTGCATTCATGTTAGTTAAACCAATCACGGTTGACACTTTGCTACCCTCTTTAATTGTACGCCGGTGGGTCTGGCCTCAGATTCTATGACGGTTCCAGCGTAAAGGCTTACTGAAAATTAGCGATAATATAATTTTATGTAATGTTGGTTGGTGCCTGATGCTCTGTCTCAAGTCGGGCCCATCGGAGTCTAACTGTTGATTTTCTTTTGCTCCACCATCGTGCCTGATGCTCTGTCTCTGCTCGGGCCCATCGGAGTCTAACTGCCCAGCATTTAAGTAGTTTCTTGCTGTCAAGTCCTCACCATTGTTTCCCCCCGGTGGTTGTTTGATTTGTTTAGTTCTTGGTGATGTTGCACTGATGAGTTAAGAGGCCTTCATGCGGACTGAACAAATTATATGTCTAAATCGCGACGGAAGTAAGGGCGAGGATTGCAGCCACGTAAAATCGATTTAAGCATTCCCCCCCCCCCCCCCACACACACACAATGGAATTCTTTCACTGACCGTACAAAGGCGGTTCTTCTGCCGCGGTTTAATTTTGTTATGGTTTGTCTATGAGTGCGTGTCTAGTTGTTTCATGTTTCTTTCCCTTTGGTACCTCTGATGGGATCTGTATCGAATCCTGACCATTGCTTTCACTTCTATTTTACCGCTACTCATGTTCGGTCGGACGCACCGTGCAACCTTATCTATTTCTCCAAGCCCCAATGGTCGGATGCAATATCGGCGAAAATTTCAGCGTGCACAAGGTAAATGTATGTAGTACACATTTATTGCCTAACGGTACACGCAGGCTTTACAGTGACGTGGTAGTAAAGAATTTGCTTTACTCTCCGGCGGACCAGGTTCGATCTGCGCTCCAGTCGTCTACATTGTTTTGGACCTGTTACATGTGTTGTCCAGCGCAAATCACTCACGTGTGTGTCATTGAGTCTCACTTCATATGATTCTCTGACTCCTTGACATTTAAGAACGAAATTTCATGTCGATATGGAGAATGTTACCGGATAAAGGAATGTAGCACTTTTGTCATTACGCAAACACGCCTATACAAATACATTGCCACCTTTATTGCCGAAAAAATGAAAATTTTATGATGAAAAATTGTAATATTTTTCTTATTTCTGCTCAAAATATAGTTTGTGGGCATTTGTTATAACCGCCTCATCATCGAGGCGGTTCTAACGAGTACCCACAATCTATATTTTAGAGTAGAAAAAAGAAAAATAAGGTATACCCCCGGCAACCCCAGTTTTACTATAAAAAGTGGGGTTCAAGGGGGTCAAAATTATATAGGCGTGTTTTCGTGATGTACTGCCTTGTGGCTTTTATAGCGACATTGTAGAGTGCTGGCTTATCACTCCGACAGCCCGGATTTGATTCCCGCAAGAGTCAGCTTAGATAATTCTGCAACTATTACATTAGTCATTATCTATACAGCGTGCGACTAAGACCCTGATCGGATAGCGCGTTTCCTTAAACCATTTTGTACCAAATAGAATCTTCCTTCTTATTTATAACAGGACTGGTGCCAGGTTTTCATCAAAATTAATTTGGAAAATCACTGAACTGTTAGCAAACAGTGGAGGCCCTGATCAAACGCCGCGTTCTGTGGCGCCTGGTCTAGGCATGCAATGTTTGCCAGGGTACCCGTTGTGGGGTTTCTGGTACTAAATGGATTAAGAATCTTTTGCTACGGCTCATTTCAGTTTAAGTTGTACACTCATATTCTTATCTTAAGTTATTTATTTTGATCCATGTTATAGTAGTCACGTTACTATAGTCGGTAGTGCGTGTCGCCTGTTTTGGTCATATATAAGACTGACACGATTAATCGTATAATCGATTAATCGATCGATAAATTCCACAAAAATGAATATCATTTCTGATTTGCTTTTAATCGGTTACTTGATAGGTACAATTTACTACCCAAAGTCATGCCTAAAAATAGCTGGATGTGGGGCAAACGGTGCAGACCCTGATGAGACGCCGCATTATGCGGCGTCTTATCTGGGTCTACACTGTTTGCTCAGGCCTGTCTGTTCAAATATTCATATGGTGAAAGGCAACAAATGGTACAGAAGGTCAGACAGGTAAAATCATGACAAAAACCTTAGCGATTACTAATCGATTATCGATCGCAATGACAGGACTGATAATCGATTATCTTTTCAGCCCCGATTAGCCAGCCTTAGTCATATACACCAAAGTTTTGTTTGTGGTACACTTGACTTGGCTCCTCTTTTTTGTAGACAAAATATTAAAAAAACAGGGACAAAACGGTTGCTCCGCCATGTCATTCTTATATGCGACTACTATGCGCGCAGAATGTCTGTCAAAGGCAGTATTTGTTTTAATAATGGATATTCATTGCGTTGAACATTTCTGAATACTTAACTGGGAGACTAGAGAATATAGTACTGGAATAAAACGGTATGGAGAACTTTTTTTTTAAACTCTGATTTCTGTTAAGAGATGAGACATGCATGTTTATTCCAGACTCTAACTGTATGTAACAATTTAAACCGAGCAATAAATTCAACGCTAGACGGGTGTTTTAAGTAACTGTCAAACTCCCGGGGTTAAAAATTAAATTCGATTACAATAAGAAAGCAAACCCTCTCCAGGGAGTCGTGCAATTCATCATTGTATTCTTTTCACTTAACCAGAACAACCTGAGATGCGTCTGTAATGCATGTAAACCTAATAAAACGACATCAATTTGGTGATAGAGAAACGTGAAAGCTGAAATGAAACATATTAAGTTAAACGTTCCGAAATCGAAGTGCTGAATTAAGGGAATGGTTATAGACAACATTATCTTAAGCGGGATATTGTGTCTGTTTCGTTTTATGACGACGCGTGTTATGGCATTTGCGACTGTAATCCTCACGACATAACTCCCCAAAAGATACTGTATACATGTAACACAGTTTTCCCAGTCCTTTTTTGTTCTTAAATTATAAAACACTATATGCCTGAAAATGGAAAGCGACTTCAGATGATGGCGTCGACCTCATGGAGTATATCGCTGACAATAATGTCGTAAATAGTTTACGTTATATATGTTCTACAAAAGATATTGCTTTGGAAGCAAGGAAAACAGAACAGAACCGACACAGACGTCGTCAGACGTCGTGAGAGAATAAGGTTACGTGTAGGAAGCAAATGATCAGGTATCCAACAAGAGGCCCAAGAGGGCCTGTCGCTCCACCGGCTAACTTCAGACAATTGTCATATTTATTACATTAACCAATTGTATACTAGTGGACTCTTCTATTGCTATATGTTGGACCAGTCCATTTGTCATATAAGGGGTGTCAGGCCTATTTTTTCTATTTTGATGGAAAACTCTGTTAGCAAATAGTGCAGCCCCTGATCAGACATGGTGTTCTGTGGGGTCTGATCTGGGCCAGCACTGTTTGCCAAGGTACCCATTTAGGGTTTTCCCGCATGCAATGGGTAAAAAAGAAACAAGTGATCCACCCAAGGAATGTCCATTCTATACTTTTTGGACCCCAGAGCCATGGTTGGCAGGATTTATGTGAGTGACCATTTAGCATTGCTCCTTTCAAAATATCTAAAGCTCTGGGCCTTATGGTTTCAGAGAAGAAGACTTTTTTAAGTTTGTCCTATTATAAGTTTATGGGAACTAATATGCCTCTGGGCGTGACCAATTGTTTACCCCAGGGGCATTGTTGGCAGGATTTATTTGAGTGACCACTTGACGTTGCTGCATACTTAATATCTAAGCTCTGGGCACTGATGGTTTCAGAGAAGATTTTTCTCAGTTTTTCCCAGTATAAGTCTATGGGAGCTTATGGGCCTCAGGGTGTGGCCAATTTGGACCCCAGGGGCATAGTTGGCAGGATTTATGCAGTTGAATACTTCAAGTTGCTACATACTAAGCTCTTGGCCTTATGGTTTAAGAGGAGAAAAAGTTCAAGATTTTGTCATTATTAGTCTATGGGAGCTACTAAGCACCGGGGCGTTGCCAATTTGGACTCAAGAGTCATAGTTCGCAGGACTTAGTAGGTGACCACATAACTTTGCTACATACTACAGTTCAACCTGTATTAAGCAAGTGCCTAAGGGATAGTCAAAATATGCTTGCTTAAGACAGGTTCTTGCTTAATACAGGTGAAATTTAACACACCTGCCTTTCTTGGGAACTGAATGCCTGCTTGCTTAAGACAGGTTGCTTGCTTAATAGAGGTGGCCACTAAGACAGGTTTTACTGTAAATGTCTTAGCTTTAGGCTTTATGGTTTCAGAGAAGAAGTTTTTCCGTTTATTGGTCTATGGAAGCTAATGAGCCAAAGATGGTGGCCATGGCGGCCATGTTTTTTTGTCTGATCAAAATTTCTTCAATGAATCTGACAATGGTAGACACAAGGAACATTCATGAAAATTAAGAACGAAATCCATTTAGCGGTTTTGGAGGAGATGATTAAAAAAAAAAGATCCCTTTATGAGTCTATGGAAGCTAATTAGCCAATGGGCGTGTCCATGGCGGCCATGTTTTTTGTCTGATCAAAATCGCTTCTGTAAATCAAGGAATCTGACAGAGGTCCACCCAAGGAACATTCATGCCAAGTAAGAATGAAATCCATTAAGTTGAGCGGTTTTGGAGGAGAAGGTTTTTAAAACTTTTCCCCATATAAGTCTTTGAAAGCTAATGAGCCAAGGGGCATGGCCATGGCAGTCATGTGGGGCATGGCCATGGTGGCCATGTTTTTTGTCTGATCCGAATTTCTTCAAGGAATCTGATAGAGGTCCACCCAAGGAACATTCATGCAAATTAAGAATAAAATCCATTGAGTGGTTTTGGAGGAGAAGATTTTTAAATATTTTGTTTTGGTTTCGATGACATTTTGTTCTGCATGTAACAAAATTCTTTGAAGGAATTCAGAAGAGGACTATGTGAGAAACATTCCTGTGAAGTTTGGTTACAATCGACCAAGTAGTTAAGGAGGAAATGTTTAAAGAAAAAAGTTAACGCACGGATGCACAACTGCACAGACACACAACAGACAGGGCCATAACATATAACATAAGACCCGCCGGTCTTTGGCCAGTGGAGCTAAAAAATGAACAGATTTATGTTTTTATTTCTGTATTTATTTATTTTTTCCTTTCCTTCGTCGGATTCGGTATGCCTCCCTTTTCAACTAAGCCATTTTAACCCTCAGGGATCTGGAGAACTGTTGACACTGTAGTATAATTAGGTCTAATAAATCAATCTCCCTCAATATTTTGAATTTATTTTGAAACATCAAGTCGTATAAATAGAGTTTGTGTTGAAAACATCAGTTCTATCACCAGTGTGATGGGCAAGTGAAATTTCTGATGACAATTTGTAGGTGGACCTCTATAGATATGTGATAGTCAGCAAAATTGGAGGAGATTAATTCAGATACAGGAAGGTACTTTTAAATAAATAAATAAATAAATAAATAAATAAACAAGAACTTTTGAAGAAGAGAAGACTTTTTAACATTACACTACATGTTATATAGTGAAAATAAACCCCGCCCACTGCAGCCATGTTTTTTTATCGGATCAAAATTTCTTAAAGGAATTTGACAGAGGTCCACCCAAGGAACATGCATGCCAAATAACTATGAAATAAAAGAAGAACATTTGCAGAAAATATTTTCAGCATTACATTATATGTTATATAGTGAAAATAAGCCTCGCCCATGGCGGCCATGTTTTTTTGTAAGATCAATTTTTTTTCAAGGAATCTGACAACAGTCCACCCAAGGACAATTCATGCAAATTACAATGAAATCCCACAAGTACTTTTGCAGAAGAAGATTTTTTAGCATTACATTATATGTTAGATAGTGAAAATAAGCCCCGCCCATGGCGGCCATGTTTTTTGTCGGATCAACATTTCTTCAAGGAATCTAAAAGAGGTCCACCCAAGGAACATTCATGCAAAATAAAAATAAGGCATCGCATGCGATACAAATCCCCTCACACTAGACAACTTCGTGTGTGGAAAACACTGAAAGGGCAAAAGTCCAACTGGCTTGAGATATTATCATATGCCACATTTGTGTAAAGTTTGTTTAAAAATCCTCTAATAAATGTACATTCTAGAGTGATGACGTTTCTCTAAAAATAGCCATAGTGACCTTGACTTGAGGCCATGACCACGAAAGTAGATCTTGCTCAAGATATTATCATAAGCATCTTTTGTGTGAAGTTATATTAAAATCTGTTAATAAATGTAGACGGTAGAGCGATGACAAAGTTTTTCTAAAGATACCCACAGTGACCTTGACTTTGAGGTCATGACCTTGAAAGTCGAAATAAGTCGAGATATTATCATAAGAAACATTTGTGTGAAGTCCTATTACAATCCATCATTAAATGTAGGCGCTAGAGCGATGACAAAGTTGTTCTAAAAATAGCCACAGTGACCTTGACCTTGAAAGTCTAAATAGCTCGAGATATTGTCATAAGGAACATTTGTGTGAAGTTATATTGAAATTGGTGAAAAAATGTAAGCACTAGAGCAATGGCAAAGTTTGTCTAAAAATAGCCACAGTGACCTTGACCTTGAAAGTCAAACTCACTCGAGGTATTGTCATAAGGAACATTTGTGTGAAGTTATGTTGAAATGGATGAAGAAATGTAAGCGCTACAGCCATGACAAAGTTTTTTCTAAAAATAGCCACAGTGACCTTGACCTTGAAAGTGGAACTCACTAGAGATATTGTTATAAGGAACATTTGTGTGAAGTAATATTGAAATTGGTGAAAAAATGTAAGCGCTAGAGCAATGACAAAGTTTTTCTAAAAATAGCCACAGTGACCTTGACCTTGAAAGTCGAACTCATTCGAGGTATTGTCATAAGCAACATTTGTGTGAAGTTATATTGAAAACAGTGAAGAAATGTAGGCGCTAGAGCGATGACAAAGTTTTCTAAAAATAGCCATAGTTACCTTGACCTTGAAAGTCGAAATGGCGAGATATTGTCATAAGGAACATTTGTGTGAAGTTATATTGAAATCGATGAAGAAATGTAAGCGCTAGAGGGATGACGAAGTTTTTCTAAAAATAGACACAGTGACCTTGACCTTGAAAGTGGAACTCGCTAGAGATATTGTCATAAGGAACATTTGTATGAAGTTATATTGAAATTGGTGAAGAAATGTAAGCGCTAGAGCGATGACAAAGTTTTTGTAAAAAATAGCCACAGTGACCTTGACCTTGAGGCCTTGACCTTGATAGTCGAACCCGCTTGAGATATTGTCATAAGGAACATTTGTGTGAAGTTATATTGAAATCAGTGAAGAAATATAGGCGATAGAGCGATGACAAAGTTTTTTTTCTAAAAATAGCCACAGTGACCTTGACCTTGAGGCCATGAGTCGGAAAGTCGAACTCGCTGGAGATATTTTTATAAGGAACATTTGTATGAAGTTATATTGAAATCGGTGAAGAAATGTAGGCGCTAGAGCGATGAAAATGTTTTTCTAAAAATAGCCACAGTGAACTTGACCTTGAGGTCATGACCTTGAAAGTCCAACTCGCTCAAGATATTGTCATAAGGAACATTTGTGTGAAGTTATATTGAAATCAGTGAAGAAATGTAGGAGCTAGAGCAATGACAAAGTTTTCTAAAAATAGGCACTGTGACCTTGACCTTGAAGCCATGACCTTGAAAGTAGAACTCGCTCGAGATATTTTTATAAGGATCATTTGTGTGAAGTTATATTGAAATTGGTGAAGAAATGTAAGCGCCAGAGTGATGACAATGTTTTTCTAAAAAGAGCCACAGTGACCTTGACCTTGAGGTCATGACCTTGAAAACTCGCTCGAGATATTTTCATAAGGATCATTTGTTTGAAGTTATATTGAAATTGGGGGAGAAATGTAGGCGCTAGAGCCATGACAAAGTTTTTAAAAAAATAGCCAGAGTGACCTTGACCTTGAGGTCATGACCTTGAAAGTCGATCTTGCTCCAGATATTGTCGTTCGTGTGAAGTTATATTAAAATCAGTCAAGAAATGTAGGCGCTAGAGCGATGACAAAAGTACGTACGTACGTGGCGCAAGAGCGATGACAAAAGTACGTACGTACGTGGCGCTAGAGCGATGACAAAAGTACGTACGTACGTATGTACGGGACAAATGCTATATCCCCCCTCACAACTATGTTGTGCGAGGGGATAATGAAATCCAACAGGTGGGTTTGGAGGAGAAGATTTTTAAAGATTTTTAATTTTTTGTGCGGTTTTGTTGCCATGGCAACCAGAGTTCTGGGTGTAACAAAATTCTTTGAAGGAATTTAGAAGAGGACTAAGTAAGGAACATTCCTGTGAAGTTTGGTTACAATTGGCCCAGTAGTTGAGGAGGAGAAGATGTTTTAGCATTACACTATATGTTAAATAGGGAAAATAAGCCCCACCCATGGCGGCCATGTTTTTTGTCGGATCAAAATTGCTTCAAGGAATCTGAAAGAGGTCCACCCAAGGAACATTCATGCAAAATAAAAATGAAATGCAACAGGTGGTTTTGGAGGAGAAGATTTTTAAAGATTTTTATTATTTTTGTGTTGTTTTGTTGCCATGGCAACCAGAGTTCTGGGTCTAACAAAATTATTTAAAGGAATTTAGAAGAGGACTAAGTAAGGAACATTCCTGTAAAGTTTGGTTACAACTGGCCCAATAGTTTAGGAGGAGAAGATGTTTTAGCATTACACTATATGTTAAATAGGGAAAATAAGCCCCGCCCATGGCGGCCATGTTTTTTGTCGGATCAAAATTTCTTCAAGGAATCTGAAAGAGGTCCATCCAAGGAACATTCATGCAAAATAAAAATGAAATCCATCAGGTGGTTTTGGAGGAGAAGATTTTTAAAGATTTTTATTTTTTTGTGCGGTTTTGTTGCCATGGCAACCAGAGTTCTGGGTGTAACAAAATTCTTTGAAGGAATTTAGAAGAGGACTATGTAAGGAACATTCCTGTGAAGTTTGGTTACAATTGGCCCAGTAGTTTAGGAGGAGAAGATGTTTAAAGAAAAAGTTAATGCACGGACGCACGGACGCACGACGGACACAGGGCCATGACAATAGCCCCGCTGGCCTTCGGCCAGTGGAGCTAATAAAAACAGTCAAAAACGTAGCTCCCTCATTGGAGCTACCTTTGAATGTCCGTTCCCAGCAGGCATACGTCGCTATGGCAACGTCAAATCAACGTCGTTGCAACGACGTAGATGTGGCGTTGCATTAATGTCATGACGTTGCACCGACGTTAATGTGACGTCACAATTACGTCATGTGCCTGCTGGGTTCTATCTTCACAGTTACCGCCCTCGATAATTTATCTTCGCGTCCGACTGGTGCTCAGGAGGTCACCGGTTCGATATCGGTCGGGTGGCCAACATTCTTTCGCAATCATTGATTCTAGATTTTTTACGACCGTTCTCTTCCTTCAGACGATTCAAACAAGAGGGACAAGATGACCATTAATCGCTCACCTGAATTAAAGATGTCATAAAGCTTCTGAAAGTCACGCGGTTAACTGGCAACCACTTTATTCTATGGAGCATAACAGCTTACATATATCGACAGTCCCCTGGACAACATTATTGCGATGTTTGAATAAAACTGTTTCAGGAATTTCGGATAAATAAAGATTTTTCCACTATTAAGTCTGCCAGAAACTTTCTCCATTAAACATAACCATTTTGGCAGAATGGCACCTAAGCAACCTTTCCATTAAGTTTGAATGAAATTGAAACAAAAGAATAGGGGGTGTTAGCATTTAAAGGTATTCCCTTTTTAGCTCTGGCTCCCATCTTGTTCATTGGAGCAGAACTGATAGAGGGTCTCCTGTATTTTTATTTTAAGCTCTGACAGTCATCTTGTTCATCTGAGTAGAACTGTATAGCGATATCTGTAGAGTGTCACCTAAGCAACATTGCTATGAACATTGAATGAAAGTAGACCAAAGGTATAGGAGGAGTTGTCATTTAAATGTTTTCTATTTATCTCAGGGGTAGAGGAATTGTTGTTTAAAGATTTTTAGACCACCAGAGCCGAAGACTACAGGGGAACTTATAGTACAGGCAGTGGTTCGTCGTCGTCTGCAGAATCGTTTAAGTAATTTAGGTAGAGGGCCACCTAAGCAACCTTGTGAATGAAACTGGTCCAAAGGTACACATTTATTTGCTGTTTAAAACATTTCTATTTTAGCGCCGATGGAGATCTTGTTCATCAGAGTGAATCATTTGAGCTTTTCTTGAAGCAACATTCCTATTTTTAGCTATCGTGGTAAGCGTCTTCTTTGGAGCAAACGATTACAGCTATTTTGGTAGCGAGCCACCAAGGTAAAAATTCTGTGAAGATTAAATCAAATTGGTCCTAACGTTTAGGAGAGGTCATTTAAAGCAATCGTTCACTTTTACTATTTTTAGCACTAGCCGCCACTTTGCTCACAAGAGCGGAACCATTTATGATGTTATATTAGGGTGTCAATTAAGCAAAATGTAAATTAAACAAAATGTAAAGTTTGCTAATAATTGACCCAATGGTATAGGAGTTGTCTTTAAAGGTGTGACTATTTTAAGCTCTGACGGCCATCCTGTCAATCAGAGCAGAACCGTTTATGCTGTTTTGGTAGCAACAGTCCTATAAAGTTGAACTGAAAGAAACCCAGGGGTATAGGAGAAGCTGTTGTTTAAAGATTTTTCTAGTTTACGACCTTGCACCCATCATGTTCATTGGAGCATTTTGGCTGTTTTGGTAGGGAGCCACCTTGGCAACGTTATGGTGAAGCTCGAATCAAATTGGTCCAAGGGCTTCGTAGAAGTTTGTATTTACTGCAAATTGTTGATGTTTTTTCTATTTCGAGCCCTGGTGGTCGAGCTCTGGTGGTCATTTTGTTCATCGGAACAGAACCGCTAAACCTATTTTGTTAGATGGTCATCTAAGCAAGATTTCTATGAAGTTTGAATGAAATTGGCACAAGGTTATAGGAGGTGTTGTTTAAAGATTATGTTTATTTTTTCTTTTTATATCTTCCGGCCATCTTGTTCATGGGAGTCGAAAAATTATCTTTTTAGTAGGGGGCCACCTAACAAACATTCCCGTGAAGTTTGAACTAAACTGGCCCAAGGGTTTAGTCGGAGCTAACATACAACACACGACACAAAACGCACAACACCCGACGGACAGTGACCGATCACAATAGTTCAAAGTTGACCGATATTCTGTCAAAGACACCACTCTGAGAAAGTTGCTTGAAATCGTGGCCTATAGAGTGCTCAAAGGCTCACAATTTAACAGACAATGAAGATACTACGGCCATTTTGACAATCAAGGGGATGTAACTCTGCTGCTATTGGGCCATATGACCAATTTTCGCCTAAGATTGTACGCATGACATTGTTACCTGCAAGTTTCATGAAGATCCAACACAAATAAAGCAGCTATGCTGTTCACAAAGTCAAATGGCCAAGAATAAAGGAGAGGTAGGTAATTCTGCTGTTGATGGTCGGATCTGACAAATTTACAACCAAGTCCGAGGTTGTATGCAGGCCAATAAGATCTGCAAAATTCACGAAGATCGAACAAAAAATAAAGAAACTACGCTGTTCAAAATGTCATAAAATGGTCAATTTGAGAATCAACGGGATGTAACTCTGCTAGTGTTGGTCCGATCTAATCCATTTTCGAACTCGTCCAATATTTTATGCATTTCATTGTTTTCTGCAAGATTTATTTAGATAAAAAGAATGAGGATGCCACGCTGTTCACAAGGTCGAACATTGCCATTATTTTAATCAAGGGACGTAACTCTGCTACTCTTGGTTTAATCCGAACAAATTTCTTACTCATACGAGATTTGATGCACGTCATTATTATCTGCAATTTGAAGTTTAACAAAAAATAACATAATGATTCAACAAAATATTAACATTAAGATTCAACAAAAAAATGAAGAAGCTACGCTGTTCATAAGGTCAAAAATAGTCATTTTTCAGAATCAAGGGGACGTAACTCTGCTACTTTTGGTCCGATCTGATCCATTTTCGAATTCGTCCGAGATTCAATGCATGTATTTGTTATCCGCAATTTTCATAAAGATAAAAAAAACGAAGAAGCTACGCTGTTCAGAATGTCAAAAATGGTCATTTTTGAAAATTAAAGGGGCGCAACTCTTCTACTGTTGGTACGATCTGACTCATTCTCATACTCATCCGTGATTTTATGCATGACTTTTTTATCTGAAAGTTTCATAAAGATCCAGCAAAACACAAAGACACTAGCATGTTCATTAGCATTTTCCCATAAATTGGAAGCAACGTCTCCAAAATGACCTTTACAGCGTTGACGGGGACGTTAATTAAAAATAAAAAATGAGTTCCTTTAAGAGCAAATCAACCAACCAAAATTTCCCATAGTAAGCCTGTGGGGTATATCAGTGGCCGAGCAACCAATGTTGTGGAGCAATATTCCTGAGAAGTATATGCAAGCAAACCCCTAATAAATTCATACATACAGATAAAATGTGGTTGTGATCTGCTTGCAGGCTACGGAGATATTATAGTTTGAAAGTGTGGACGACGGACGAAGTCGAAGACGGACGGACGACGACGACGGAGGCAGCCATCCTACAAGCTTCACTAAAGCCTTCGGCTCAGATGATTTGTTTGTTTAATTTGAGGTTTAACGTCCCCGTCAACAGTGTATAGGTCATTTTGGAGAAGTTGATTCCCAATTTTGTGGGACTTTTACCTGGCATTGATATGAAATGGCATCTCAAGCTCTGTCGCCCAATGAAGCCAATATGGTTTATAAGCATGGATGGTCCGAATTGCACCGCTTTGGCTGGGCAGGCTGGTGCTAAGCGCCATGTGACGGCCGTAAAAAGTCTCCCCGTGCTTCATCATAGATTATATTTTCGTTTCCTTTATGGATCAATAAGCCAATTCTGGTTACTTTGAAAATCGAATATCGCTTAAGCAGGTGCTTGGAGGCGTATGCAGCCTTGTAAACTATATTGCTGTGTATGAAGAGACTAAGTAAAACCGAGTCTCCGTTTTTCGTTCTTTTATGAGTTATTTGTTTCCAAAGGCAACCTTTTAGTTACTGCAGCTGGTATTAAGTGCCGTGTGGCGGTCGTAAAACGACTCCCCATGCTTCATCATAGTGCAGATTATATTTTCGTTTCCTTTGGGATCATTGAGCCCAATCTGGTTACTTTGAAAATCGCATATCGCTTAAGCCGGTGCTAGGAGGCGTATGCAGCCTTGCAAACTATATTGCTGTGTATTGACTCAATAAAAACCGAGTCTCCGATTTTCGTTCTTTTATGTATTCTTGGTTTCCAATGGCAAACGTTTAGCTTTTTATAAGCTCCTTTAAGCGCTGTACGGTCGGTTTCGTTTCAGCTCTGCGTGGAACCATCATTCAGCCAATCTATTTCTTCAAGCCCCGATTGGCGGGGGCCGTCGGCTCAAGTGAGCTATAAGGGTAGTTGTAACTTTCTGGTGGAGGGGCAATGTGGATTTTATTTGTTATTGGCTTAGGCACAAGTCTTCTGAAGATAATGTGTGTTTAGGTAATCTCACCGACTCGGTATGCTTGAACCGTTGAACTCTAAACTAACGGACAGCATCCATTCTAAAGCACTTACGTATGTAAAGTTACGTCTAACTGAATACCGTCGAAAATTTGGAATCGTATACTTTGCGATATATTGTCGGTAACGCGACGTCATAGAGTAACGTCTCTTCATTGGATGATATAGTAAACCTTTAATACTATAATATATAATCGGTGTGCCTTAAACAGTTAGATAGGGGCAATCTTCAGTGAACCTCTGTAAAAATGCCGAGGAAAACCGACTAGATTTTATTATTAAAGACACTTATCATGTAATTTAGTTTATATCTCAATACAAACACTCACGAGGTTTTTTAATTATAGAGAAAAACACACCAAAAAAGATTGCAGACCGTGTCAGGATAAACGACATCCACTGTCGTGGTGCGCACGCGCAACATTAGGTGACATCAAATTATGCAATTTTTCTGACGTCCCCGCGTCACAGTTAGTCAAGTTCGAAAAAACGTTTCTCGGCAATTTACATTCTGTATAAAGAGTCTGCAAATGAACCGTTTATTTCAGCTCTAGGAAATATTTTCGAGGTTGACAAGCATCCCCTTTAGCAGTGTGCAAATATGTCAACAGACCATTCAAACCAGGAAACCCCGAGAAGGTCATTTGCTGAAAATATACTTAAATATAGAAAAGATAATAACAGGCACTTTAGTTGTTTTCTTGGCTATCAAGGGTTCTTCTGTCGCGGTTTGTTTTTGTTATGGTTTGTCTTTGAGTGTGTGTATCGCTTATATTTTTGTTTTGGATAGCCAATTGGCCATTTTGTGGGAAAATGACCCTCCTTTTGGCAACCCGCTATTGGTGTTTCCATTAGGGTCTAGTTATTTCCTGTTCGTGTATTTCCCTTTGATGTCTGTGATGGCAGCTATGAGTTCCTGATCATTGCCTTCACTTCAATTTATTCGTTAAACTAGGGACCTGAAAAGTACGTTTGATCTCTGAATTTATCATGTGACGTCGCGTCTGAGAGTGTAATAATGCCATGTAATAAATTCGATAATTCACTAGTGGAATAATAATGCAAATTAGTTAGATACGCCCCGTAACGTTACATGTACGACGTCCTTAACGACGTCGCCTTTACTAATTGACATTTTTGTAAAAACTGGTGAATAAAATGCATTTTAAATGTCATATGATAAATAGAATCTTGCATTCGTGCTCATGTATTATTGAATTTATTAAACTCGTTGAGGAAAAGAGATAAAATGCTCGGCGACGCCTCGCATTTTATCTCTTTTCTACAACGAGTTTAATAAATTCAACGTGCTCATGTATTATTGAATTTATTAAACGAGTGGAGGAAAAGAGATAAAATGCGAGGCTTCGTGCTCATGTATTATTGAATTTATTAAACTCGTTGAGGAAAAGAGATAAAATGCTCCGCGAAGCCTCGCATTTTATCTCTTTTCCTTCACTCGTTTAATAAATTCAATAATGCATGAACACTCATGTAAGATCCGATTATTATCTGTATTATACGAGGTTCAACTGCAACACAAATAAAGGTATAGGTACTGTACCGAAACTTCTCGTGGACTCGGCGAATTTGACATATATTGTAACAAAATATCTGCCCCGCCCTGCCAATCTTAGTAGCAACTACTATATCTGTGACAGTATTTCCTTTGCTGTGTATTTTCTAGGGCGTTTAATGTTAACTTTAGTTTATACTTTCGATCGCCATCATTCTGGCATTACTCCAATATTCAGAAGATGTTATATTTGATTCATATCTGACAGACAATGCCGAGATGCTATTTTATCATATCTCTCCTTCTTCTCTGTCACCAGACAACACTGATTGTGATTAGTTTGGCCTACAAGACAGATTAAATGCTGGATTTCTAGAAGCAGATTCTCACGGGGATATACTGCCAATCGCCTTACAGGCGTTTTGATTATGTAATTGGAATAAGTTAGCTGATATACTGAGTTGCCTCTCTACAAAAGAACAGTGTTTCTCTTACGTTTGAAGCGCAAAAATATTATTTAAGCCGTTCAACGAGAACTGTCGTTAACCTTCTCCGATTAATGGTAAAAGAATACCCATCAGCAGGCAAGTAGTACATCACGAAAACACGCCGATATAATTTTGACCTCCTTGTATCCTACTTTTATATAGTAAAACTGGGATTTACATGGGTAAACTTTATTTTTCTTATTTCTGCTCTAAAATATAGATTGCGGGTATTCGTTAGAACCGCGTAATCGATTTCTTATTTCTGCTCTAAAATATAGATCGTGGGTACTCGTTAGAATCGCCTCGATGAGGCGGTTCTAACGGGTACCAACAATCTATATTTTGAGCAGTATGAAGACAAATATCACCATTTTTCAGCTTAAAATTTTCCTTTTTTTTTCGGCGGTCAAGTTTACAGTGCATTTGTATAGGCGTGTTTCGTAATGGAAAATTAAAAAGGGAATCGATCTTGGCTATTACATGACTTGTTACATAATGTTACCTAAATAATAAAAATCAATAATGAGTTCCTTTAAGAGCAATGAAAACATTCATAAGAAAGAAGATGGGTCATACTACGTAGTTTCGGCTAATAAAGCCTCATCAGTGGCCCTGTAATGATCCGGCAAAGAAAGCCAGAGGAAACAAACTGCAATTTTGTGAATTTCGAATAGGCAGTCGATTCAAAGACTGATATAAATCAAAATGGGGTCCAAATAATTAAAAACCTGTCTAGAATATGAGACTAAACCAATAATTTATTTCTGATTTCTCCGAATATTCACGCTGATCTCAAAGGATCAAAAGTAAAATATAAACTGCACTATGGTTGATGTACGGGGAGACGTTTTACGCCCGCCACACGGCACAACACCAGCTGCAGTGAAGGCAAATAAAAATCAATAATGAGTTCCTTTAAGAGCAATGAAAACATTCATAAGAAAGAAGATGGGTCATACTACGTAGTTTCGGCTAATAAAGCCTCATCAGTTACCCTGTAATGATCCGGCAAAGAAAGCCAGAGGAAACAAACTGCAATTTTGTGAATTTCGAATAGGCAGTCGATTCAAAGACTGATATAAATCAAAATGGGGTCCAAATAATTAAAAACCTGTCTAGAATATGAGTCTAAACCAATAATTTATTTCTGATTTCTCCGAATATTCACGCTGATCTCAAAGGACCAAAAGTAAAATATAAACTGCACTATGGTTGATGTACGGGGAGACGTTTTACGCCCGCCACACGGCACAACACCAGCTGCAGTGAAGGCAAATATAAATCAATAATGAGTTCCTTTAAGAGCAATGAAAACATTCATAAGAAAGAAGATGGGTCATACTACGTAGTTTCGGGTAATAAAGCCTCATCAGTGACCCTGTAATGATCCGGCAAAGAAAGCCAGAGGAAACGAACTGCAATTTTGTGAATTTCGAATAGGCCACTACATTTCTACGGGCAGCAAACGTAAAATAAGTTAAGATTTTGCGAGGTTTCGCTGTTGTGCGGATTAGCCTGAGCAATGCGCACAATTTGTTCATGCGCTTTACTCATTTTCGTTCGAAATGCAGCAAAATAGAAATGAAGGCAACGATCAGGAATCGATACAATTACGCCACACCTCCCATCAGAGACACCAAAGTGAAAGAAACCCGAACATGAAATAACTAAACCCTAATGAAAAACAAACCCAAATGAAAACATCACAAGCGGAAAGCCAAAAGGACAGTTACTAACCCACAAAATGGCTAAACGTCTATCCAAACTAAAACGATATAAGCAATACATACATGCAAAGACGAACTATATCAACAATAAACCACGACAGAAGAACCGCCTTGGAACGGTCAGCAAAACTTATCTCACGGGTGGGGCGTAAATGGATTTACTTACGTGGCCACAATCATCGCCCTTGGTTCTGTCGTGGTTAAGACAAATAATTTGTTCAGTCCGCATCATTACGCAAACACGCCTATACAAATACATTGCCACAATTATCGCCGAAAAAATGAAAATTTTATGATGAAAAATTGTGATATTTTTCTTATTTCTGCTCAAAATATAGATCGTGGGCACTCGTTAGAACCGCCTCATCGAGGCGGTTCTAACGAGTACCCACAATCGATATTTTAGAGCAGAAATAAGAAAAATAAGGATTACCCCCTGAAACCCCAGTTTTACTGTATAAAAGTGGGGTTCAAGGGGGTCAAAATTATATAGGCGTGTTTTCGTGATGTGAAGGATTTCTAACTCATCAGTATTTCAGCTCCAAGAACACAAAAATCAAACGACCAGAGAAATGAAACAACGATGAACACCCGACAGCATTAAATAATTGAAATGGTGTAGCAAAAGAAAACCAACAGTTAGACTCCGGTGGACCAGAGACAGAGCATCAACTATTAAAGCTTCGCTATCGATTGCTCGTTTACTCTGGCTTTTTCGAATTCATTCTGGAGTCGCAAAGGAAATGTTCCTATAACGCAAGCTGTGTCTATATGTAAGAGTATTGAGAGAGATTTTCTATTTCTCCTTAAAAAAAGTATTACTGTGGCAACCAAAAGTCGATTCAAATGAGTACAAACAGGATTACCTTATAATAGAAAACTGAAAAAAAACATATCGAGAAATCATTCGAAATATGCCCTTTGACCTAGCGTCCGATTAACCATCAATGGCTCGAATGACCTCTTTTTCTAACATTTTGTATGGTTCCGAAGGTGTTTGATACATTGAAGTAATGAGCATCCATTATGAAAACACGACGATACAAATACATTGTAAACTTTATCGCCGAAAAAAAACACTTTTAAGATGAAAAATTGTAATATTTTTTTATTTCTGCTCAAAATATAGATTGTGAGTACTCGTTAGAACCACCTCATTGAGGCGGATCCAACGATTACCCACAATCTCAAAATATAGATTGTGAGTACTCGTTAGAACCGCCTAAAAGGTTAGAACCGCCTCTTTGAGGCGGTTCTAACGACTACC
This sequence comes from Lucinisca nassula, assembly GCA_963580285.1. NCBI lineage: Eukaryota > Metazoa > Mollusca > Bivalvia > Lucinida > Lucinidae > Lucinisca > Lucinisca nassula. The sequence continues at coordinate 53,415,049 of OY757022.1, forward strand.
CACAATCTATATTTTAGAGCAGAGATACGAAAAATAAGGTTAATACTTGTAAACCCCAGTGGGGTTCCAGGGGGTCAAAATTATATAGGCATGTTTTCGTGATGGTCCAATTAACTGTCAGTGACACGAATGACCTCTTTTCCTAACATATTTTATGTTTCTGAAGGTGATTAATCCATTAAAGTAATGAGCATTCTAGTTTAATTTCCGTTATAAAGGTGAGCCTAAATGTCTCGAACACATCTGGAACTATGATAATCTGGGTCCGACTTGATTCTTCTAGGTCTTCCGGGGTATCCAGAAGGCTCTCGATAAATCAAGTGGCTTTAGGCAGACAGTATCTTCCAGGATAAAAATATCGCAACAATCTTCTTAAAAACTTCTTTTATTAAAATAAAAAAAAAAAAACATTTAATCAACCAGTGCTTCAGCTGAAGTGCACGACCCGCCGGATGCTTTTAGCTTTATGAGTGTTACCATATATGGGTATGGCGGCCATTTTGGTCATGTGACCTGGACCTAAAACGGTTCCCCAAATAAATGCGCCTTATCGTAAGGAGCAAAAATATATCATATACTTTAGTACTGTATTCTGAATCGTTTGCAGGATAAAATGCATTCTCACTTTTCCAACACAAAAGCATATGTGTCAAAGTTTGACCTAGGCACAAAGAAGGTCAAGGTCAACCCAGGGTCACCATTTTAGCAATTTATGATGGGCCTACGTCCCAGATGCTATTTATCAAGTTTCGTGGAAATCTGCCCAGTGGTTTTGGAGAAGACTATTTTTGAAGGGTTTTTACCATATATGGCTTGGTGGCCATTTTGGTCATGTGACCTGGACCCCATGAGCAAATTTTGGTTTCCCCCATCTCATAGAGGCTCCATCTGAAATTTGACTTCAATCGGCCCAACGGTTTCCGAGAAGAAGCAGTTCGAAAATTTTCACATTTTTCGTCTCGGCGAGGCTATACTAAATGGAATATTATATTTCGCAAGTTCATTGGTTAGATCTCATTGATATCTATCAGTACGCCAAAAATTGTTTAAATATTCCAAGCGGTTAAGTCACTATCACCAATTTTCACAAACGGGTTACGGACGGACAGACAGTCAGACCATATATGGCTTGGCGGCCAATTAGGTTATGTGACCTGGACCCCATGAGCAAATTTTGGTTTACCCCATCCCATAGAGGCTCCATATGAAATTTGACTTCAATCGGCCCAACCGTTTCCGGGGAGAAGCAGTTCGAAAATGTTCACATTTTTCGCCTCGGCGAGGCTATACTAAATGGAATGTAATATTTTGCAAGTTCATTGGTTAGATCTCATTGATATCTATCAGTATGCCAAAAATTGTTTAAATATTCCAAGCGGTTAAGTCACTACCACCAATTTTCACAAACGGGTTACGGACGGACAGACTGACAGAATGACACGGTGATTTTAGGGCACTCTTAGAAAATCAACCGACTTCAGCCGGTCGCTTTTTCTGCGGGTCGTGCAATACTTGTCATTAAAATGTAACAAACTATATCAAAGTGAAAGCCATACTAAAATACGAATGTGAGGATGCACTGTACTTACTTGTGTAAAACATTCTTGCGAATTAATTCGGGCTGAAACTGTTTATAATAAATAACACAAGTATTAAAGCAGATGGTTTTAAAATTGAAAACACTTGCAGATATATACCTTTATGATGATTCACTTTGTGCATTTGTGTCGAAGTTAAATGTATTTGGCGCTTTTTCTACTCCTGTCATTCATGTTGAATCAACTGATCCTCCCAATCGCCCTACCTTTGAAAAGCAGGTTTAGAAGAGCCTGCCGGACGATCTTCGGCGCCACTTGATTTAAAAATCTCCTTTTCAGAAGATACTGGAGGTCTAATCAAGCATGGCCTTGTTCGAAATGTTAGTAGGTCGAATGCGATTCTAATTAACACACGCCACATACATCTTCAAAATCTATAGAAAAATCTGTATACATGTTCTCTAAATATGTGTTATGTGTAGCCTATGCTTATGTAAAGAAGAAGAAAAAAAAACAACAACAACTGGAGACTTTTAACGCGTTGACCTGCTGTCCGTCTTGTTTATTGTCGTCATTCCATGTTTCGACGTCTATCCCTAGTGGAATTGTGGGAAGAATTTGGGATCTGTTTGATTGGGTTCCTGGTCGTTTCTCTTGTCGTTTGGAAAACATGTCCATGTGAAATAATGGAGTCGAACATGGTGTCAGAATTGACACATTTTGGGTAAAATGATAACTTCTTACTTATTTCTGGTTTCAGCATAGATTGTGGATGCTCGTTAGAACCGCCTCAATGAGCAAAAAATGAGGCAGACAATTGATACCTCCGTAAATCCCACTTTCCCTACATAAAGTGGGGTTTAGAGGGGTCTTCATTTCACGGACTTGTTATCGTGATGTAATTTTCCATGACTGAAAAGCTCCGTTTGCTATGACAAATTGAAATTATACACTGAGAAAAGTTATATGATATCAATTGCCAAGCCATTACAAAATTTTGATACAACTTTGTAGACATTTTCCTTCAGTAGTCCTCAATCGGAAATACATTTACTGCCCAGGCTATATTTTCTACTTGAAAAATAAAAAAATCTAATGAGAGGCTAATCTTCTAACCGGCTTATTTGTTTCAGTTATTCTTTCTAGGCAAACTTTTATGCCCCGGCTATAATTTCCTTAGTAATAAAAGGTCGGTGATAGAAGCTATCCTTTAGGTTTTCTACTTTTCATGTTTAAAAAAGAAGTAGAGGCAATGATCAGGAATCGATACAATCAACCCACAGCTCCCATCAGAGACACCAAAGGGAAAGAAATACATAAATTGAAACAACATACCCTACTGGAAACACCAGTAGCGGAAAGCCAAAAGTACAGTTACTTTCCCACAAAATGGCAAATAGGCTATCCAAAATAAAATAATATGAGCGACACAAACACACAAAGACAAACCATAACAAAAATAAACCGCGACAGAAGAACCGCATTTGCTTTATGTTTATGCTTCGTTCCCTAATTTGGCTTGATTGTACGTGTAAGATGTGTCACTAAGATGGAAGGTCTTGCGTGCATACATTTTGAGTTATCAGACATATGCAGAATTGCTTTTTATGGCATCCTTTAATAAAACTAGGGCTGATAAGACAGTGTGAGGTAACTAGGAAGGTTGCATATTTAGTATATTTATATTAGTGTTAAGGGATCGAGTGGAGGGCATCAGGTGAACAAGTCCGTGAAATGAAGACCCCCTATGCCCCATTTTATATAGAGAAAACTGGGGTTTACGGGGTATACATTATTTTTCTTATTTTTGCTCCAAGACATAGGTTGTGGGTACTCTTTAGAACCGCCTCGATGAGGCGGTTCTAACGAGCACCCACAGCCAATATTTGCAGCATTCATGAGAAAAATAATACGGATTTTCATCAGGAAAACGACCATTTTGGAGATGTGAAAAAATGCACTATGTCGCACGGGTGTGTTATCATGATGGTCGTAAACAGTATTTTTCTTTTCATCATTGTGAAGATAATATTTTCAAGTCCTTGGAGATCGCTGTTTCAAATGAGGTATTTTGAATATATATGAGGGTCACCATCGAGACGTAATTGGCCTAAGAAAGCTAGTCTTGACCGGATAAACTTTAACACTTCACGGTTTTAGGATGTATTTAATATTTTCAAAGGATTTCACTTTAATAGAACTATCTGACCCTAATTCCTGTACCTTGTAGCCTACCAGAGCCATTGAAGCTTTGGCTTTGGTAAGCACATAAGTGCCTCAGAGTCTTTATGACCCATGAGAACAAAATTCATTTTATGAGAAAATAAAGGAAGGCGTATCTAAAATAGGCGTTTTATCCTGATGAATTTCGTCTCAATTTACTCTCATATGAGCCAGCGCATGACAAAACCTGCAATAAGACATGTGCGCCCAACGAAGACTCAGATCAGTCTGCACATCCGCGCAGTCTGATCGGGGTCTTCGTTGTGACCCCCCCCCCCAGGATAGCTAAGGGCTCAGTGATCCTTCATGCAGCAAGAGAAGTCTCTGGATAGGCTATATGGATGCGCAGGCTGATCTGAGTCTTCGGTGGGCGCACATGTCTTATTGTAAGTTTTGTCATGCGCTGGCTCATATGTATTAAAACCCTGATTTACTTGCATGTTTTTGGCACAATTACGCTGATGTAGCTCAAAAAGACACATGCAACATGCTACCAGCTGCTCATTACGAAAACACGCCTATACAAATACATTGTAAATTTTACCACCGAAAAAAAATACATGAAAAATTCAGATATTTTTCTTAATTTGCTCAAAATATAGATTGTGGGTACACGTTAGAACCGCCTCGGCGAGGCAGAAATAAGAATCAAAGCCTCAAAGAAAATCATAACACCGTGAAAACTTACAGAAAACCTTTCTAAAAAGATCTTAAAATTTAGAAAGGTAGTTCTGCAAATTCCAATATATGATATGTTTGCAGATGTCTATAGACCGGTGGTATTATGAAACGCCATTCGATGTTTCAAATTTTTGAAAGAAACTATTTACGTTTTCAAAACAAAACAATAAAAATCAAGTTTTGACAATGCTAGTGTCGGTAAGTAACAGTTTTTGTCTGGTCGGTTGTGGATACTCTATGGGAAAGAGATCGGAGAAGAAAGGTTGGCTAGTCCAGTACCTGACCTCCATTTGCTTGAAGACATTTTTTTAATAAGAACAGCACTATGAGCCCGCTCGCAATCCTGCTGGATCAGATATCCCGGATTCGGAACGTAAACAAATAAATGGTACCATGTGAGGCCGAAGCACTTGATTGTCTCGCTGTTCAGTTCGCGTCTCAGCCATGATCTTGAATGTTCTTAACGACCCTAAGCTGCGTTCGCTAACTACATGCAATAACTCGCAACACAAGTACGCTTATTTCACCCGATAGGTCGTGCTCTTTTACGCACGCATCGCCTAGGCAAACCTTACACCTATACTTCTAAACATCCGGAAACGACAATCGGCGTGATTCACACTGAGATGCGATTTGTCACTGAAACGCATATGTCAGTCGCTTAGACGCCAAATTACGTATTTCATGCACTGGCGTAAGTGTTCCGTACTGTGTCGACGCGTTAACTTTGTTCACGACCGGGACGTCTAGCTCTCAAACGTTAATCGCATAAGGGCGACGAACAGTGTCAGTGCTTATCAGTCGGTAGTTGAGACCCCTGGTTTATCTTCAGGTACAGTGTAGCAGATGCCGGTGGAAATCTGTTTCGCATATGCGTCTAACGGTTGAAACGATCTTGACGTACTGACGTCGGTCTTCCGCTACGTCGACGCCCACTAGCGTATTCTGTATATAATAACCTGTCGCTCCAATTTTGTTTGTGTGTTTGATTTGAGGTTTAACGTCCCTGTCAACACTGTAAAAGGTCATTTTGGAGACGTTGCTTCCAATTTTGTGGGACTTTTACTCGACATTGAGATGAAATGACTTCTCAAAGCCCAGCCGTCCAATGAAACCGATAGGGTTTATAAGCATGGACGGGGGCCGACTCGCACCGCTTTGCCTGGGCAGGTTTAGATCCTCTAAGCGGTTTACCAATACTCGTGTGTGGATCGGTTTCAGCTCTGCGTGGAAGCATCATGCAGCCCATATATTTTCTTCCAGCCCCGATGGGCGGGGGCCGAATGTCGCTCCAATAGACGATAGATCACACACATGTGGCACCCAAAATCAGAGTCAACGTCATCCCCTTTCCGACCAGCTTCTTACTGTCCAGGGGCACGCTTACGATCCTTTAATGAAAAATATTGCAATACGCTCTCACTTAATGTTTTTTTTTCAGAACAAATTTCAGTTTCTTCTTTTCTGAGCACGACCTTACATTACACATCAAACGTTTGATCCTGAACATGTGGTTTCTTTCTGTACTGGTGTGAAGGTGGTGCACAGGATCGACGTGGCCGGACTGGTAACCAGACGTCACGGTTGACTGATTGAACCTTTTTAGCTTGGTGCATTAGCGTGTTGTAATCATGCAATCGTTTGGTTTCAGAATCAAAGCACTATGAGTGTGGGCTGTAGGTTGGAGTAATAGTCCTGGGCTGAGATTTAAACTGTTTCATGCAACTCTGAAATTCCAAACAAAGAGTGAAGATTTTGTTAAGAAGACACGTTCTGCAGCATCTGATCTTGGTCTACACTGTTTGTCAAGCTCACCCTATGATTCCAGGATAACCCTATTCAGTCTTATGGAATACCCTGAACTCACTGCGGCTATTTCCTACAAGACAAAAGGTTATTCTGACAGGTCAGTGTTAGTCACGTAGACGTTAGCACTGAAGCGCTTTTGATTATTAGCAACTTCGGGTCGAATGAAAAACAATCAACCCAAACATAGCCGCGTCGTTTGTCATTGTTGGGTACATGTAAGTGTTATCTGTAAAATCTGCACATGAATCAAATGCTGGATCTGGCAAACAATGTAAACTCGGATCAAACGCCACAGAACACGGTGCTGATCTTTTTCTACACTTTGTTGCATTAGTTACTAACAGCTTAAGTTTAAACGAATCAGTCCAAGTCCCCGTTTATGACCAGTCTGCATTTAGAGACAGTCGGCATGAGTGTTGTCAGTGCTTTGATTTATTCACTGCCTTGAGTTTCTGGAGTGCACTCTTCCATAACTGAAGTTGGGCTCGTCCATTCTGCTTAATATGGCACCTAGAACTACACTAAGTATATGTACCATATTCCAGGGTTGAACGGGACAGCCTTTCTTTCCAATTTCTCCACGCAAAGTCAATATACACCTAAGTTGTAACTGACCTAAACTTGACCTCGAAAGTCAGAAAGAAAACCCAGTAATATTCTTGTCTACAGCTGACCTGGTCCAACAATAGGCTGGTCTTTAAGGATTTAATATTGACAAACACTGATAGAAAACAGTGTAAAACTGAGCAGACTGCTGAGCAGACGCCGCATTGATTTGGTATAAGTCTTCGCCAAACCCGTCGCATGATGCAGCTGATTCATATGAAATGTAAAATCGTCAAGTCGTCTGCTTCAAAAGTTTGTATTACGCTTATAGGATAACTAATACACTTGTACAATTTTGATTACTGCGCCAAACCGGACTTCATTTTGTGCGGACTCATATTTCTATGGCGGTCAAAGCCGGAAGAAAGTCTGACTTACTTTAAAACATGCAGGATAGCTAGAAGTGACAGATTGAATCTGACATTAAAAATAAGGTTATCCCCTGTAAACCCCAGTTTTACTATATAAAGGTGGGATTCTAGTGGTCAGAATTATATAGGCGTGTTTTCGTAATGTGTAAGAACAAGAAGTGTACCAGTTTCCTCACCAAACTCAATAGATCAGCCGTCTGATTTCAACAAATATCTATTTGCCGTCTCCATAATTATGTCTCCGGTATTTTATTTCAGTATATATTGCACGCAATGTTTGCATCATATCCTAATGATACTGAAATATGTTATGTGATAGTCATACCTTCTGTGGGAAACTATACGGGGAAGTAACAGACAGTTTGAGAATAATCTTCGGTAAAGGATTATGGAGTCTCGATGTGTTTGCTCACCTTGTACATGTAGATTATTTTCACTATTTCAAAAAACTGTTTGCCCGCATGAATAGAAGCTCAATCATAGGATATGCGTTGATCTGTCACCCGTAGTCGGCGTTTTAACATTTTGAAAGTTTGTTTGTATTGAGGTTTGTTTGTTTGTTTATTTGTACTGGAGTTACACGATCCCGTCAAAACTAATTTAGGTCATTTTGAGCCGGTCAGTTTACCTATCCACACTTTTCCTTGGCAGGCTTATACGAAAGCGCTTAGCTAGGGCAGTCATTAATGCTTTGAAATATTTGCATGAAAGGCCTTAACTCATAAGATGCCAATCACTAGACCTATGATTATTACTTTCCAAAGCCTTTGCTATAAAGAGTGTGGACCAGTCTGACCGGGGTCCACAATCTTTCCGTGTATATGCCAAACTATGGATGAAAAGTTTGCAAGAAAACGCAGCAGACGACATAAACGTACACATCTATGATTATTACTTTCCAAAGCCTTTGTTACAAAGAGTGTGGACCAGTCTGACCGGGGTCCACAATCTTTCCGTGTATATGCCAAACTATGTATGAAAAGTTTGCAAGAAAACGCAGCAGACGACATAAACGTACACATTTGTAGATGCAGATTTGCAGATTTGCTTGGTATAGAGTTTTTTTTTTTTTTTTTTTTTTGTATGGTTTTACGGCCCTTTCAAGATTATTTCAATTATATCGATCCGATCGTTAAACAGAGGTGTTAGAAAACCGGAGAACCCGGAGAAAAACACATGACCTTCCGTTGCAGGCTCGAACCACAGCGGTGATGGTATTGAGTTGAATGATGTTTCGTGATAAAAGGTGTGTTGCGAAAACCTCGGAATATTCTAAGGAAAGTATGTCAACATTTTGTGTCCTGGCAATGACTTCTTAAAGATTGAAACACTGACCCGCTAGCTTCTGCCAACCAGGCCCCATCAGTGACCCCTGAATATTTTTACAATGGAATCATTTATTTCAACGGACTTTGAAAAATATAATTTACACTATGATAAACGAACCCTATCATAAATTTTAAAATTTAAAACATGACTCGTGCATGGCAACAATTCGAGTAACTAATAAGGCCTAGATATCAAGGACACAAGCCGACGGTCGGGCAACAATTCTGTCCCTTTTCTGCAGACAGACCGAAGTTTATTTTTAAGAAAAATTCTTGGGTATTTTCTCATCTTTAAGTTTCAGAACTTAGCCGCATTGTATCGAAACTTCCGTTATTTTATCATAAAAATTCTATATGTTTGGTGTACTTTTTATTTATGCAATTTCTTTTGTTTTGCGTCTCTTTTACATACATTACGACACCAAATCCGTGCGACATAGTGTTTTTTTCACATCCCCAAAATGGCTACTTTTCTGATGAAAATCTGTCATATTTGCTTATAGATACTGCAAACATAGGTCGTGGGTACTCGTTAGAACCGCCTCGTTGAGGCGGTTCTAACGAGAACCCAAACTCTGTGTACTGGAGCAGAAATTAGAAAGATAGTTTATACCCACGTAAACCCCAGTTTTCTCTATACAAAGTGAGGTGTAAGGGGTGATTATTTCACGGACTTGTTCACGTGATGAATAAATTTAAGAATGTTTCTTAGTGCGTTTCCAATAATGTTTCATCAATTCGTTTTATACGTACATCATCCGTACAAGAAATTAGACTGCCGCGTTTATGAACAACATAAATTAAAAGTAATTCGTTTTGAAATTGATAAATAATTAGAAAGGCTGTGAGAAAATGATGTTATATTCCTCAATTAAGGATTATTCGAATTTGCGATGAATCAGAGTGGTTTAATGACAAAGTTATTGCTTCGGCGATATTATAAGGCCGACTTTACTTTTTCTCTTAATTGCACTGCGATAATTTCAAAGAAGTTGCTCACGATGACAGATTGTACTTATTAAATCATAACAATTTTAAAAGGCGTAAGAAACTGAAAATGAGGTGTGTAATGCCTATGATGCATGAACATCATAAGCCGCGATGCATTAATCAATCAATACGCTGATACAGTTATCCCCTTTTTATCAAGGTCCGTTAGGACAAAACGAATGGGTCCATAGGTCTAGTCTTATCCCCTTTATATGAGCACTCGCTAGAAGGACAAAACGAATGAATCCTTAGGTCTAGCCTTAGCCTCTTTATATCAACATTTGTTAGAAGGACAAAACGAATGGGTCCTTAGGTCTAGTCTTAGCCCCTTTGTATGATAATACATTAGAAGGACAAAACTAATGAATCCGTAGACCATTAGCCCCTTTATATGGGAATTCATTAGAGGGACGAAACTAATGAATCCTTACATGTGGGTCAAGCCTCAAGATTCGTTAGAACCACAAAACGAATGGAATGATGTCTAGTATTAGCCTCTTTATATCAAGATTCGTTACCCATGGTTATGAAATAACTGGATAAATTGTTTTTTAAAGGGATGTAACTCAGTGAAAGTAAGCAATATAGTTATGGCTTTTTGTCAGAATGTTGGTTTTGTGATGGTTAGCATGTGCATGAAGTTTCATGAGAGTGGGACAAATACTTTTAAAATGTTGACCGCCGTTAACTTGTTTGGTTATGGTCTGACAAACACATAACCTGAAGCAATATACATGTAGTTATGAACCTTTGTCAGAATTTAGGTCTTGTGATGGAAAGTATGTTTGTTATAAGAAAAGGGCAAATTTTATGACCGATGTTAAGGTTTTGGTCAATGTCCGTTACAAACACATGGACAAAGCAATATAGACATTCTCCTTTGTCAGAATGTAGGTCTTGTGGTGGTGAGTATGTTTAGAGTAGGGCACATTTTATCACATTCAGTTTATTGGTTACGGCGTGACAAACATACGGAGAAAAGCAACATGGTTACGGTCATTTTTCAGAATGTAGATCTTGTGATGTTAAGTATGTGCGTGAAGTTTCATGAAAGTAGGGCAAATACTTTTGAAGTTATGGACAATGTTATGTTTATTTGTTAAGGCGTGTGTGAAGTTTCATGACAGTAGGCATAATACTTTTGAAGTTATGACCGATGTTGATTTTTTTGTTTAGATGTGACAAACGGACTGACAAAGTGATTACTACAGGGCATCCACACTACCGTGTGGGGCCTGATTAAGAAGAAAGTAACTCCGTAAATACTGTTGTCAGGGTTATGTATCTTGCGTTTTGCAGATTTCTCGCATGGCCTCCTGTCAGTGTATCAAGATTCATTAAATTACTTTAAATACGTTGAGAGATATGGTCAAGAAATGATTAATATTGCACAAATTAAAAAGGCAAACAACTGTGATTACTTGCGACATAGTTACGGTTCTTCACGCTGCCCTTCCTCTGATGGCCATCTGTCAATGTATCAAGTTTCATTTAACATACATGACTTTTATCCAAGGTCGCAAAGACTTGTTGTTCCATTCAGGGTACGCAAGACGCTCATTCAAATATATTGTAAAGGTGAAATTAAAATGATTCACATACAAAACTTTATGCACGCACAGAAAGTAACCTGGATAAAAAAGAATATTAGACCCTAACGATAAGGCCATTCTAAATGAGATACATTTACTAAGGCGTCCTCGCCGTTGTTTCATCTCTGTGGTTGTTTGATTTTTGTGTTCACAGAGATGTTGCACTGATAAATTAGGAGGCCTTCATGCGGACTGAACATAACATTTTGTCTTAATCGCGACCGAGTTAGGGGCGAGGGTTGTGGCCGCGTGGGGTCGATATAAGCAACCACGTGGAATTCGTTTCCGCTGATCGTTCCAAGGCGGTTCTTCTGTCGCGGTTTATTTTTGTTATGGTTTGTCGTTGGTGTTTGTGTCGCTTATATTATTTTATTTTGGATAGCCCATTGGCCATTTTGTGGGAAAGTGACTGTCCTTTGGCTTTCCGCTATTGGTGTTTCCATAAGGGTCTGTTGTTTCATGTTTGAGTTTCTTTCCCATTGGTGTGTCTGATCGGAGTTGTGGGTTAATTGTATCGATTTCTGATCATTGCCTCCACTTCTAGTTTACGTAGACAGGCTGCACGTAGCGTTAGTTTTATATTCGGGTCTCGTCACAATATTCCAATGAAATGTTCGATATCGCTTGGATCTGAATATCAAACGAGTGACATAAAACATTTGAGTGTCGTATAAATCTGAAGAAGTCTCAGCAGAAACGTGAGCATTCTATGAATGAATGTAATAAAGCGAATGATTGTATTGCATTATAAATTGATTATCCTATATTACACAAGGTCAACCAATATTCAAAAATCATAAATCATGTTCTTAATTGCGTCAATTAATAAAATTGTCATTAATCAAGTAATTTCGTATTGTCCAAGTTACACGTCCTTGGTCAGCTGTATTGGCATCGGCCTTCGGCCTCGTGCCAATACAGCAGACCTCGGACCTGTACCTGGGCCAATACGAAATTACTTGATTAATAACATTATATTATAAATCAGTTACATGTTAAGAAGTTCATGTAATGGACATAACTTTATATAGGATTAAGAGAAAAAGCCAATAAGCATTATGAACCAAACATTAAACTTCCGGACGGCACCCGACTGCCCACTCGGACAGCGCTATTTTAACGACATTTTTTATAGTAAACGAACAATGTCCAAACATAGGTTTTATTATATTACTGTACCTTACTTAAATTTGGTTTTACATAAAGATAACTGGTGTACTTGGGTTTGCTCCAAACATGCGCTTCTAATTTGCATGCATTAAGTCCATATACATGCATTAAGAAAATATATATATATATGCCATCGGAACATGTCTTTAACAAAATCGTATGCGATAGCTTCTAGCTCTCTTAGCGCAACGTGCTCTATGTGCGTTTTAGCAAGCAACACCCATGTGTCCATATACCATCGTTAGCTGGCCCTCGCCCATTGGGGCTTGAAGAAATAAATGGGCTGCATGATACTTCCACGCAGAGCTGAAAGCGACCGCACACGAGTATTGGTAAACCGCTTAGAGGATCTAATGAAAATCAAAAATGAGTTCCTTTAAGAGCAATGAAAACATTCATAACAAAGAAGATGGGTCATACTACGTAGTTTCGGCTAATAAAGCCTCATCAGTGACCCTGTAATGATACGGCAAAGAAAGCCAGAGGAAACATACTGCAATTTTGCGAATTTCGAATAGGCAGTCGATACAAAGACTGATATAAATCAAAATGGGGCCTGTCCAGGAACCGCGGTGCGAGGCGGACCGTCCATGATAATAAACCCTATTGGTTTATTGGACGACAGGGCTTGAGATGTCATTTCATCTCAATGTCGGGTAAAAGTCCCACAAAATTGGAAGCAACGTCTCCAAAATTACCTTCACCGTGTTGACGGGGACGTTAAACCTCAAATCAAACAAAACATAAAGATAACTGATGTACTTTGGTTTGCTTCAAACATGCACTTCTAATTTGCATCCAGTCCATATACATGCATTAAGAAAATGAAATATATATATATATATATATATATATATATATATATATATATATATATATATATGTGCAACAATGCCATCGGAACATGTCTTTAACAAAATCGTATGCGATAGCTTTTAGCTCTCTCAGCGCAACGTGCTCTTTGTGCGTTTCAGCAACACCAATGTGTCCATCTACCATCGTTAGCTGGACCTCGCCCATTGGGGCTTATAGAAATAAATGGGCTGCATGATACTTCATCGCAGAGCTGAAAGCGACCGTACACGAGTATTGGCAAACTGCTTAGAGGATCTAAGCCTGCCCAGGCAAAGCGGTGCAAGTCGGACCGCCCATGCTTATAAACATATTGGTTCATTTGGCGACAGGGCTTGAGATTTCATTTCATCTTAATGTCGGGTAAAAGACCCACAAAATTGGACCAACGTCTCCAAAATGACCTGTACAATGTTGACGGTGACGTTAAACCTCAAATCAAACAACCAAACCATTGTTTGCAATTATAAACGTTATCTATTCATTAAACTACTGATCAAATTTTCAACAAACTTAACAGTAACATTTCACTTGCTGCCATTAATAAAATTGCTGATGTCTTTGCGTGTATATCCTTGTAATACTACAAACGTTCTCATAGGAAAACAATGTCCCCACAACATAAATATAACCATCCGACTATGACAACTTGGTTTAAGTCACTAAAAAGTAAGGCGCAAACAAGCCAATTTTCCGGGAGACTCTGACCTTGAAAATCAAGGTCACCAAAATCTTATAATGTAAAATTCATGTTTATAGTAAATTTCCGCTATTAAGACCACCAAACATTGAGACTAATTCTGCTTTAAAAAGCATATTTAAAAAGTTGCAGTTATTCTTTCTCTGTATTTACTGCATACAGTGTCCTCTGGTCAGAGGCCACCTTTAGGCCTGTTCAAAAGTGGTCGTGAAGACCACTTTTGAACAGTCCCAAAGTGGTCTTAATAGGCCTGTTCAAAAGTTGTCGTTAAAACCACATTTGAATTGTCCCAAAGGTGGTATTAATATAGGAATTTTACTGTATTTTACCACGTTTGACCAACGTCCATCAATTCTTAAAAATGATTGGGTGCAGAGACGCCATGCTTTGCCAAAAAAATGACAATTTTCTGGAGCCTGTGACCTCAAAATACTTGTCAGGGTCACCAAATTCTAATCAAATCTGTGTAAGGGTGATTCCAAACTTGACCACGTTTCGTTAATTCGTGCATGAGATAGGGTGCAAGCAAGCCAAAATTGAAGGTTTGTTTTTTGGAGGGGCGGGGATGGGGCTTTGCCCGTGAAAAAAGTCAAGGCCAGCAAAACCTTCTCAAATCTTTGGTGTGTTGCAATGATATATTGTATCAAGTTTGACAAAATTTCATCAATACGATCATGCAATAGGGTGCAGACAAACGAATTCGTTTCCGCTGACCGTTCCAAGGCGGTTCCTCTGTCGCGGTTTATTTTTGTTATGGTTTGTCTTTGGGTGTTTGTGTCACTTTATATTATTTTATTTTGGATATCCTATTGGTCATTTTGTGGTAAAGTAACTGTCTTTTGGGCTTTTCGCTGTTAATGTTTCCATTGGGGTCTGTTGTTTCATGATTGTGTTTCTTTCCCTTTGGTGTCTGTGATGGGAGCTGTGGGTTAATTTTATGGATTCCTGATCATTGCCTCCTCTTCTATTTTGACATTTTTTGGGCAGGTCAAAGTCACCAAAACCATATCAATTATTTGTTAGATAATAATGATATAGTGAACCAAATTTGACCAAAAATGATTTATTCGTGCATAAGATAGGGTGCAAGCATTCCATTTGGGCCAAACATTTACTGTGCCCTTGAAAATGAAGTCAATGCCACCAAGACCTAATGGCTGTTTAACCGATCCTATTGGTGTAACCATGAATGTTTGGTCAGAATCCATTCATATGTTCAGGAGATATATTGTTTCAAACAGACTACGCCGACGCCGACGCAAACGGGATCCGCACCAAAAACAATAGGATAGTGGGGGCATATGTATCTATTATCTATCATTTAATAATTTTATTTTTAATAATGAAAATACCATTACCTTATAGCGTCTGGGACGGAAACGGTAAGGTTAAAGTATAAATCACTTTATTCCTCTGATGAAGATTGCCATCAGAGCTAAAACAGAAACAACATATTCATCTAGATCAGCGACCAGTTTTTTTCTAAAACATATTACAGAGATATTCCTCTTATACGCCATGTCAGATCCACTCGGGTAAAAAAGATTACTACCGTGGACCATTATGTAAACAAGTCCGTGAAATGAACAACCCCTTAAACCCCACTTTATATAGAGAAAACTGGGGTTTACGGGGGAATTCATTATTTTTAATATATCTGCTCCAAGTCATAGGCCAATGAGGCGGTCCTAACGAGCGCCCGCAACCTATGTTTGAAGTGAAAATTAACAAAAAATATCACTGATTTACATCAGAAAAGTAGTCAGTTTGGAGATCTGAAAAAATGCACTATGTTGCACGGGTATGTTATCGTAACGCAATAACTACAATAAAATCTTATTCTTCAACAGTATCTCCTCCTAGGCCCTCTGGCCGATTTGAAGATGATTCACGGATTCTTTTCATGCCGTATTACCACAACTGCAAAATCACAAAATCGCTCCAAGCCGAAGGCTGTTAGAACTGAAAAAAGAGAAATGTTTAAACCACATCTCCTTGAAGTCATTTTCCTTCTTTAAATATATATTCAAAGAAATGTCATTCAATTTCATTCAAAATTCTCATGGACGTTACCTAGCTGGCTTTCTGTCATTGGAAAAAGCAGTTTTTCTTTAAGCCATGGCCCAACCACTGCTACAAGCTATAATACATTTTGAGATCAAGGTAGCAATTTGAGGGCATCAAGACCCTCATATCTTATAGATATAAGGTTTTTAAATGTTCCGTACCAAAGTATGTAAAATGTAACTTTTGCCTTCATTTGAATATAATCGCTCACCCTGTCTGACAACGGTTAAATAATATACATTGTTCTAAGTGTTCTAGAGAAACTTCATGCAGTTTAAGTGGACTAAAGGATGTCTGTATCAACTGCTCACACTATGTTTCACAAAGGTCTCATCATATGAGCCCCGCCAAGCGAATTTGTGTCTTCGAGCATTCCGTCATGACAAATTTCAACTGCGCATGCCCAGCCATTCAGAGGGGCCTGGGATATGGCTTTCTGTCTGAAGGTTTCTCTTGATTCACTCTTGTATGAGCGAGCAGCGAAGGTTCTGGCGAGACTGCGCGGATGCGCAGGCTCGCCTGAACCTTCGCTGCTCGCATAGGCGATAAGTACCAAAATCGCTTGACTTGGCCCAGTTATGTTCCAGGTATGTTTCATCACGAAAACACTCCTATATAATTTTGACCCCCTCGAACCCCACTTTTATATAGATTGCTTATTGATTGATCATTATTTTGCTTATTTCTGCTCTAAAATATAGATTGTGGGTACTCGTTAGAACCGCCTCGAGAAATAAGAAAAAATATCACAATTTTTCATCATAAAATTTTCATTTTTTCGGCGATAAAGGTGGCAATGTATTTGTATAGGCGTGTTTGCGTAATGTAAGACCTACATGCATTTCGTGTTGACTGCGAAAAAGATTCACAGTCTGTTGTTGCATATGACATATATATTTGTTTTCTTCCCGTAAGCAACATCTAATATGCCAGACAGTGGTTTATTCATCTAAAAACAAGCAGAACTGGAATACAAAGTCGTTATATTTAGTGAGTGAATTTGTTGGATGCACACGAATTAACATTCAGTCTGATGGTCTGGTTAAATGAATTAAATTCTTATTTATCACATGCCTGTCCGCCGCTGCGCGTTTATGTCACATGTAATATCACGATGCGCCCATAATCATGGCGCCTAGATATCTCGAATATCAAGACATCTATTTTGCTTCCCGCAATAACTGCCACGCTTCGCCGTGAAATTAAGATGAGGTTATACAATAATTTAAGCAACGTATTACACCATGCAATTTTAACAAGAACCGCAGTCAAATTGTTATCTTTTAAGCAAGTACAATATAAGGAATACTGGTGTATGTGCTGAAAAAAATAAGAGCAGCTTGTGCAAGCTCCAATATTTTTCAGCGAAAATATATACATATTGGCAAAATTGAATGATTAAATTTTTAACAATATGTTAAAAATGACATCCTTAGTTTTGAGCAACTGGTCCCAGATCTTTTCCCAATTCAACGACAAAAATGTGTACTGAGCAAAAATATGGGGAGGTCTCCGATACGCCTCCATATATAAACATATTCTTAGGTTATTTTGACAGAAAACCGACCAATATAGACGACCTGAGCTGCAATGAAAAATAGAAGTGAAAGAAATGATCAGGAATCGATACGATCAACCCACAGCTCCTATTAATGACACCAAAGGGAAAGAAACACAAACATGAAACGACTAAACCGTAATGGAAACATGAATAGCGGAAAGCCAAAAGGACAGTTACTTTCCCACAAAATGGCCAATTGGCATATCAAAACAAATATAAGCGAAACACACACTCAAAGGCAAGCAATAACAAAAACAAACCGCGGCAGAGGAACCGCCTTGGAACTGTCAGTGAAACGAATTTCACTTGGGGGCTTAAATCGATTTTACGTCGCCACAATTCACGCCTTCACTTCCGTTGCGATTTAGACAAATAATTTGTTCAGTACGCAAGGCCTCCTGACACATCAGTGCAACATCTCCTTGAACACAAAAATCAAACAACCACAGAGATGAAACAACGGTGAGGACTCGACAGCCAGAAGCCACTGAAATGCATGAGCAAATAAAAAAAAAAAGTTAGACTCCGATATGTCCAACCAGAGTTAAGAGCATCAGGCACCAACCAGCATTACATCAAATTAGATTCACTCTACTTCTTAAGACCAACATTCGGAATGACGTCTATAAAATTTTGAATAGTAGTTTATGATGTCGATTAAGATGTTTAGCAGTTAACAATTTATTACGCGTGTTGAAGTCAGTTACATGACTAAACAGTCTGACAAATCGAATTAAGTGCGAAATATAAACGTCATAGTATGCCGCACGAGGAACATCAACATCCAAGAAAGGAAAATTTACAATCTCAAAATCAAAATCATCGCGTTTATCATAAATTTTGCAAGAAACGAATCCATCTACAACAGATAGATGTAAATCCAAAAACGGGGCCTCGGTATCAGAAGAATTTGCTTCATTTAACTGAAGTTCCGGGTGGTAGATTTGACTGATCAAACCATCGAAATAGTTATTGTCATAACATCTAGAAGTCGACCTAAAGGCTTCAATGATTTCAGATTGGTTTTCAACGGAAAGGGACATCATGAAGTCTCTTTCATAACAAAACAAGACTAGATCAGCCACAAGGGGTGCGCAAATTGTACCCATCAGAACACCCGCAACATGTCTAAATCACTTAGTTCCAAATCTTATGTAAACATTGTCAAGTAGAAAGGTGAGAACTTCACACACTTTCTGACATGACCATAAAGTATAATTTTTATGCTCTTCGGGAGTGAAAAAAGCATGATCATTGCCTTCGCTTCTATTTTACATTACATGCAAAATAGAGGGAGTCTTCCCTCTGAAATAACAATTCAATTAATTCATTAAGTTTTTCTTTTATAAGATTATGAGGAAGTGTAGTTTAAAGGGTGGAAAAACATAAGTAGACAGACTTGAATTCTATGACGGTTCCAGCGTAAATAAAAATCAAACATGAGTTCCTTTAAGAGCAATGAAAACACTCATAAAAAAGAAGATGGGTCATACTACGTAGTTTCGACTAATAAAGCCTCATCAGTGACCCTGTAATGATACGGCAAAGAAAGCCAGAGGAAACATACTGCAATTTTGCGAATTTCGAATAGGCAGTCGACTCAAAGACTGATATAAATCAAAATGGGGTCCAAATAATTAAAAACCTGTCTAGAATATGAGTCTAAACCAATAATTGCACCACCCGCAGAAAAAGCAACCGACTGAAGTCGGTTTTTTCTAAGTGTGCCCTAAAATCACCGTGTCATTCTGTCATTCTGTCATTCTGTCAGTCTGTCAGTCTGTCATTCTGTCTGTCCGTCCGTAACCCGTTTGTGAAAATTGGTGATAGTGACTTAACCGCTTGGAATATTTAAACAATTTTTGGCATACTGATAGATATCAATGAGATCTAACCAATGAACTTACGAAATATTACATTCCACTTAGTATAGCCTCGCCGAGGCGAAAAATGTGAAAATTTTCGAACATTTTTGAACTGCTTCTCCTCGGAAACCGTTGGGCCGATTGAAGTCAAATTTCATTTGGAGCCTCTATGGGATGGGGGAAACCAAAATTTGCTCATGGGGTCAAGGTCACATGACCAAAATGGCCGCCAAGCCATATATGGTTTGTCTGTCTGTCCGTCCGTAACCCGTAAGTGAAAATTGGTGATAGTGACTTAACCGCTTGGAATATTTAAACAATTTTTGGCATACTGATAGATATCAATGAGATCTAACCAATGAACTTGCGAAATATTACATTCCATTTAGTATAGCCTCGCCGAGGCGAAAAATGTGAAAATTTTCGAACTGCTTCTCCTCGGAAACCGTTGGGCCGATTGAAGTCAAATTTCATATGGAGCCTCTATGGGATAGGGAAATCAAAATTTGCTCATGGGGTCCAGGTCACATGACCAAAATGGCCGCCAAGCCATATATGGTAAAAACCCTTCAAAAATAGTCTTCTCCAGAACCACTGTGCAGATTTCCAAGAAACTTGATAAATAGCATCTGGGATGTAGGCCTATCATAAATTGCTAAAATGGTGACCCTGGGTTGACCTTGACCTTCTTTGGGTCCGTCCGTAACCCGTTTGTGAAAATTGGTGATAGTGACTTAACCGCTTGGAATATTTAAACAATTTTTGGCATACTGATAGATATCAATGAGATCTAACCAATGAACTTACGAAATATTACATTCCATTTAGTATAGCCTCGCCGAGGCGAAAAATGTGAAAATTTTCGAACATTTTTGAACTGCTTCTCCTCGGAAACCGTTGGGCCGATTGAAGTCAAATTTCATATGGAGCCTCTATGGGATGGGGGAAACCAAAATTTGCTCATGGGGTCAAGGTCACATGACCAAAATGGCCGCCAAGCCATATATGGTTTGTCTGTCTGTCCGTCCGTAACCCGTTTGTGAAAATTGGTGATAGTGACTTAACCGCTTGGAATATTTAAACAATTTTTGGCATACTGATAGATATCAATGAGATCTAACCAATGAACTTGCGAAATATTACATTCCATTTAGTATAGCCTCGCCGAGGCGAAAAATGTGAAAATTTTCGAACTGCTTCTCCTCGGAAACCGTTGGCCCGATTGAAGTCAAATTTCATATGGAGCCTCTATGGGATAGGGAAATCAAAATTTGCTCATGGGGTCCAGGTCACATGACCAAAATGGCCGCCAAGCCATATATGGTAAAAACCCTTCAAAAATAGTCTTCTCCAGAACCACTGTGCAGATTTCCACGAAACTTGATAAATAGCATCTGGGATGTAGGCCTATCATAAATTGCTAAAATGGTGACCCTGGGTTGACCTTGACCTTTTTTGGGTCCGTCCGTAACCCGTTTGTGAAAATTGGTGATAGTGACTTAACCGCTTGGAATATTTAAACAATTTTTGGCATACTGATAGATATCAATGAGATCTAACCAATGAACTTACGAAATATTACATTCCATTTAGTATAGCCTCGCCGAGGCGAAAAATGTGAAAATTTTCGAACATTTTTGAACTGCTTCTCCTCGGAAACCGTTGGGCCGATTGAAATCAAATTTCATATGGAGCCTCTATGGGATGGGGGAAACCAAATATTGCTCATGGGGTCCACGACACATGACCAAAATGGCCGCCAAGCCATATATGGTCTGTCTATCTGTCCGTCCGTAACCCGTTTGTGAAAATTGGTGATAGTGACTTAACCGCTTGGAATATTTAAACAATTTTTGGCATACTGATAAATATCAATGAGATCTTATCAATGAACTTGCGAAATATTACATTCCATTTAGTACAGCCTCGCCGAGGCGAAAAATGTGAAATTTTTCGAACTGCTTCTCCTCGGAAATCGTTGGGCCGATTGAAGTCAAATTTCATATGGAGCCTCTACGGGATGGGGGAAACCAAAATTTCCTCATGGGGTCCAGGTCACATGACCAAAATGGCCGCCAAGCAATATTTGGTAAAAACCCTTCAAAAATAGTCTTCTCCAGAACCAATGTGCAGATTTCCACGAAACTTGATAAATAGCATCTGGAACGTAGGCCCATCATAAATTGCTAAAATGGTGACCCTGGGTTGACCTTGACCTTCTTTGTGCCTAGGTCAAACTTTGACACATATGCTTTTGTGTTGGATTTTATCCTGCAAACGATTCAGAATACAGTACTAAAGTATAAGATATATTTTTGCTCCTTACGATAAGGCGCATTTATTGGGGGAACCGTTTTATGTCCAGGTCACATGACCAAAATGGCCGCCATACCCATATATGGTAACACTCATAAAGCTAAAAGCATCCGGCGGGTCGTGCACTTCAGCTGAAGCACTGGTTTATTTCTGATTTCTCAGAATATTCACACTGATCTCAAAGGATCAAAAGTAAAATATAAACTGCACTAAGGCTTATTGAGAATTAGAGAGATCTAATTCAAGGTAATGTTGGTTGATGTCTGATGCTCTATCTCTGGTCGGGCCTATCGGAGTCTAACTGTTGGTTTTCTTTTGCTCCAGCATTTCAGTGGTTTCTTGCTGTCGAGTCCTCACCGTTGTTTCATCTGTTGTTTGATTATTTGTGTTCACGAAGATGTTGCACTGATCAGTTAGGAGGCCTTCATGCGGACTGAACAAATTATTTGTCTAAATCACGACGGAAGTAATGGCGAGGATTGTGGCCAGGTAAGATCGATTTACGCCTCCCAGTGGAATTCGTTTCCGGTGACCGTTCCAAGGGGGTTCTTCTGTCGCGGTTTATTTTGTTATGGTTTGTCTTTGGGTGTTTGCGTCGCTTATATTATTTTATTTTGGATAGCCTATTGGCCATTTTGTGGGAAAGTAACTGTCCTTTCGGCTTTCCGCTATAGATGTTTCCATTTGGTCTGTTGTTTCATGTTTGTGTTTATTTCCCTTTGGTGTCTCTGATGGGAGCTGTGGGTTGATTGTATCGATTCCTGATCATTGCCTCCATTCTATTTTGAAGCCCGGAAAACGTCTGGATTAATATTTAAAACGTACATGTAATTATATTTTTATAGACCAAAACAGATTTCTCTCTGATCTTTCAAAGATGTTTCCGCAATATTTAATCACATGTTTTTGATGGCAGTAAAACTTGAAGTTAATAATTTGGTTCAGTGTTGGTACAAAAGCTTGCATTTGCAATAAACCGTGTGTGTTATCTTTTAGGAAGTTTAGGCAACCAATATAACGTAGTTTGCTTGTCTTGGCCTTCTGTGACACATACAGCAAACTTGATGGCTGAATGACAAATGTGGTCATCAGCTAAAGCCCTCCCAACAGCCAAGGGCTGCAGTTCATAGGCCTTTGTACCACCAAGTTCTTGCTGAATAGTGTTAACATAGTGGAGTCGTCACACAACGACCACATTGCTGGCAGCCTTATCTGCTGGAGCCAAAACAAACGTCTTTTACAATTCTTGAATGACGAAAATACGTCTTAGGTATATAAGGCAATAAGTCCGTATTTAGAGAGTCAAAAGAAATGCGTTTGTTCACATGTTTCAGAACGCTAAGTTTTCAGTCTTTGAGAGCTTTATGCTCAACATACTCTCGTTTACACCATTGATTACCAAATCCATTCAACGTAGCTTATTGAAATCCATTTAAGAAGGAAATCGATATTTCTGTCATTTGGAAATTATATTTCTAACCCGCAACTTATTTTCTACATATCCTATCACAAAAATGCACGTACAACCTGTCTGAGATATTGAAACAGTATTAATTTTGACCTCCCTACAGTCCAGTCCTGGTTCACAGCGATAGTTACCTATTTCTAAAGGTAATGTCGAAAAATAAAAAACACGGCATGAACTGCTGCATTCGTTAGTTACGCAAGAACAACGTCATCCATGTTTTTTTTTTTTTTTTTTTTTGGTTTGGGTTTTACGGCCCTTTCAAGATTATTTCACTCATATCGAGCCGATCGTTAATCAGAGGTTGGCGAAAACCGGAGTACCCGGAGAAAAACCACCTGACCTTCCGTTGCCGAACTTGGCGTCTCATTAGTGGCCCGAGCGAGGCTCGAACCTACGGCGGTGAGACCATCCATGGTTATTTCATTGCATTAACATTTGCCCGATCCCTCGGAAGATATTTGAACATTTGGCCTAGCGGCCTCATGTTCAAACAGCTTCCTCAGGATCCGAGAGCAAATTTTGTCGAAAACGGCCAAAAGCTCCATATAAATTCCATATTAACTCTTCGAATGCGATATGCAAACCAAAATGGCGGCCAGTACAGAATGTTGTTTACAATGACGTTGTCATGCAGTGACGTCATCATAGAACTCTAAAACGCTAAGTTCCGGGCGATAACGTTACGTAAACAAAGCAAGGCCCGTCTTGTGATATCAAAAGCTCAAAATCTATGTTCAAACAGCACGCGAATTTTATGATTTGAACATGGTTTTTGCTGTTTGAGCACGGCATCGGTCCATTTGACAATGGCTTCAAACAGCCATGTGCATAGGTATTTATGCAAGAAAATTTATTTGTATGGCAATATATCCCTTAGAGCGTATTGTATGTCACTGGGAAATATCTAATATTATGTTTCTTAATTTAAAACAGTTATATGTTTTACAGTTACAGAACTGAACTGCAGTGTACAAGTTTTCTGGGCTACGGGCCTATATTCGACAGTGTCAGTTATTATCAGAAGTAATATTTTTCGAATTTGAACAGAAATAAATGAAGCAAATCGGCTGTTTTCCTGATAAACTTAAATATTTGCTTTAAAAAGGTAATTCTTTGGACACAATGACTACAGAACAGAACCGAAAACTGTAGAGTGTGCAAGTTGTTTCTGGACCAGACTAGCTAGTTGCGGCAAATTAGGCGTCATCACTGACCCACAGATATTTTCCAAATAGCACAGTGGATTCAATGATATGAAAGAACTAGAAAATATAACCTGCACTATGATGAAGGGCAGGGAGACTTTTTACGGCCGCCACACAGTTCCTTAACACCAGCTGTGATGATGTTAGAAATTAAGGACTACAGGTAAGAACTGAAAACCATCACGAAAACACGCCTTCGAGGCGGTTCTAACGAGTACCCACAATCTATATTTTGAGCTTCTTAAACTTTCCATTTTTCAGCGGCAAACTTTGTGCAGAAATAAGAAAAATATCAAAAGTTTTCGTCTAAAATTGTGCATTTTTTCGGCTGTAAAATTTAAAATGTGTATAGGCGTGTTTTCGTAATGCGAATTGTGTGTTAAAATCGCGAATTTCAAATACATCCTGTCTTCGCATCATATACATAGTTAGTCTGTACAATTAACACCCCTGTAACCCCACTTGAAACAGAAGCCTTAAACTTGATGTACATTGCAATGTTGTTATCCCCGATATTAATTCCAATGTAACATACTGACCCGATAAAGATATGCTATCTCAGGACAATTGAGGCATATCAGGTTAACGTGAGATTGCACTTCTATGAACTGGAATGCTGGAAAAAAATGTCAAAACTGTAGGAAGTATACACGGGGATTGACTCGTAAATAGAATACCAGCTTCGTGTCATTTGATATCAAGCTTATCAGGCTCGGCTTCGAGAAAGCATGTAGAATCGCTAGGCGATCCTTGCCTGATAAAACTTGATATCAGGTGACACGAACCTGGTATTCTATATATACCATGCAA
Organism: Lucinisca nassula; assembly: GCA_963580285.1. Lineage (NCBI taxonomy): Eukaryota > Metazoa > Mollusca > Bivalvia > Lucinida > Lucinidae > Lucinisca > Lucinisca nassula. The sequence goes on from OY757022.1 coordinate 53,440,201, forward strand.
GAGATACTGGGCTTTCTGACTAATGATTAGGAGTTCGTGTGTTTCTGTTAGAATTTGTTAAAGTGTGTGTTAGTGGTGGTGGTGGTGGTGGGGGGGGGGGGGGCATAGTCAGATCCTCTGACAGCTCTATTTCTAATCACGAAAAAAGCCTATACAAATACATTGTAAATTTAACGGCCGCAAAAATGCAAATTTTTAGAACATTGTGATTTTGTTTATTTCTGCTCAACATATAGATTGTGCGTACACCTTAGAACCACCTCAATGGTAGTTTTCTTATTTCTGCTCAAAATATAGCTTGTGTGTACACGTTAGAACTGCCTCATTATGCGGTTCTAACGAGTACCCACAATCTATATTTAATAGCAGAAATACAAAATAATAATGTTACCCCGTGTAAACCCCAGTTATAATATATAAAAGTGGGTTTAAAGAGGATCAAATTATATAAATGTGTTTTCGTGATGTAATAGTTTTTCGCAAAATCATAGATTGTGGTACTCGTTAGAACCGCCCCATTGAAACAATATTAATTAGCAGCTACTATATAATTATGTTGCGGTAGAAATATGTAATTTATGACACATTTTCATATGTCACGTCGGTCATTCTCTCCCTTCCGCTGATTCAAGAAGGGCAGTTGTCAGTTTCTGGCGAAAGAGTGTGCACTGTACTGGTTAACCGCTCACGGATAAGCATGCCCAGGAAAAGTGTGGATAGGTAAACTGATCGGCTCAAAAATGACCTAAAATAGTGTTGACTGGGTCGTTAAACTTCAAAACAAACAAACAAAATATGTCACGTGGCTGTGTTATCCGAATGGCAACAGTGGTATACTGTGATTACGGATACTGAGCGATATTTTAATTTGTCTGTTCTCCTTTGTTATTTCTGTACTTACAAGGCTAACGCAAAGATACAATTCAATTCTATGTCCATCCTAAGACGCACTTTGCAAAACCCGGAGGCAAAGATCGAATGAATGAATTATTTGTGAACAATTTTACAGATACATCTATTGTCTGCACTTGAATTAACCTTCCGTCTGCCAGTCGGAATTAATGAATTAAATGTCTATACATCACTTTCAAACTCCCTTACTTCGTTCTTCCTGCTATTTATTCTATCAAACAAAACGTACAATGTCATGTCATGGACTCGTACATTTGCACTTATACCTTATCCTAGAAAGAAACAATGTCATGCTCAAGAAGATTACAATCGCTACGGGTTGGGATCGTTTTGATCTTTCTGCGTGATTGCACATTACATTAACATACCCGTTTGCTAAGATGGAAATGCCTTTCTTTTGTCCGGGTGTATATATAGAGGATCTTATATGTATGGTCATGTATTATTGAATTTATTAAACGAGTTGGGGAAAAGGACTAAAATGCGAGGATTTGCCGAGCATTTAATTCCTTTTTCTCACGGAGTTTAATAAATTCAATAATACATGAAAAGCCTCTCATTTTATTCCTTATCCTCAACGAGTTTAATACATCCAATAATACATGAGCACGAATGTAAGATTCTATTTATCATATGACATAAAACGCATTTTATTCGCGATTATTTTAACAAAAATGTCAATATTCCGCCATTAGTAAACGCGACGTCGTTAAGAACGCTGTACGCGTAATGTTACGGGGTGTATCTATCTAATTTGCATATTAAATCCACTAGGGGATTATTAAATTTATTTCATGGCCTTAATGCATTCATATGGTAAAAGACGGTACGCCTCTTCACACAGATCACCAAAGAATGACTTTGATTTTGTTAAGCTGGTAAAATAAAAATGCATCAATAGTCTCAGTATAAATTCAATCTTCCCAACGGAGAGAAATAAATTGTTTCACACAGCAGAAAATTGTTCTTGATGTTTTCAGCCATTTCATAATACTTTAGTTAATGTGATTTAAAGTCTATGTGATTTCCCTGCCGGTTGAAGCATAGATTTTTTTTTATCATTCTCGCCATTTCATCTCGACAGGAGAAAGTGTGTCTGTGAGTGCTCGTTAGAGCGTACCCACAACCTACAATGTATGTTTTGGAGCAGGAAAAACAAACTAACGTTTACCCCTGTAAACCACAGTTTTCTCTAAAAATGGGTTTACGAGGTGTTCATTTCACACATTTTGTAAACGCGATGACAAAGCGTCTTTAATATCTGTAGTGAAATCATTTTGTCAGATGATTTCTTATTTCTGACTCAAAAATGGAATGCTGGTACTACTTAGAACCACCTCGTTGAGCCAGTTCAATTAGAATGTTTTGAGCAAGAAAAGTATTATATACCCTTGTAAATGTCACTTTCTATTATATAACTTTACCACTTGCCTGGCTGCCCCACCCATCGGTGAAGAAACAGATGGGCTGCATGATGCTCCCACGCAGAGCTGAAACCGACCGTACATGAGTACTGGTAAACCGTTTAGAGGATCTAAGCCTGCCCAGGTAAAGCGGTGCGAGTCGGAACGTCCATGCTTATAAACGTTATTGGTTTCATTTAGCGGCAGGGCTTAAGATGTCATTTCATCTCAATGGTGGGTATAAGTCCCACAAAATTGGAAGCAATGTCTCCAAAATGGCCTACACACTGTTGACGGGGAGATTAAACCTCGAATCAAACAAAACCACTTTCCTGGTTAATTCAGCAGACGAAAAATTATTGATATTTGCCATATTTTTTCTAGAAAACAGCACTTGATATATCAATTTAACATCACATGAACAAGTACATGAAAAGAAGACCCCCCTAAACCCCACTTTATTCTGGAGTTTACGGGGGTATATATTATGTTTCTTATTTCTGCTACAATACATAGGTTGTGGGTACTCGTGAGGCGGTTCTAACGAGCACCTACAACCTATGTTTGAAGTATAAATAAGAAAAAAATATCACAGATTTTTCATCAGAAAAGTAGCCATTTTGGAGATGTGAGAAAATGCACTATGTCGCACGGGTGTGTTGTCGTAATGTATGAGACAGTTTGCATGTTATGTCAAATCCTATTTTCACGGGAAAATACTGAGAAATATATTTTATTTTCTGAGAAATATATTTCAAAATGTCGTCTGCTTAAAAATAAAGAAAAGAAAACAGCACGCAGAACGTTAACGGGGTATTCAATGCACATACATGTACTTGCGTATGTGATCTTTTCGCTGAATGCGGTTCAGTTAAGATTTACAATATGAGGTGAATTCTCTAGGATGACTTTTAAATGCAAATTCTTGATTTCATATTATTTGAAGCCGCGTAAATAGCATTCAGTTTTCAGATTATAAGATTTTTTATCCAACTAAATCTCAGTATTTTATTCGAAAACTAAAGTCGTAGTTTTCCATGAAACGGTTTTAATGTTTTGATATTTTGCTATTAGTCTGACAATTCAGTATCACTGTTTTTAATCTCAAAATGTATATATAAATCTTAGCAGCCACTGGAGATTTGTTTTATATTTTAACCCATTAAGTACCAGAAACCCCAAACGGGTACCCTGGCAAATAGTACAGGCCCAGATCAGACGCCGCAGAACGCTGCGTCTGATCAGGGTCCACACTGCTTGCAAAAAAGTCAGGCATTTTCCAAATACATTTTGAAGAAAACAAAACCTGACACACCTAAATTTTGAAATGGACTCCTGTCATATATTAAGGGGAATATTCCATTTAGTACAAAACGAGTTAAGCATACTTTATCATATGACGTCGTTGATCTGTAGTGGATAACGTCGTGTAGTAAAAATCGTGTGACCATACGTGTAATAACACTTTGGCGGGATTAAGTAACGTCATGACGACGTCTATGTCAACCATGCATTTTTGTGGAATAAATGTCAAATGCAAAGGCGATAAAATCCAGTTAAAAGTGGTCATGTGATAAACAGAATCTTACACTCGTGGCCATTTCATATGAAATTTATGAAACTTGCCAAATGCTCGTTTCATAAATTTCATATGAAATGACCACTCGTGTAAGATGATATATGTATGTAATCAACTCCCAACACAACCAGTCGTGCATGTTTGTTGGCTGGAAACCAAATCACTTACCCTGGAGTGCCTAATTCGTTATTTTATATATTCCGTTTCTCTAAAACATGACGGTTATAACACAAATATTGCATCCGAGCAATCTTTCACATCTCCAAAACAGTAAAATTTCTGATGGAAAATTGGATTGTAAGAATTTTATCACAAGAATTTGTCATCCTAATGCACACAATTTTGACAAAGTCGGAATCTCTTTAGACCGATCTTTATTAGATTATATTTTCAGTACCGTACCTCGTTTATTTGATAATGTAAGCAAATGTCTACAGTATTTTATTCTCCGTTATTTGTTGTTGTTTTTTTTTTTTTTTTTTTTGTTTTTTTTTTTTTTTTTTTATTATCGCCTGAGAGGGCGTGGCTACCTTAGAAATTATAATTATAACTATAAATAACGCAGTCCACACCTGTAAAAATGGTATGGAATATTGCACATCACGAAAACACGCCTATATAATTCTGATCCCCTTGAACCCCGACTTTATATAATAAAACTGGGGTTTACAGGGGTAAACCTTATTTTTCCTATTTCTTCCCTTAAATATAGATTGTGAGTACTCGTCAGAATCGCCTCGATTAGGCGTTTCTTACGAGTATCCACAATCTATATTTTGAGTAGAAATAAGAAAAATTCACAATTTTTCATGTAAAAATTGTCGTTTTTTCGGTGGTAAAATTTACAATGTATTTGTATAGGTGTGTTTTCGTAAAGATAATTTTACCTGTTTTGAACCTCTAATCGGACAGGTATATAAATTGATTAAATGTGACATATGACTTCATTATTATAGCTGAATATATGTACTCAAAGGGGTTACAGTTATGTTTTTAACGTTTTGAAAGTACTGAATCCAGTATTTTGTATGAAAAATGTATTAAGTTTGAAGCGAAAGAGCAAAAGAGGCTGATCAGACTATTGTTGTGCGACGAGAATATCAATAGTAGGCAACGCAAATATCTGATGTGCAGGTGTGTATAAGTCTTCACTTACCGTAATGTATAATGTTTAGAAGACGAGGCTATTTTAAGCGTTTCTCTAACAGTCCATCATATTTTGTACGCGGGCCATTCAACGTTTAATGATGCCGACGAAAGCGATTCAAGTTCATCTTCGTCAGACGAAGAAGACAACTGAACTCTGAGAACCCTTATAAAACAATTAAAAAATCAAATAAAATCTATAAAAACACACAACTATAGAGAAAAAAATCAAAATATAAAATGCAAGCAACCAAAAACACAAAATATTATCATGCTTTCTCTGTAAACTTTATTTTATAATCCGCATTTGAAGACAATTTAAAAAAAGAGAATATAATGGTTTCTGTACTGCCCAAGTGAGGCTCGAACCGTCGATCTTTTGGTTACGTGTTCATACACAAAATCATTTGACCAGAATACCTTCACTGAGCGTAGCGCCTACGTCGAGATACATAGATGCTCAAATGTCTCTGGTCGGCTCATTGGAGTCTAACTGTTGGTCTTCTTTTGCTCCAGCGTTTCAGTGGTTTCTTGCTGTGGAGTCCTCACCGTTGTTTAATCTCTGTAGTTGTTTGATTTTTGTGTTCACGGAGATGTTGCACTGATGAGGTAGGAGGCTTTCATGCGGACTGAATAAATTATACGGAAGTAAGGGCGATGATTGTGGCTACGTAAAATCGATTTAAGCCCCTAAATGGAATTCGTTTCGGTGACCGTTCAAAGGCGGTGCTTCTGTCGCGGTTTATTTTTGTTATGGTTTGTCTTTGAGTGTGGGTGTCGCTTATATTATTTTGTTTTGGATAGCCAATTGGCCATTTTGTGGGAAAGTAACTGTCATTCTGGCTTTCCGCTATTGACGTTTCCATTAGGGTCTAGTTGTTTCATGTTTGTGTTTTTTCCCTTTGAGCTAATTGTATCGATTTCTGATCATTGCCTTCACTTCTATTTTTCAATAAACGGATTAGACCGAAATGTGATCCTATTATTGCCTTCACTTCTATTTAGGTTTCTTAAAGCGGCCGGTTTCCACAGCCAACGGTAGACTACAAGAACGTAATTTTAATAGAATGCGGCGGTGGTCCCTTGGTAGTGGTACAGTATAATATCAATATCTTTCAAGTTTTGCCTTAAATGTTTTATAAATCCTTATCTTGTTGGAATCCAGACAATCTCTTTCCCATATTTAGCTATCCGTATTTCTGAGTATTGTGTTGACCCTTTCAAGAGCAATCCGTTGAGACAAATTCTGATCATTGATAATAAGTTTACCTTAAGATTGTTTGACAGTTTCATAGCTCTACTTTCCCAGCCTCATATATTACATTTAGACTTGCTATGAATACGGCTTAATGTCCGAACATCTGGGACGTTTCTTAATTGAATCCACATACGGAATTCTTCTCATTGTGCCTTAACCTAACACGAATTCCATCCCATACCTCACCGTAAAGCAACATTTGAAGCGCATTTTCTTCCGTCTAGAAAATACAAGCTTCATTTTGTAGTCTGTATTTCTCTGAAGTCAGAGATGCCCCAAATGCCTCATGCATACAAATAGCACAGGCTCCTCTGGAGACTCGTATAATTTCAGATCTCAAAAACGTCAAGTGTCACTACACCAGCTTTTATTCTTTTCGTTTATGATGCTGAAAATGCTCGACTTGCCGATTTTGACAGTTCGGAGACAGTATTGTTCATTTAACCAAAGGCCGATATATTTATAACTCGGTACTTATCCAATAGCCTTTTCTTCGCACTTAAGTTCGAAGTCGGCTGGAACAACAGAAGCAGTTCTGAAGTGAATTACATTGGTTTTGTCCGGGCTGATGCTGCAGATCTCAAGAAGTGTCGTCAAAAATATTATTAATAGGCCATAGTCGGATTTTATGTAGTATGCATCATTTTTCGTGTCCGCCTGTGCTTCAAAGGTATCCAATAAACGTTGATGATGTTTCACCTAAACGTCTGATAAAGAGGATGAGTAGTCAAAACATGAGAAATGGCATTTTTACCTTCTGTAATCACGCTTCTTGATTATTGTACAATTCCCTCACATATTCTTTCTTTTCTTCATTCAGTCGTTCAAAGTTGAACAGTTGTAATTGTTATCTTTTATTAAATTTCGCTCTTCCTTAATTTGTTTTTTTAATCGTGCGGAGTAAGTAAACTGTTTAGATTTGGATAGCTGTTTGGCCTTTTTGTGGGAGGGTAACTGCCCTTTTGGCTTTCCGCTTCTGCTGTTTTCATTAGGGTCTTGTCATTTCGTGTTTGTGTTTCTTTCCCTTTGGTGTATCTGATGAGAGGGGTGGGTTCATTGTATCGATTCCTTATCGTTGCCTTCACTTGTATTTGTATTTTATAAAAAATTCACATGTACAATAGAAGCACCATATACTTTGATCACAGTACAACATCGTTACCGAAAATAGTCCAAATTAGACCGGGATAGGACAATTTGGCAGCTTTAGGTGAGACATTATATTCGACAGGTTGTCATGGCGTTCAACATGAGTCGCAAGTCCATCAACAGAGTAAGGCAACGCCATGCAGCATCTGGAGATGACAAGAATTTCCCACGCTCAGTAAGACCCAGTGCAACAATCTGTGCCGATAATCGACTTATCACCATCATCGCGTGGTGACAGTACCCCCCCCCCCACCCACCCACACACACACAACACGTCTTTATATAGAGAAAACTGGGGTTTACACGAGTTAACATTATATTTCTGCTCCAAGACATACGTTGTAGGTACTCGTAAGAACCGCCTCATTGTGGCGGTTCTAACGAGCACCAACAACCTTTGTTTCCAGTATGAATAAGAAAAATATCACGGATTTTCATTAAAAAATGCACTATATCGCAAGGGTGTGTAGTCAAAATAATTTCCACAGAATCCTCTGTGGTGTAATGGTTAAGCTACTCGAATCATACAAAAGTGGTCGTTGGTTCGATTCCGGGCTTCTCCAGACTTTCGGATGAGTCTTTAAACCGATGTTCCGTCTCCGTATGACCTTAGTTATTGGTGGGACGTTACACTCAGAATACACACACTTAGAAATCGTTTACCACTGCGTAAATCGTGCCGACTACAGGATTCGACAATAACGAAGTGCTGGATGCTTGCACCTCTCTGTTCAAACCATCAGGAACTGAATCCATGCTGCTATTGTAGGTACTCGTTAGAACCGCCTCAATGAGGCGGCTCTAACGAGTACCCACAATGTATATTTTAGAGCAGAAATAAGAAAAAAAAATGTGGCGGTTCAAACGAGTACACAAACTCTATATTTTGAGCAGAAACTAGAAAAATAATATTGACGTTTCCAATAATTGATGTAAACCCCAGTTTTGCTATATACAAGTGAGGTTCAAGGGGGTCAAAATTATATAGGCGTGTTTTCGTGATGAGTTCAAAAGAGGATGACAGAAAACAACACTATCGTTATGGCAAATCTCCAGCATTTCCTTTGAGTTGAATGAGAGCACCTCCGGCAATCTACCATACGGAAACTTGTTATCTCAACAAGAAAGATGCTCATCGAGTACAGAGACAGTCGCGGTGGCTATGCTCACTACTAAGTCAACGTGGAACAATATTTGACACGTCCAATGAATTCCAAATGACAAAATGATGAAATAATGATGTTGATCCCACTGCTTTGTTTGAGAGCAGCGCCACGTCTCAGAAAACACATGCAATGGAATAACGTCAACTCAACGCGGATTCGATTTGTGTTGCAGTTTCATGCTGATGTGGTGGTCTCGATACGCGAGTGTTTGCTGGTAGCTGACACTTCCTTTGCTACGATTTGCACGTTTGGAAAGTTGACTCTTAGCACATTTAACAAGACTCTAAAACATTTGGCATATCATAATCACCAAAACCTATTCCGCACTGTCGGGCAGTTGCCGCTGAAGAATGTGATATACAATACATAAGACTCGGTCGTTTTTGTAATATTTTACAGCCCATTGTTTATCGTGCAACGTTGCTTTTTGGAGCGAGTATATAATGAGTCGTAGTCATGTGACCAAAATAACCGCCATGCTACATGTATATTGTAAACATTTTAAATCTATTCTTCTCCAGAACCGTAAGGCAGGTGATCTTGAAACATGGCGCAGACCAAACGAAATGTGAGACCTAGGCAGTTATATAATTGAGGACCAGGGTTCATCTTGGCCTAGTTTGGAGCAGAGTCAGATTAGGTCCCTTAGACTTTTAAATGGGAAAACAGTAAACCAATGCATTTAGCTAAATACTTGTAGTTTATAGTATGAACCTGTTTGAATGCCAAAATGCAAGGTCACGACGTTTGAATGGAAAAAGAAAAAACACATTGCAAGAAGATCTGTAGTTACCAAAAGCCAGAGTTTCTAAGAATGAATTGTTATCAATATTTCATAGGCCGTTTACTCTGAACTGCTAGACTGATTCCAATAAAATCGCATAACCAACCTCCTGGCAATTAGGGAATAATATGTTGTTCAAATGGTCCAAGTTACATTACAAAGATTGCTTGATGGCCAATATACATGTATAGTTAGAACCTCTTAACCACGATCGTGTTATTTTTGTCAGCAGTGTTTGCATATCTTAGATCTTACGATGGTGGTCGATGGTTTGTGAATGCTGGTGTGGTTTTCGTTGAAACACATTTTATGTGATTGTCGTCAAAGGTTTTCGATAGTGTAACTGGTACATTACTACCCTTTAACTCTATTAATCAATTAGACTAGTACGCATTCCCAGTACATTTACAGACAAAAAAAGTCCTATGGTTAATTGCTGTTGTTCAGAATTTAATGAATACATACGACGACCAGTGACCTCAACATAAATAGAAGATCTGTAATAACGTAAACAATATTCTTGCACACCAAACAAGGAAATCCGCGATTTTACCCTGGGATAGAAATTTATGTTCCGACCCTGGTGTTCCGACCCAAAATCGAATATAATCGCGTGTTTGACAAATGCACTGGTTGATTACGACCTCGTATGCACCGTCGTTAAGGATGACGTCACAGCAACGTCACTAAACATTCCTGCAGTGTCAACACAATATGGCGGACGTTGGTAACCGAAGAGACTGCAGCATTAAAAATCCGCGCTAAGAAATGGAAGGTATGCAAGAAAAAGAATTCAATATGTGTGTTAGGGGTGGATAGAAAAATCCGTCCCTCGGAATCACTGTCCGGCATCACTCGTCAAGCCTCGTGATGCCGGACAGTGTCCCTCAGGACGGATTTTTCCATCCACCCCTCACACCCATATAAGATTTTTATATTATTGGACGTTGACAACGTAATGATGTGAAGACCCAGTTCTTGTTCCAATAGGAAAACTGTGTTGTTGTTTTTTTTCTTTCTTCTCTGTTTTAGCCCTTAAAAAATTCTTAGTTTTGAGTTTAACAGTGGACGGTATAAATACAGGTAATATAAAAATCTTATATGAGTATGAGGGGTGGATGGAAAAATCCGTCCCGAGGGTCACTTTCCGGCATCACGAGGCTTGCCGAGTGATGCCGGACAGTGTACCTCGGGATGGATTTTTCTATCCACCCCTCACACCCATATAGGGTTCTTTTTCTTGCATACCTTCCATTTCTATTGCGATTTTTTAATGCTGCTGTCACTTCGGTTACCGACGTCCGCCATTTTGTGATGACACGACCGGAATGTTTAGTGACGTCACGCATGACGACGCGGCGCAAGAGGTTGTATTCAACCAGTGCATTTATCAAACACGCGATTATATTCGATTTTGGGTCGGAACACCAGGGTCAGAACATAAATTTCTATCCCAGGGTAAAATTACGGATTTCCTTGTCTGGTGTCCAGGAATATAACGTCTTGAGATCGAAGACATTGAAATATGCAAAACATTCAGGCACGAGCACAGTCATCCGAAGTTGTTCATATTTCAACGACGTTGAAGAGTTTCATTTGATGTCAGGCAAAGTGGTGCGAGTTGGACCGTCCATGCCAATTACCCTATTGGTTTCATTGGGTGGCAGCACATTGGATGCCATTTCATCTCATTTTTGGGTAAAAATCCTATGCAATTGCAAGCAACGTTTCCAAAATGCCCTATAAAATGTTGTGGTTGAAAACTCTGAGAAACAGAATTGAAACTAGTACTACTGAAGCTAATTTTAGAGAAAAAAAAACATATATCTATTTGTCGGTTTTTGTTGTGACCAATTGGCTAATACATGAACTTTGTGAAAAGCAACTTCACAAGTACAAACCTCAAATCAAACAAACCGACTGAAACGCATGCATTCTAGATTTTGATGAGACAGTCACAAAAATATTACACAATTAAGGAACTGACCCGAGTCATTGGTTGGTTGATTGCCTCAGAGGGTAGGCCAGAAAATGGCCTTGAACCTGAACTTACACTCTGGAATTCCTGTCCTATAAGCACACAGTAAATAACATGATCAGACGCAAAGTTCCGCTGCGACGGGTCCTTAAATTACTATACTGTAAGTAAACAGCGTTGACCTTCTGTGCCCTCTTATCTGGGTTTAGACTCTTAACAAACCCAACATATGATTCTAGAACCAGATTCTATAAATAATTCTTGATTTGATTCTTTGATCTGACAGCGATAAGAATATAGCGGCTGTTTTTTTTATAAAGAACCGTGACCTTGATTTCCTACAAATCAGAGATAGTCTTGTGTACATCTACAACGAAAATCACCCCCACGCCTCTGCCAGTGCGTTCCACGCAGTCTAATAATCACATTAGTGTTCAATGCGTCTACAATAGAGTTTCCATAGACTCTTTCCAGTACGTGTAAATTAGCAGACCGGTTTGCATTTAAGCTAGTCGCAAACCCGGAAGACATCGAATGCGATAATACAGTACTGGTAAAGCGCTACTAGTGGGGTTAGTAGCGCTTCGGAGTCTAACTGTTGGTTTTCTTTTGCTCCAGCATTTCAGTGGTTTCTTGCTGTCGAGTCCTCACCGTTGTCTCACCTCTGTGGTTCTTTGATTTTTTGTGTTCACGGAGATGTTGCACTGATGAGTTAGGAGGCCTTCATGCGGACTGAACAAATTATTTGTCTAAATCGCGACTGAAGTAAGGGCGAGGATTGTGGCCACGTAAAATCGATTTAAGCCCCCCAGTGGAAATCATTCCACTGACCGTTCCAAGGCGGTTCTTCTGTGGCAGTTTATTTATGGTGTTGTTTGTTACTTACTGTGTGTATTACTTGTGTCTTTTTATTTTGGATGGCCATATGGCCATTTTGTGGGAAAGTAACTGTCCTTATGACCTTCCTTTGTTTAGGTTTCCACTATGGTCTGGTCGCTTAATGTTTGTGTTTCTTTCCCTTTGGTGTCTTTGATGGGTGGAGTAAGTTAATTGTATCGATTCCTGATCTTTGTTTTACTTCTACTTAGGGTAAATCTGGACGTTTTCGGGTTGGCAGAGCACGCTAAATACATCCCCTTCTTTTGATCAATCTAAATCTTAAATATTTACATTAGCTGCCAGGGAGAACCAGAGGTATTTTTAAAGTACTGTTCACATTTTCCTGTATTGTCCAGGGAACAGCACCAGCATATTTGCGTTCTATTTTCACTCGTGTTTAGCATAAGGGTTCTATTTTCAGTCGTTTTCAGCATAAATAAGGCTTAAAACCAAACCCAGAATCGATGACAGACCATTTTTGTGGTTGAAAACTGTGAGAAATAGAATTAAAACTAGTACATGCACTACTGAAGCTTATTTTAGAAACATATTTGAAAAGTATCGGTATCTGTTGTGACAGATTGATTAATACATGAACTTAATAACAATAATTCCACAAGTACAAATTGCTCATTGTTTGAGCAAAGAAGGAAGCACTGTGGAAAACAGTTTTCTTAACATGGAATAGCATTTAAGGTTTCATAATTGTGCTTGTCATTAAAGGATCGGACCTCATACTCGAGAAGAATTAGCCTTTTCTACTAGCCCATTATAAGAAATGTTTTCTGTGGCCATTCCTTAATCAGCCCAGTGAAAATCATCAACAGTCAGTGTAACAAAAAGAGATTGTGAACCAAGAGTACAAAACTTGGCGACTGAGCAGGTCATTAAGAGCGTTTCGCCGGAGAAAGCAACAGTTCCTCGAAAACTGTGCATCCAGGAATTTTGAATGACTTGAGGATACGCCTGTGGACACAAAAGCGTTCAAACTTTGATGAGCTTCATTTCATTCTGACTTGAAACATCATTCAGTTTATCCTAACATCCTATCAGTCAGCTGCCAGGTAGAAATAAATTCAAAACACAAGGTGGGGTACATTTCATTGTTGACTCCTGCACTGTCCAATCAAAATACATCTCAGATGTCACTCACAAAGTGTTTTCCAAAATGGACCAATCAATTGCTTGATCTAGTTTTAGAATTCTTTGATGAAGGACATTTGCTTGTCAAACTAACTTGATGCAAAGAGATTCATTGAAAGTTATTTCATAGGCGTTTGAACGTTTTTTTTTTTTTTTTTTTTGTCCACAGGTGTAATAACATCACCAGCAGTCAATACCTGTAACACATAACCGATTGTTCATTTTTCATATAATATGATAATAACTATCTTCAATAGCATCGCATCATAAGCAATTGCTGCATGCAAAAGATAGTTGATATGCTTTCGCCAAAGGAGTGCAAATACACACTGTCAGAATTGTTTTAAGGTGCCCGCCTATGTATTTTGGGATGAGAGAATCCGTATTTGTTTTTGGAATTAACTATGAAAAGGCTGAGATCATAATTGGATATAGATTCATTATGTGTATGAGGACTTAAAATGGTATGTGCACAATTTCTCATGGGCAAACAATCCAGCAATAGTTGGACAATTAACTTGGGTTAATGTTGCCTGTTCAAAAGAATTAACTGATAGAAATCACACTTTCATTGATCAACCACAACAGTATACTAGCCAAAACTGCATATATAGATGACAAAGAGAGTTAATACGAAACAAGAGCGCCAATACGGGAAATAGAGCGCCATTACGAGAAAAGTAGGGTCAATGCGGTAAAACAGGGTCAGTGCGAATCTATATTAATCAAACACAATAGTACAACATTTATATAGCCAAAACTGCCTGCACTATGCAGATGACAGTCGGTGCCAATACGGGAAAAGGCTAACATGAGAAAAGGAGGCCCATTTCGGAAAAAAGACAAATATGACTCAATAGTGACCACCCACAACAGTATAGCATTTAAATAGCCAAAACTGCCTACACGATGCAGATGACAAACAAGGCCAATATGAAAAAAGAGTGCCAATACGGGAAAAAGAGGGCAATACGAGAAAAAGAGGGCAAAAAAGGAAAAAAAAAAAGGGCCAATCCGACTCTTTATTGAAGTTAGTTAATAAATTCTCATTTACCAAGTAATTTTGTATTGGACAAGTTACAGGTCCGAGTTCTGCTGTATTGGCTCGAGGCCGAAAGCTGGCCTCGGACCTGTAACTGGGCCAATATGAAATTACATGGTAAATAACATTAGATTATTTCGCTATTTTTTCTTTGAATTCTTTATGTAGAATATGAAGATGATAGCCAGGTCATGTACAGTGAAACTTCAGTAACTCGTGTACGGATGGCTCGTTTACCTTGGCTAATTCGAACTTGCCATTGAGTCCCTAGAGAATTCATTCAGTAACGACATGTCGCCATTTATATGGATATTATCGGTAGGGTTTTTTTATTTTATCTTCAAAACGTGTGTTGTGTATACTCATTAGAATAATTATTGTCTCACTGAGGCGATTCTAATGACTACACAAAGCATACCATGATTTAATATTTCAGTGATCCCAATCATGCCTCATGGCCTGGAGCTATTATTAAACCTCAATACTTCGAACAAACCCTATCTCCACTACGAAAACACGCCTATACAAATACATTATAAACTTTACCGCCGAAACAAAGATAATTTAAAGATGAAAAATTGTGATATTTTTCTTATTTGTGCTCAAAGCCTCGCGGCGGTTCTAACGAGTACCCAATATCTATAGTTTAGAGCAGAAATAAGAAAAATAAGCTTTTCCCCTGTAAACCCCAGTTTTACTATATAAAAGTTGGGTTGAAGGGGATCAAAATTATTATAAGACGTGTTTTCCTGATGTCGAACAAATTTTCATGGCCAAAGGGTATTCAAGTTATTGAAGTGCGACTTTAGTTTTAAATCATAAATACCGCAATTCTAACTGTGGAAGCAGCATTACCTAAACACGCCTATACAAATACATTATCATCACCTTTATCGCCGAAAAAATGAAAATTTTAAGATGAAAAATTGTGATATTTTTCTTATTTCTGCTCAAAATATAGATTGTGGGCACTCGTAAGAACCGCCTCATCGAGGCGGTTCTAGCGAGTACCCACAATCTATATTTTAGAGCAGAAATAAGAAAAATAAGGTATACCCCGGAAACCCCAGTTATACTATATAAAAGTGGGGTTCAAGGGGGTCAAAATTATATAGGCGTGTTTTCGTGATGGTTTTACAGTCTTAATAAAACTTCTGACCTCTTCCGGGATAATGAAGAAGAACAAGTTGGTGGAATGAATTTTGGTAGAATACCAAGAAACGTCACAAGAAAGAAACTAAACGTGAAAATGTAGGGCCCCACCCATCGGAGCTTCGAGAAATAGATTGGCCTACAGGTTGCTTCCACGCAGAAGGGAAACCGACCGCACGTGAGTACTGGTATCTAATCCTGCCCAGGCAAATTGGTGCGAGTCGGATCGTCCGTGCATAAAAACCTTATTGGTTTCATGGGGCGACAGGGTTTGAGATGTCATGTAATCTCAATGTCGGATAAAATGCCCAAAAAATTGGAAGCAACGTCTCCAAAATGACCTAAATAGTAATGAAGGGGACATTAAACCCCAACTCAAACAAACAAACAAAAACACTTGAAAATGCCGCATACATGTAATTCGTGACACATGTTTGATAATGTCAATAATCGACCAGATTTGTCGGAAATCACTGTATATTAAAAATAAGAAAACTTTTTGGATCGATCTAAAGCTACTAAGTGCAGTAGCTTTTCTAAGATATTAAGAGTTTTTTCCCTTGCCTAAAAAGTTAAAGTCACTCCGTTTAGTGATTTAGCATTCAACATTTTTCATGGAGTGTATCGCTCGAGTAGCTGATCCACCAAACAAAAGTCACGATAACAGCTGATTTTTTACCAGGTACCCTCATATCTTTATGGGGTGCGCGTCAGGATTTTTAACCCGCGCGTACATGTACATAGTTTTCTTTGTTTAATTGTATATATAAAAAAATGAAGTATCTTTAAAAATTGCCGCCACTTTCTGGAAACTTCGTTTAACGCTTGCAAATAGCACCCGAATTGACTAAAAAAATCAGGAAAGACTTTTTTTTTTAGCTCCTTTTCTCCAAAAATCTTACAAACTTCTTTTTGCAACCTATGTATAAAAACACCAATGTGTTCTTGATGATTTTGGACTATTGTGAGATAAACGGTAAGTTCTACAATTTACAGATTTAGCAAAGATATAGTTTCAAGTATTTACAGTGCATATTTGCAATCAAGTGCAATTTATCACGTCATTAGGTGATATTGTTGATCACGCGTCCAAGTAACCAACCTGTCTGTACACAGACATGCCGATATCCATCACGAGAACATGTCCGTGAAATGAACACCCCTTAAACCCCACTTTATATAGAGAAAACTGGGGTTTACGGGGGTATTCTTTATGTTTCTTATCTTCGCTTTAAGACATAGGTTGTTGGTGTTCGTTCGTTCGAACCGCCTCAATGAGGCGGCTCTAACGAGCACCCACAAACTATCTTTGAATTGAGAATAACAAAAATGTCACGGAGTAGCCATTTTGGAGATGTGGAAAAATACACTATGTCGCACGGGTGTGTTATCGTAATGTATTTCAAACACCGAATTTTAACAATTTAACAATGAAATATTAGGACTGTTCTGATTAAGACCAAAAAAACGAATACCATTTCGATTATTTAAAAGACAGACATAATCAAGAATATATCATGCATGCAAGTGGCAAACAATGGTTTCAAATGTTTAATTTGGTGTAGTTGCAAATAAAAATTGTATAAAAAGCTTTCATCCAGTTTGGGGTTTACAGGAATGCTCATTACACGGGCTTGTTAAACAGATAACAGTCAACCTTATTTATACCGACATTCGTTATAACGGCAAAACTCGTTATAACGGGAATTTGAATGGAATGGCTTCTTAGATAAAGGCTTAGTCTCGGTTCCGAGCGGCGTGGGCTTCCCTCGGGTTGGAAATGCACAAATCGAGGCTATAGTCATGAAAGGGTCTTGTAATCTAATACACCAAGAAACAAATGGCGATTCTAACAAATGTCTATAACATTTGTTTCTTGGAGTATTAATGGGGAAAAGGCCTTTTATTACCTATCACACTCCTAACTGGGATTCTTTATAACGGCCAATTCTTTATAACGGCTCTATAATAGCATCACGAAAACACGCCTTTATGATTTTGACCCCCTTGAGCCCTACTTTTATATATTAAAACTGGGGTTTACAGGTGTAAATCTATTTTTTCTTATTTCTACTATAGATTAAAGATTGTGGGTACCGTAAGAACCGCCTCATCAAGGCGGTTCTAACGAGTACCGACAAACTATATTTTGAGCAGAAATAAGAAACATATCACAATTTTTCAGCTTAAAATGTTCCTTTTTTCGGCAGTAAAATTCACAATGTATTTATATAGTCGTGTTTTCGTAATGGGGAAGAAATACTGTCGTTATAACGAGGGTCATCTGTATTAGAAACTGTTGTGCTAGAAATATTTATTTTAACGGGCCTCCTTTGCCTAGTATGTAAGCGCGCTGACTCTTAATCAGTAGTTTCCCTACCACTGCCTTCGAGCCTGGCTCGGGTCACATATGAAACGAAAAGTTCTGCAACAGATTTTTTTCTTCGGATGTTGCGGTTTTCGCCCACATTCTGATTATCGATCGGCTCGAAATAAGTGAAAAAATTTGAATGGATCGTAAAAGCAAAGGAAAACACATTTATTTGTATGCTGCATTCATCAAAGTGACGACACATTACGCAAACACGCCTATACAAATACATTGCCACCTTTATCGCCGAAAAAATGAAACTTTTATGATGAAAAATTGTGATATTTTTCTTATTTCTGCTCCAAATATAGATTGTGGGCACTCATTAGAACCGCCTCATCGAGGCGGTTCTAACGAGTGCCAACAATCTATATTTTAGAGCAGAAATAAGAAAAATAATATACACCCCTGGAAACACCAGTTTTACTATATAAAAGTGGGGTTCAAGGGGGTCAAAATTATATAGGCGTGTTTTTGTGATGAAATACTCACATAGCAAATATTCTGGTTCGGCTGGTCCCACATCTGTCTAGGAATATTCCAAATGGTAGCATCAAAATATTTCGTATGATACAAATCAACGACAGTATCAATTCCAATTTTTCGTCTTGTTCTAAGCAAGCTGTATCCGTGAAATTTTGAACATCACTTTTCTGGATGGTTGTGTTTTGAGCTGAAAAAGCACTTGGTGGTGTGACGGCAGGTGTTACAATAGGTCCATATTGAAATATTTTTATCTTTTTGTACATACAAATGTATTTTAGACCTTGATGATACGTTATGAAAGTAGTGTTATATTTCGGCATTTGGGGCGTGACTGTTCCTGAATATGCCGGCTGCATTGTGATGTTGCAGTTATCAGCGAAGTAATAGTCATCTTTCAATATTTGCTTTAACCAGATCCATCCGTTTAAAATTCCAGAAAAGAACAAACATTCCAGTATCGCCCATGTTAATGTCAGCGCGCGCTTTCCACACGGAATCGCCATTTTATTAACCAGCGCGTTTAAAAAAGTATAACTTTTCTATAATTCCATCCGTTTCTCTCAACCTCCAGTGAAACTATTTACATGATACAAAATAACGTGCGCACGTATCATTTAGAATTCAAGTATGTAATCAATTTCACATTCTGACAACTATAAATTCGCTTGTTTACGAACTGCTCTTTTGCAGCAGAGACAAAATTACATAATTTGTAGAAGTTAAACTATTATTTAATACGTGCTGCAAAATCAAATAAGCGTAGTAAAACTAATTCCTATTCATGAGGAAATGAAACTGTTCGTGAATAAGATGTTTAGTGAAGAAATCATTAGCATTACTCCAAGTTGCCATGTCACAGCGATCACTTTCTAGACATTGTAGCTGTGCTTACGATAGTAGCGACGACACTCAAGAAGATTTTATCCAATATTGTTCTGCTTTAACAGCAAAGAACCTGTTTTGGAAGCGAAGCCGTAAAACTGTATCTTTTAACATCACATCAACTTCCGAAGCTCTATGAACTCGAAAGCAATCAGCTAAGCTATGGAAATATAAACATATAACTGTCGCATAAATTGTCTGTGACCGTCTATTAAACTTCTAAATCCTTTCCGGAATAAAGGTGAAAAGACATGTCTTCAGGCGCTGCAACTCCATTAATTTAACTTACGTCGATTGTTTATCAATTGACCCTAACTTCTGGTTGTATCAATCGACCCGAAGCAAATACTGCAATTATCCACGTGACTATCCATCACGAAAACACGCCTATATAATTTTGACCCCCTTGAGCCCCACTTTTATATAGTAAAACTGGGGTTTCCGGGGGTATGCCTTATTTTTCTTATTTCTGCTCTAAAATATAGATTGTTGGTACCCGTCGGAAACGCCTCATCGAGGCGGTTCTAACGAGTGCCCACAATCTATATTTTGAGCAGAAATATAAATAAGAAATATATCACAATTTTGCATTATAAAATTTTCATTTTTTCGGCGATAAAGGTGGCAATGTATTTGTATAGACGTGTTCGCGTAATGGCTGAAAATGTACGAAATTCAGATAACGGTTATTTATAAATCTGGACTGGTCTGGTGTACTGGGTCACTGGCAAATAGTAAAGACCCAGATAAGGCATATTGCGTAGTCTGATCAGGGTTTACACTGTTTGCTGAAAGTACAGGAATTAAAGGGTTAATCGAACAGCCTAAATTCCAGTTCAGGACAATTTTCAAAGCCTACACTCAGAGACAATCGATCCACCAGTGCTGTTAGAACTACATGTATGATTTATTTTACTTGTCAAAAGGGGGTATTCAATATTCTCCTTATTTTTTTTTCAAAAACGTAGCTTGTGGGTACTCGTACGACCGCATCATCGGGGTGGTTCTGACGAGCACCACCAATCTATATAAGGACTGGACTTCAGAAAAAATATCTGCTAGTTCTGGAGATATAAAAAAACACCATTTTAGCTTCGTAATGACTGTTCTGTTTACTTTCTCATGTATACGCCTGCCCAAAACAATAGTTTGGTATAACTCAAATAGTGTTGACTGGACCATTTAACTCCAAATCACACAAACAAAACCAATTTGGAAAGGACCAGCCAAAGCGACAAGCTACAAATGCGTAATATATATCTTTTTTTTTTTTTGTTTTAATTTTTGTTACCTAAAAGGCATTTTTGTAGACGGCTGGGCCAATGAATATGTTTGTTTGTTTGTTTAACGTGAGTGAGTGAGTTTTAGTTTTACGTCACACCAACAGCTTAGGTCATACGGAGACGGGACCTCGGTTTAAAGACTCATCCGAAAGTCTGGAGAAGTCCGGGATCGATCCTGCAATCCCTGGTTTACAAGGCGAGTAGCGTAACCACTGCACCACGGAGGCTTCTGTTTGTTTAACGTCCCCGTCAACACTGTATAGGTCATTTTGGAGACGTTGCTGCCAATTTTGTGGGACTTTTACCCGACATTGATATGAAATGACATCTCAAGCCCTGTCGCCCAATGAAACCAATATGTAAAGATGAAAATGTTAGGAGATCAACCTTACACTTAAGAAGGAGCAATAGCCATAGTCACTAATGAAAATAGTGGTAATAACTTGAATATCTTTTGCAAGTACAGTCGGACTTCAATGCGTCGAACACTTTCGGGATCATAAAATTTGTTCGAGTCAAGGATAGTTCGAGCCACTGAGGGCTACTATTAGTGCCACACCAGAACGTAAAATGGAGATAATTTTGGGATATCTTTTAAGTGGTCTGTAATATAAATGTATGCTGTGTGTACCGATTAGAATCGCCTCATCGAGGGGGTTCTACTGAGTACACATAACATACATTTACACGTTAAAAGAAGAATATCTTCCTAACCTATCCCTCACTATTTCGTATCTGGATGAATTCCCTAGGGACGCAAGAAAGGTTTCGACACATCCATGGTAAACGAGCCATTGCAGTTCGCGCCATAGATGTTTCACTGTATTTTGAGCCAGTGTCAGATCTTTTAGCCGTATCTCGAAACTAGGCTAAGAATGGCCAAACGAACTTCTGAAGTGAAATACGTGGCTCTCTTACGGAAACGGCCCCGCCCATCGGGGCTTGAAGAAATATATTGGCTGCATGATGCTTCCAAGCAGAGCTGAAACCGACCGAACACGAGTATTGATAAACAGCTTAGAGGATCTAACCCTGCCCAGGCATAGTGGTGCGAGTCGGACTGCCCATGCTTATAAACCATATTGGTTTCATTGGGCGACAGGGCTTGAGATGTCATTTCATCTCAATGTCGGTAAAAGTCCCACAAAATTGGAAACAACGTCTCCAAAATGACCTATACAGTGTTGACGGGACGTTAAATCTCAAATCAAACAAACAAACAAAGCTTACGGAAAAGAATGAGTGACTGGTTTAAGGACATGTGGATCACAATTTTTTGGTTTCTATTTTTAGTTTTGGAGGCCATCATTTTTATTTGAGGGGACCATTTTAGCAGCATAAGAGGAACATTTCTGTGAAATTATTTTGAAACATGGGAAGTGGCCTAGGAGATGTCGTTTATGAATCTTGCTGTTTTAAGCAGAGTTGACTATTTGTTTAGCTGAAGGAATCCATTTTATCATTTTTTTTTAATTTATTATTTTCTTTACAACATACATATATAAGACACTGTGCAAAAAAGTTACTTATTCGATCAAATATGTGAACATTACGAAAACACGCCTATAAAAATACATTGTTATCTTTATTGCCGAAAAAATGAAAATTTTAAGATGAAAAATTGTGACATTTTTTCTTATTTCTGCTCTAAACTATAGATTGTTGGTACTCGTTTGAACCGCCTCACCGAGGCTCTATTTTAGAGCAGAAATAAGAAAAATAAGGTTTACCCCTGTAAACCCCAGTTTTACGATATAAAACTGGGGTTCAAGGGGGTCATAATTATATAGGTGTGTTTTCGTGATGAAACGTCAACTTTTAAAAGGTATAAAGGTCTAAGCTTTACCGTTGAGAAGTTTTTAAATGATGTTGTTAAAAAATTATTGATCATCGAAGTTGATTGATTTATTTTTTCTGTCCCATGTCCCTGATCGGGGAACACCTGACACCGATTGGGCCTCCAAAACTATTTTGACCCCGTTCGGAGCCTCTTTCCAGGTGAAGTTGTTTGATATGTGTTAATTTTGTCCCGGAGAGGAACATCTTAGCATCTTAGTCTTTTGTGCAATTTAAATTTTATCTTAAAATAGAAGTGAAGGCAATGACCAGGAATCTATGCAATTAACCTACAGCTCCCATCAGAGACACCAAACGGAAAGAAACACAAACATGAAACAACAGCCCCTTATGGAAACATCAATAGCGGAAAGCCAAAAAGACAGTTACTTTCCCACAAAATGGCCAATAGGCTATCCAAAATAAAATAATATAAGCGACACAAACACCCAAAGACAAACCATAACAAAATAAACCGCGACAGAAGAACCGCTTTGGAACGGTCAGCGGAAACGAATTCCTATGGGGGGGCTTAAAGACCGACTTCATTCTTCCAGGGTTTGCAGAGGTCAGAAGCGTTCACTGCCACATATTGGTCCCTAAACTGTTTAAATAACCTGTCTGAACCTGATTTTTAGGCGGGCGTAGCCGCCTATAGTTACCTTTCACCTCGTATATCAGATTTTTTGTGCACCTCTTTAGACATGCCTTCTTGTAGTCCTCCGCTCGAAAAAGAAAACCTAAACTGAAAAAGCAGTACACGCAATAAATCCAATCAAGTTCGACCAGACGGTTTGAAAAATTAATACTGTTTGTAAAAATAGACCTGCTTATTAGATTTCACGAATAAATTTGCGTTGAAAGTATAAAAATCCGGCACTATTTTCCTACGCCGTTGCTGTTTATGCTTGAAATCATTCCCTTTCACTCCCCAGTTTCTGAACAGAACCCTTCTAGCTTTGATATTCAGTGAACCAATTCTTATACAATGGTGTATTGTTCAAGTTATTGACAGTTGGCGAACGGTGTAGAATCTGATGAGACTGCTCATCACATGCCGTCTGATCTGGATGTATAAGGTTTGTATCGGTATCTGTACCTGAATCGGTATCTGCAGCGATGTACAGGGTTGAAAGGGTTGACACGCTTCTCTGTACTGATCGACACCGCTTTGGAGAGGTCTAATAGCGTTCGAATTGACAGGCTGCCTACGTCATGAAAAGGAAAAACCGATATCTTAATATAGCTCCACGCGGTCACGTGACGACTTTCGGATAAACAATTAACGCAGGTGTATTCTTTCATACCCAAAATGTTTAATTTTCAGATGAAAATTTGTGATACAGGTCTTATTTATACGTCAAATATAGGTTGTAGGTACTCGTTGGAACCGCCTCATAGAGGCGAATCTAACAAGTATCCACAACCTATGTCTTGGAACTGAAATAAGAAAAATAGGGTCCTATTGAATACCCCAGTAAACTCTGCATGGTTTTCTCTATATAAAGTGTGGATTATGGAGGTGTTCATTTCACGGAGTTAATTCACGAAAATAATGATGCATAATTGGCCGAAACTAGCTAGTCTGGCCCAGAAAACTGTACAGTCCACATTAAACCCTTAAAATACCAAGAAAAAACACCACCTGAAAATATCATCTAATTATGCTGATCTTCTTGCAAACTTTTTAAAAATATTTTTTTTTTTCATCCAGGAAAACAGTGTGGACCCACTGATCTGGGTCCACATTGTTTGCCAAAAACAAAAAAAAAAAAAAAAAAAAAATGAGTTTTGAAGTAACCGGCAGATGACAAAGCAGACGACTGTTGTCGTGATTGGTGTCTTACGGATTAAGTTTTGCTTCCAAATGATACATTGTTAACGTGATGTTTACGCACAGGTCAATTGATTCATACATTGTGACTTTTTACGGCTGTAAAATAAAAGGTTTTGGATAATTAAAGCATTATTATTATTGCTGTTCTTATTATTATTATTATTATTATTATTATTATCGGTTTTATATAACCACAAAGAAACAAAACAAATTCCAAAGCATCAACGACAGTTTTGATTAGAAGAAAACAATGAAGAAAAACCCATCCTTACTTTTCTCAGACACAGACAAATTTGCATGAAATGCGGCCCCGCCCATCGGGGCTTGAAGAAAAAGATGAGTTGCATGATGCTTCCACGAAGAGCTGAAACTGACCGCACACGAGTACTGCTGGTAAACCGCTTAGAGGATCTAAGTCTGCCCAGGCAAAGCGCTGCGAGTCGGACCGTCCATGCTTATAAACCCTATTGGTTTCATTGGGCTTGAGAAGTCATTTCATCTCAATGTTGGGTAAATGTATCACAAAATTGGGAGCAACGTCTCCAAAATGAGCTATACAGTGTTGACGCGGACGTTAAACCTCAAATCAAACAAACAAACAAATGAAATGCTGAATCCTATTTTCTGGGAAAAATAAGAAGATCTGTCATTTAGATAAATCAAAAGATGCAGACAAAATGACAAACAGTGAAGACCCTGATTAGACTGACAAGAAGCAGTCTGAACTGGGCCTGCACTATTTGCTTAGACCAGGACTGCCCTTAATCTAAGGTCATTTCTGTTCGTGTGAAAAAAATAAATGTCCAAGCCTCCGTGACCTAATTGGTAAGAGCGCTTAGCCTCTCAACGATGTGGTTCAAGTCTTGCTCAGACCAAATGTGAGAGGAAGGGCATGTAGTTTCTCTCCGGGTACTCCTTTTTGGCTCACAGGCTGGGAATAATCTTTTAAGAACCGTAAAACTGATAAAAAAATGTACTGAACACCACAAAAGGACTTTACCTCTGAACATGAAACAATTGGTGAAATACGCAAAGAGATAATGGTTTCATCTGTCAGATTATGCATTTACACGCATTTCGTACACATTTGTTTGTCCGAAATTGATGACGTCACAGCCATGCTGCAGGATGCTAAAATTAGTGCCGTCTATTAATAGTTCATTATTGGAATTCGTATAAACGCTATTACATGTATAATTTCAAAATATAAATTTTATTTGCTGTGAGTTTACATGCAGTTCCGTGCTTTTTACATGCAGTTCCGTGCTTTAAGCAAATAATGAGGGTCCTAATCAGATGTCACATTCTGTGTCTGTAATCAGGGTCTTCAGTATTTTCGATTGCTCCAGTAAAGGGACGCTTGGCACTGATGGGCAGATAAGCTGCATCTGTCTGATCAAGGCATACAGTCTAATAATTTAAAATCCAGAAATTAAAGGGTCAAACGACTGACATGGAAAATTTAGCGAAACTTTTTTTCTTCTTCTTTTACGTCTTTTTATGTCCCCACTTCCAAAGGAAATGGTTTGGCTT
The DNA here is from genome assembly GCA_963580285.1 of Lucinisca nassula. NCBI lineage: Eukaryota > Metazoa > Mollusca > Bivalvia > Lucinida > Lucinidae > Lucinisca > Lucinisca nassula. The sequence continues at coordinate 53,466,020 of OY757022.1, forward strand.
GTCCGTTAGACTTTGACATTTTTACAGAGGGGGAACAGAACAGAACAAAACAGGACAAAACAGAACTTTATTTAACTAACTGCACAGGTGGCGTAAAGTTGAGCTTTTATCTCGAATTTACGGTATTAGCATGAAAAACAAAAAGGAACAGGCTCTTTTATGTTTATTTATTTAGATTTATTTATTTATGTTTGCATTTCCTCCGTCGGATTTAATACGATGTCTTCCTTTTCGACTCAGCCATTTAACCATTTCGGAAATAGAGATCAGCTTAATTGACAGTATAATTTAGCCTAATAACTCAACCTCCCTCAGTATTTTGATTTCATTTGGAAACATAAAATTGTATAAATTAAGTTTGTTCCGACTCAGTGATCAAATTTTATTGATTTGAGGTTTAACGTCCCCGTCAACCCTGTAAAGGTCATTTTGGAGACGTTGCTTCCAATTCTGTGGGACTTTTACCCGACATTGAGATGAAATGACATCTCAAGCCCTGTCGCCCAATGAAACCAATAGGGTTTATTAGCATGGACGGTCCGCCTCGCACCGCGGTGCCTGGACAGGCTTAGATCCGCTAAGCGGTTTACCAGTGCTAGTGTGTGGGCCGGATTCAGCTCTGCGTGGAAGTATCATGCAGCCCATATATTTCTTCAAGCCCCTATGGGCGGGAGCGAGACTCAGTGATCAAATGCAGCCGAATACGAGTATGTTGAAAACATCAGTATTACCCCGAGTGCGATGCACGAGTGAAATTTCTGATGTTTTCAATACACAGAATGATGATTTGTAGGTTGTCCTAAGTGTATAGCTATGTGATTGTCAGTCGGCCCCCGCCCATCGGGGCTTAAGGAAATAGATAGGCTGCATGATGCTTCCACGCAAAACTGTATAAATAAAGTTTGTTCCGACTCAGTGATCAAATGCAGCCGAATACGAGTGTGTTGAAAACATCAGTATTACCACGAGTGCGATGAGCGACGAGTGAAATTTCTGATATTTTCAATACACAGAATGATGATTTGTAGGTTGTCCTCAGTGTATAGCTATGTGATTGTCAGTCGGCCCCCGCCCATCGGGGCTTAAAGAAATAGATAGGCTGCATGATGCTTCCACGCAGAGCTAAAATCCGACCGCTCACGAGTACTTGTAAACAGCTTAGAGTACCTAAACCTGTTCAGGTAAAGCGGTGCGAGTCGGACCGTCCATGCTTATAAACCCTATTGGTTTCATTGGGCGACAGAGCTTCAGATGTCAGTTCATCTCAATGTCGGGTTAAAGTCCCACGAAATTGGAAGCAGCGTCTCCCAAATGACCTATACAGTCTTGACGGGAACATTTAACCTCAAATCAAACAAACAATGTGATCGTTAGCAAAGTTGGTGAAAATTAATTAAGGTACCGGAAGGTGCATGTAATAAATAAATAAATAAATAAATAAATAACGGTTTCTTCCGTCTTGAAAAGAGTCAACTTTTTGGAGACCTGCATCATGTCTGTGGTCTTTTATTGAAATAGCCCGTTTGAAGATAAATACACTCAATGATAAATTCAAGAGCAATTACGTGCGACTGTAGTCATTTTTTTCAAGTTTTAACTAAAGCGCATTGTAAATAGATGACATTACTCGCCCGCCTCTCAGTACTTTGATATTGCTTCTGTCCGCATTGAGATAACATCTATGTACAGACATTACCTGTCATAGAAATGTGTGCATGAATACAGCATAGTATTCAGACCTTTCAGTCTGGACAAACAGTTTGTAGACACAGATTCAAGAAGGTCAGTTGCCAGTTGCACTATGCTGGTTCACGGTTACAACGTATAAGTTAGAAACGTTTCATCAAAAGTTTTTTTTTTTTGTTTTGTTTTGTTTTTTGTTTATTTATTTTTCGTGTTGATTGTGTTACTTGGCAGTGATCTTATTTCTTTGTAAGCCTGCCCAGGAAAAGTGTGGATAGGTAAACTGACAAGCTTGATATGACCTAAATGGTGTTGAATGGGCCGTTAAACCACAAAATAAACAGACACACATGCGTGTGCATTTATCTGTTTATGGATTAAAATATATCGTTATATTCGTGAAGACTTTCCTGACACCATCACGAAAACACGCTTATACAATTTGGACCCCTTGAACCCCACTTTTATATGGTAAAACTGGGGTTTACAGGGATAAATTTTAATTTTCTTATATCTGTTTTGAGCAAAAATTAGAAAAAAATACTGCAATTTTGCGTCTTAAAATTTTCGTTTTTATCGGCGGTAATTTTTTTTATTGTATTTATATATGCGTGTTTCCGTAATGTTTAGACATGTTAGAGGTAAAAAATATTCAGGATCTGCAACATTTACTTGTAGCAAAAGGGTTGGAAAAAGACAGGAATCCGTCCAAATGTTTATCTGGATCTTTATATTCAAATTGGCTTAGTTACAGGCATCTTTTACTTTTTCAATTGACTGAATTACATCACGTGAACAAGTCCGTGAAATGAACACCCCTCTAAATATGTTCTATAAAAGGGGTATCCTTTCGAAGCAAGGAATACACCACAGAAGTAAAAAATATGGAGGGTACATGTTTTCTGGGCCAGACTAGCTAGTTTCGGCCAATTAGGCCTCGTCAGTGACCCTCAGATATTTTCAAAATTCCACAATGGAATCAATGATCCCAAAGGACAAGAAAATATAATCTACACTATGATGTTCGGCAGGGAGACGTTTTACCGCCGCCACACATTCCCACACACCAGCTGTAGTGAAGTTAAATATGTTCTATAAAAGGGTTATCCTTTGGAAGCAAGGAATACACCACAGAAGTGAAAAATATGGAGTGTACATGTTTTCTGGGCCAGACTAGCTAGTTTCGGCCAATTAGGCCTCATCAGTGACCCTCAGATTTATTAACACTACATTATATAGAAAAAACAAACTGGTTTACAGGGGTATACATTTTTTTTCTTATTTCTGCTACAAAGGTTGTGGGTACTCACAATGAGGCGGTTCTAACGAGCACCCACAACCTATGTTTGCAGTATAAATAAGAAAAAATATCACGGATATCCATAAAAAAGAAGCAAGGGGCATATTTGAACTGTAAGAATTGGTGTGCTATGGCTCAATTATAGTATAGAAATATATTACTGTCACCCTGAAAATAAATCTTAGACTAAGGCAACTACAGTGATTCCTTTAATATATACATATATGTGCCCAGCCATCCCACAGAACATGCAGCAGCGAGCCGATATCGGGCTGACACTGATACGACATTGCCACGTCGTATGATTTTGGTAAACGTGAATGTATATTATTAAAATGAACAGTAAACTGTATTGTTGGTAATTACATGTATTTAAAGGGATCATGAAAAAAAAGCTGCTGTCAAATACATAGTTACTTTATGTTTTTTTTTTCTGTTTGTTTGTTTGTTTGTTTGTTTGGTGAGACTAAAAGCATCATTTTGATAGTCTAAATCTAATAATTCCAGCAAACATTCAGAGACACCTATTTTCACGATCGATCCTCTGTCTTGAGCCTATGGTTTTCAAAGCTATGGGTGTTTCAGGCTTTCCTGACCCTTCTAAGTTTGACCTAATACTTTTACTTTTTTTATTTTGAAAAAAAAAAGATGGAAAAAGACAAAATTCAGGGTTGTCAAATTTTTTTCAGAAAGAAAAAACAGAAAGAAAAAAAAAAAACCTATAAATTCGATCCAAAGCAGAAAATGTGATAGATAACAACTGTATTATATCCAAACAAAAATGTATAGAATATATAGAAAATTACCATATGGTCATTTTCTATCTAAACTATACATTGAAGGGGTTAGTACAATAAGGGGCCTAAGTCACATTTTTATAATTTCAATAAAAACGAAAAAAAAAAATATATATTTTGCAAAATTTTCATATTTTTCATACTTGAATTTAATAAATTCTTCTGATGTGTTATCGTGTCATCTGAAATGGTGCAAAAACCGCATAAATAGTTCTGAGTATATCGCAGATATTCATTTGTTACGATAATGGTTTACTGCCCGAAGGGGCCTGAGTCCAGGATTTATTGGACTTAGGCACCTTCTTGCACTAAACAAATACAACAAAGTTTCTCTATTAAAAGCAGAAACCTATATCATTTAGTTGAACTTGTATATTTTATCGTATCATGACTCTTTATTAGTTTATTATAACAAAAATCTGACACAAATGAACAATACATACAATATTTGGAAACTTAAAGCTTTATGTGGTATAACGGACTATGACCCCTTCTTGCACCAACAATACGACATTGGACTTAGGACCCTACCAAAATTTTATTAACCGTAATTTTTAATGCCAGTAAAGAAATAAGGTATAACAAACTATATATCAGATTGTAGGTCTTGATATGATGTATCTGAAAATGATAATATCCCAGATTTTTTCAAAAATGGACTTGGGCCCCTTCTTACACTAACCCCTTCCATTTTTGGGATCCATCTACCCAAAACTAACAGTGTAACAGTGAGGTTGCACGGGCCTCCGTGGCCTAATGGTTAAGAGCGCTGACTCTTGGTCATTAGGTTTCTCACCGCTGTGGTTCGAGCCTCGCTCGGGTCATATGTGAGACGCCAAGTTCTGCAACGGAAGGTCAGGTGGGTTTTCTCCGGGTACTCCGGTTTTTGTCCACCTCTGATTAACGATCGGCTTATATGTGTGAAATAATCTTGGAAGGGCCGTTAAACAAAAAAAAAAAAAAAAAAAACAGTGAGGTTGCCTTGTATTTATATTTCCACAGAACTGTCGTATAGCCCATGTACAAAATGATATTACTAATACAAAGGATATGCTTCCCTACCTACACCCTTTTAGGCTGAAACCCACCCACAAATGAAACAAAACAAAATCAGACATGTACAAACTTTCTTCAGTCAGAAAAATCAATGGTGAAAAATTTCAGCTTCATGCAGCATATTTTGTGTGCAAGCATGTACATTGTAATTAGCTACCTTTTACTCCTGTAGTGATCTGGCTAATAATGACACTGCAGCTGACTCACAGCCAGCTTACTAAATAGTTTTGCTCTAATGTCGGTCTTTAAATCGATTTAACGTGGCCACAACCCTCGCCCTTACTTCCGTCGCGATTAGGACAAATAATTTGTTCAGTCAGCATGAAGGCCTCCTAACTCATCAGAACACTTAAAAAGCACATTTGTTTATTTTCTTTGTATGGCATAATGCATATATATAATCATCAGCGCAAACCCATTGATACTGTATCAAGCATATGCGTGAGAGACCCTGGTAAACCCTACTTTCCACTTAATATATGGAAAAACTGGGTTTGCAGGGTTTAACATTACATTCATTTTTATTATTTCTGCTCTTAAACATTCATAACATAGATTATGATGCAATTTTAAGAAGAACCCTCAATATATGCTTTGAGCCGAATTCTTATGATACCTTTAAAATTTACAGTATATTGCGCGGGTATGCTTGAGTTATGCCAAGTTGAGACCTTTACAGTCTGGCTGATTTCATCTGCATCTTCTGAACACAAGATTTTAAGATCATTACATCGTCTGTCTGTTGTCCAACATTTTCGCGAGGTTTATGGATATCTAAAGCAGAGGTAAGATTAAAATGTTCAGTCTCAACAAGATGTAATAATTAAGTTATAATCCTGCAAGCCAAGGTCCTTCCTTTATAAAGTGGAAAGCAGGGTTTACCAAGGTCTTCAATGCAAGAAGCGTTTCTCAAAGATAAAAATTAAAATGAACAATATAAATCAAACCCTCCTTGGCTTTGGTTGTGCCTCTGAATTAATTTTGAATGAATTTTTGAAATGGTTCTAAAACTATAATGGTGTCTGCCTTCAAAAGGTTATCCAATTTGGTGTTTACCTCGGGCATTGTTCCTGGTGATTATTCCCTTATTTATACAAATAAATGTGATAATCCAAGTCACAACTTTCATAAATGAGTGGCTACACTTGAGGCCAATGAGAAACTATATACATGTACATATGTCTATAAGCGCAGAGACCCAAAGCCCAAAAAGCGCGGATTACAATTTCCTACCTGTACAAATAGGCATGTATGCCACTGCAAAACGGATTGACTTGATAGATTTTGTAAGGTAACCGGGCGCTAAAAGCACATAGGGGCTACCCCTGCAAAACGGATACATGAATAAAACAAATAAAAGCCATCAATTTTTCAAGTTATATAGGTGTCAGACAAGGTGAGATTATGGCTTAAATACAGTTTCAAATATTTTTGAATGAATTATTATTTAACTGAATTCATTTTTAATGGTGATGATGGTTTGACTAATTTTTACGATATGGCAAATATTCTTTGGAGTAACTATGACAGTTTATCTCAAACTGTTTATCTTGCTGAACCCTGATACAGTGATTTGTGCTGAGTCTGCTTCATAACTTCATACGGCTCTAAATGCTATGTATCCATTTTTTATTACGGGACCTTGAGGTTTACCCAACCAAGACTAAAATCAGGACAGCCAAATAGAACTCTGTTACAATTGCCAAAAGTTTGACATTTATAATTACTCTGTAAAATAAGGTTCGCAGTTGTGTTACAATGGCCCTTTCAAAGAAACATAACACATCACGTTAACAAGTCCGTGAAATGTAGACCCCCTATACTCCACTTAATTTAGAGAAAACTGGGGTTTACGGGGGTACACATTATTTCTCTTATTTTTGCTCCAAGACATAGGTTGTGGGTACTCGTTAGAACCGCCTCATTGAGGCGGTTCTAACGAGCACTCACAACCTATGTTTGCAGTATTTATAAGCAAAAATTACGGATTTTCATCAGAAAATTTAGCCATTTAGAAGATGTAAAAAATGCACTATTTCGCACGGGTGTGTTATCGTAATGAGAAGGCGATGGAAAAAGCCCATAAACTTTGTTTGTCGTGCTTAGCAAAACCAGAAAATTATTTTCAACTTTAGACTTACAGCTTTATCTTTGTGATGGTAAACTGAGTCCTATTGTACTTTATGTCTTGAGGTGTTTTGCGTACGAGAATAGTGATGTTCTCGAAAACTTTTGTGTTCAAATTGATAGATCATCACGAAAATACGCATATATAATTTTAACCCCCTTGAACCCCACTTTTAAATAGTAAAACTGGGGTTTCCGGGGGTATACCTTTTTAGCTCACCAGAGCCGAAGGCTCCGGGGGAGCTTATAGGATAGGCAGTTGTCCGGCGTCGTCGTCGTCGTCGTTGTCGTCGTTGTCGTTGTCGTCGTCGTCTGACGTCAACACTTTCAAACATCTTCTTCTCTGAAGCCACTGGACCGATTCAGCCCAAATTTTATCTGTAGCATCCTTGGGCTGGGGGATTGAAAGTTTGTGTTTTTTATGAAAATCGGCCCATTAGTTTGGTTGCTATGGCAACTTAGAGTTTCCATAGACTTATAATGGGGAAAATTGAAAAATTGCATTTACTGCCAAGTCATTGCAGATATTTGGACAAAACTTTTATAGAAATGTTTCTTGAGTAAAATTCTTTCAGCCATATGCTTTTATGCCAACCTGAGGGTCCCCCAGGTTGTGCCGGGGCCATGCCCCACCCCCTCCACTTCATAAAAGGCCATATATCTCAGAAACCATTCAGATCCCGACCCCTAAACCATATATATTCTTGTTCCTATTGATAAGAAGCATTTAGTAACACCAACCTTGGGGTCCTCAGGGATGCGCCGAGGTCATGCCCCACCCCCTCCACTTAATAAAAGGCCCAATATCTCGGAAACCATTCAGATCCCCACCCCTAAACCATATATATTCTTGTTCCTTATGATAAGACCCATTCAGTGACATCAACCTGGGAGTCCCCTGGATGCGCCGGGGCCATGCCCCACCCCCTCCATTTCATAAAAGGCCCAATATCTCGTAAACCTTACAGATCCCCGCCCCTAAACCATATATATGCGTGCTTCTTATGATAAGACACATTCATTGACACCAACCTGGGGGTCCTCAGAGATGCGCTGGGGCCTTGCCCCACCCCTCCACTTCAAAAAAGGCCATATATCTCAGAAACTGTTCAGATCCCCACCCCTAAACCATATATATTCTTGTTCCTATTGATAAGACCCATTCAGTAACACCAACCTGGGGGTCGTCAGGGATGCGCACAGGTCAGGCCCACACCCCCTCAACTTTATAAAAGGCCCAATATCTCGGAAACCATTCAGATTCCCACCCCTAAACCATATATATTCTTGTTCCTTTTGATAAGACCCATTCAGTGACATCAACCTGGGAGTCCCCTGGATGCACCGGGGCCATGCCCCACCCCCTCCATTTGATAAAAGGCCCAATATCTCGGAAACCTTACAGATCCCCGCCCATAAACCATATATATGCTTGCTTCTTATGATAAGACACATTCATTGACACCAACCTGGGGGTCCTCAGAGACGCGCTGGGGCCTCGCCCCACCCCTCCACTTCAAAAAAGGCCATATATTTCAGAAACTGTTCAGATCCCCACCCCTAAACCATATATATTCTTGTTCATTATGATAAGACGCATTCAGTAACACCAACCTGGGGGTTCCCAGGGATATGCTGGGGCCATGCCCCACCCCCTCCATTTCATAATATCACAATATCTCGGAAACCCTACAGATGGCCACCCCTTAACCATATATAGTCTTGTTCCTTATGATAAGACACATTCATTGACACCAACCTGGGAGTCTCCCTGGGCCTTGCCCCACCCCTCCACTTCACATAAGTCCTTATATCTCAGAGAATGTTCTTAGCCCCACCCTAAACCATATATATTCATCTTTCTTATGATAAGGCGCATTCAGTGACACCAGCTTGGGAGTCCCCGGGGCACGCCCAGGCCATGCCACACCACTTTACTTCATTAAAAGCCATATATATCAGAAATAGTTCAGATCCCCACCCCTAAACCATATACTTGTTCCTTATGATAAGACTTGTTCAATCACACCAACCTGGAGGTCTCTTTGTGCTGAGGCAATGTGCCCCGTCCTTCCATTTCATAAAAGGCTTTATATTTCAGAAACCATTCAAATCCCCACCCCATAATCATATATGTTCTTGTTCCTTATTATTAGCACACCTACTGTAGCGGGGTCCGCAGGGGCCATTCCTATTTCATAAAAGGGCCTCAAATCTCTTAAACCGGTCAGATTCCCAGCACTGAACCATATATATACTTGGTCCTTATGATAAGACACATTTAGGGACAACAGTTTGGGCTTTCCTGGGATCAATAGGGCATGCCCCAACCCCTCAACTGTTAAAGAGGCCTTACAGATCCCCACTGCTAAACCATATATATTTTTGTTTCTTATGATAAGACACATTTAGTGATACCAACCAGGGCTCCATTGGGTCCATGCCCCACCCCCTCTACTTCATAAAAGGCCTAACTTTTCAGATGCTGAGTCCACATGGGTGCTCATTTGGACATGGGGGTTCATTTGGTGGATTAAAATGATATCATGTTAAAATACATGGCTGCCATTGGGCAGGATGGGCAGTGCCCACCTGAGCTCTGGTGAGCATAGTGGCCCATGGGCCTCTTGTTTTTATTTCTGCTCTAAAATATAGATGTGGGTACTCGTTAGAACCGCCTCGATGCGGTTCTAACGAGTACCCACATGTAAATTTTAGAGCAGAAATAAGAAAAATATCACATTTTTTCGGCATAAAATGTTCATTTTTTCGGTGATAAAGGTGGCAATGTATTTGTATAGGCGTCTTTGCGCAATGTGATTTTGCAATATGAAAAAGTCAACATCACATGCTGTACTTCATTTTGAGTTGAGCAGATGTTCAATTAACATTGAACTAAATTCTAGTATAATAGAATTCTCGCAAATGATATTAACTGCTATACCGGACAAAATAGTAAATCAACGTTAAAACAATTTACTTGTCATATATGATGACGACTTTTCCATTCGAATTGTTTTTGTTTTTGTTGATTTTTTTTAAGAATAAAGAACATTTTTCATGAATGTGATAAGTGTTACTGCAAAAAGAGATCCCTATAAATATTGCAAAAACCATTAAACACAAACTAATAGAAACTTACCAGTTAATCTGATAGGTTGTTTGTATTGGAGTTTAGTGAGTGAGTGAGTGTTTGAGTTTTACGTCCCACCAACAGCTAAGGTCATACGAAGACGGGACCTCGGTTTAAAGACTCATCCGAAAGTCTGGAGAAGCCCGGGATCGCTCCTGCGACCCCTGGTTAACAAGGCGAGTAGCGTAACCACTGCACCACGGAGACTTCTATGTATTGGAGTTTAACGGCCAAATCAACAATATTTTATGTAATTTTTGAGCCGGTCAGTTTACCTATCCACACTTTTCCTGTGCAGGCTTACTCTGAGTATACGTAAGCGTTTAACCAGTACAGTGCACATTCTTTCGCCAGAAACTGACAACTGCGTTTCTTGAATCAGCGGAAGGGAGAGAATGACCGTAGAAAAGATTTCATGATCAATCTCTATGAAGGAATGTTGCCGACCCCGGCAGGAATCGAACCCGCGTCCTTCTGATCACCAGTCAGACGCGCATCCAAATGAGCTACCGAGGTCGGCCGTTAACCTGATAGAGATATGATTATGAAGCTCCTAAATGTTTAAAATACGGGGTATTTAAGGAGTTACAGTATGAAATAAAAGTAAAGGCAATTCTCGGGAATCGATACGGTTACCTCACACCTCTCAGCAAAACTATTTCAAAATGTTGCAATTCCTTTCTACCACATACGATCGCTCAACCATGTAATGCCTATCGAATGGAGAAGATTCCTTGGTACTGCAAGGCACGACGTCTTCTGTGAGCCATGTTCACTTCACAGACTTGTAGGAAAATACCACTAAGGCTGACACGATTAATCGTATAATCGATTAATCAGTCGATAAATTCCACAAAAATGATTATCATTTCTGATTTGCTTTTAATCGATTACTTCATAGGTATAATTTACTACCCAAAGTTAAGCCTAAAATAGAGGGATGAGTGGCAAACAGGGCAGACCCTGATGAGACGTCGCATTCTGCGGCGTCTCATCTGGGTCTACACTGTTTGCGCAGGCCTGTCTGTTCAAATATACATATGGTAATGGGCAACATATGGTAAGGGTCATGCTTAGACAGAAAGCCAGACAGGTAAAATAATGACAAAAACCTTAGCGATTACTATTCGATTATCGATCGCAATGGCATGACTGATAATCGATTATATTTCAGCTCCGATTAGCCAGCCCTAAATACCACTATGTGTTGGAGTTATTTCATACAGTTATTTCTTGTCATTGTGGGTCGTTCGGTTTCAGATTTTTTCTTTGGATCACTGGTCTGGCCCTGAGCCTGTACTGCTTGCATGGGTATAGGCGTGCATCAGGTTGCTCTTTGGAGAAGTGTAGTTTGGGCTGATGCTGTGTGGGTATCTTATGCTGATATTTGTAGCAGTAGTCTATGTCCTGAAGTTTGGAACTTTTGTTATTATCTACTTAAACTAATATTTAAACTGGTAAAATTACAGGGTATGTCTTTGCTGCCATTTATTGTTAATAATAAGGTGGTGTGATGATGAGCTAAATAAATAACAACCTAAGGATTTCAATGATCTCATGGTTGATGAAACAGGTTCAGAATAGGTTTCTGTCTGGTCTGGACTTGTGCTGTTTGCCTTTATAGACATGGATCAGACTGATATTCGAGAGGTCTTATCTGTAGCTGTACACACAGTCTTCATATGCCCGGATATTTTGGACTTCTGTGGATTCATACTTGATTTAAGCTACAGTGATAACATTATAGTAACCACGTATTTATGTGTGGATGTCTCGTCAAATTGACACTACACTACTTGTCAAATAAACGCATAACTACTGGTCATATGACCAGCTGAAAACACTAACGTTCAGATTTAGTGTCAGGGTTGTACATTGTTTTCTCTAGTGGTAACTGTTTTCATTGGGCCATGCTCTTGTTCACAGGCATGTGACCAACTTTTCTGAGATATGTTTCCTTAGCATGTTTTGTTTTCATTTGTTGAATATTTTTACACATGCTCCAGTTGGAGATCTTTACAGTCAATGATAAAATCTTGAAATCCTGAAATGCTAAGATTTCTCTATTCGAGACAATAATGACACGTATGAAGGAAATTTACCTTTACAGAGACCCAAAACTGGGTCAGAATATTTCGGGGTCATAAAAGTTTTTGACAGAAAAGAGTTTATCAATTAACTTCGGGGATCAATAACTTTTCAACAAAATCATTAAAAAACATTGAACGGTACAACGTTAGGCCTTTATAACTTTTAAAAGTGGGTGTTTAAAGCTATTTGATTGGATGACTAACTTTTTGCACCGGTTGATTTCTTTGAACAAACCCAAAAATGGCCTTTTTGTACCCCGATAAGCGTACAAGTTACTATGGAAATGTCGCAGACGCGCCGTACCCAGGTCTAGTAAAGAGATACCCACTGGGTTCTCAGATGTCGCAGGGACTCACTCAAACGGCACACCACGGGTTCAATATCAAACTCTGCAACAAATATAAGGAAAACTATATTTATTTGGATGAAATGGATGACGTTATTGTTTGTACAACACAAACAAGCAATAGGCATGAATAGTCATGTCACATGTTAGTCCAACATCTGCACCATTTACTAAGTATGATAGTAAACACAACTAGAATGAATACACAAACAGAGTTGTCTCCCTTGCAGCTGTGAACTTGAGCTTTACACATGGACACTTATCTTCAAATATAAGCAAAATTACAAAATCTACATATTTCAAAATATGATGAGCTTATGAATGAATGATGAATAAATAAGATGCTGATACATACCTGCAACAAATTTAAGGAAAACTATATTTATTTGGATGAAATGGATGACGTTATTGTTTGTACAACACAAACAAGCAATAGGCATGAATAGTCATGTGACATGTTAGTCCAGGTTAACTGTAAACTCATAGTATACTACAGCAAAATACTATAGACCTACACTACAACTAACTAGCTATGCAGTTAACATTCCGCCTAAAGAATCATACTGGGACGAGCTATGAACCGGGCTATAGGATGAAGGGTCAGGGGACTCTAAAGGTATTGTTAGCCTATGACATATTTCCCCCCTTTATGGAATGTCGTCCCGACATTCATCAAACAAACAGGTATGGTCGAAATAATAATCAATACGTAATAATATAAAAACATAATCAATGCAGGCAAATGGATTCTATAATCCAGCAGTATGCCATGAACAGCAACAATTTGTTTCGGCAAAAACCTAAAACAGAAGATGAGTTTAACATAACTCTGTTCTCAAGCATGTACTGAAATGTAAGTTCATGAAACCACAGTCATGCCTAGGTTATGCCTGAAAATTAAAAAAAAAATAACAGGTTGACCTTGTTCTCTGGCAAGTGCTGAAAATGCAGTACACGGATTACGCATTTAAACAACAGCGCCTGCAATCTAAATAAAATTCATCATTACATTCAATATACTAGACAGCATAAAATGGACAGTAATTAAAAGTGAAACAACAATGTGACAAGAAATATCAGCAGCGCCCTCTGAAAGTTAAAATTTACTATTTATCAAATCAACAACCACAGGTTTATCATAGCCGAGGTGCTATGATGACATTGCATTATATGTCAAACAAAGCCATCTTTAAGCAGTTTGGTTGCTAATGCACTTTTCATAATGATGGTTTGTGTTACAACATTATACATTGACAAAGAAACAATACCACATGTTCATCTACAAAACAAAATTTCTAAATGACAGGGTACTGTATAGGTTGTTTCCATCATCTGTATCATTTGTGGACAAGTATGCTGCGCGCGCCACCTGCAAAAATGCTGATAAACTTCAACCTTCAACACGGTCACATTACTGTCCATAACCTAAATTAAAATCTGGTAAAACATGAGTTATGTACATCTGTAATGACATTAAAAAATGAGAATATATGCATCCATAATGGTAAGTATAAATGAGTATATACACACTGTCACGTGCTTACAAGTTCATAAAAATCCACCGGAAAGGTTAATGATTTATTCCAGGATCTATTACAGGATCCAGCTGTCAGAATTCAGCCAGGCAGGCTTTCTCCTCTGCCGAACAGGTCTGGCCGACCTTTCGTCGTCACTGGAGGTAAACGAGACCAATCCGGCTGGTGAGCTGTCTCTGGTTCGAGGTAGAAGACCACACTCCCCTGGTTTACGCCTCATCGGAATTTTGTACCTCTTTACCTGACTGTCAGAGGAGTGGCTATTGTCTGAAACACCTCCGTCATATTCAGAATTCGAAGAAGGAGGATTTGATTCATCTTCAGAAATCTGTATAGCATCCCCTTGTTGGGGAATATGACACGAAGGCGCTTCAGAAGGAACCTCGTCATCTTCGTCTTCCAGACAGGGCAGGCCCATAAAAGGCAGGAGGAAATTCCGATGAAGGAGCCTGATCTTCTTAGACCTCGAGTTCTGACGCTGAACCCTGTAAACTGGAATGTCAACGTTTGGCTGATCGATGACCACATAAGGATCCTTCTCCCACCGATCAGCTAGCTTGCACTTCCCTCTAACGCTAGCGTTCCTGACGAGCACCGGATCTCCAGGCCTCAGAACTGAACTCCTCGCTTGCTTATCATAATGAGCCTTGTGCTGAGAGGCAGTTCTCTTCGACTCTTCCTGTGCCTTATGATAAGCAAACCTGAGGCGGTCTTTCAACTTCCTAACATACTCGGTCTGAGAGGTAGAACTCAAAGTGTCTGTTGTCAGGCCTAGAAAAGCATCTATCGCCAATCTAGGGTGACGACCGAACATTAGGAAGTATGGTGAGTATCCGGTGCTGTCATGAAACGTCGCGTTATAGGCATGAACAAGAGTGGAAACGTGTGCCTTCCAATCACTTTTCTGGTTTTCTTCCAATGTCCCAAGCATCTTCAATAAGGTTTGATTAAACCTCTCCACCTGACCATTGCCCATGGGATGGTAGGGTGTTGTTCGGGATTTCTCTACTCTAGCGATCTCGCAAATCTCTTTGATCAACTTGGATTCAAAGTTTTGACCTTGATCGCTATGAAGTCGAGAGGGAAATCCGTAATGCACAATAAAGTGATCGAACAACACTCTAGCCGTCGTTTTAGCAGTTTGGTTCTTGGTGGGGATTGCTTGGGCATACCGGGAAAAGTGATCGGTGATGACCAATATGTTTTCAAAACCACCTTTGGATCTCTCTAGAGAGAGGTAGTCAAGGCACACGATTTCCATCGGTGAAGTCGATGTTATATTCACCAATTTACTCTTGTCAGTACCAGCTTTCCTTCTAACACAGCGCCCGCACGATTTGACCTTGTCTTTTATATATGTGTCCATGCCGGGCCAGAAAAACCTCTGCTTAACAAGTGAGGCTGTCCTGTCCCTGCCTTGATGGCCAAGATCATCATGCAGGGCTTGAAATGCGTCTTCTCGGAAAGCTGGCGGGAGAACGAGTTGAAGGAAATCCTGTCCGTTCAAAACGACCTTACGATGGAGAACGCCACTGGTGAGGAGCATTCTGTCCCATTCTTTGAGATATCTCCTGTCAAACGTTTGACTCAATTTCCGTTTTGAAGGAGCACGTGAACCTGCCTCAAGGTTACTTATAATAAATCCCAAAGAAGGGTCGTCCAGTTGAGCTTTTCTCCAATCTTTCATTGTAAGGCCGTTGGACTGAAGCAACTGCTCTGGAATCTCTTCGGAGGTCGGAGGTAGAGATCCTGTACCATCAGAGACAAGTATGCTATCAATCAACGGACACGTCTCAGCTGTAATTGACAGGGACAAGGCTTTCAAAACACCAGGACAAATCGTTCGCTCCTCTTCATTTGTTCCCTGGCGTCTTGACAGACCATCTGCGTCCGCATTCTTCCTACCACTCCTGTACTTTATTGTAAAGTCGTAGTCACTCAGAGCAGCCACCCAACGTTGTCCTGTAGCATCGAGTTTCGCTGTCGTGAGAATATATGTAAGTGGATTATTATCAGTAATCACACCAAACGAACTACCGTAAAGGTAGTCGTGAAATTTCTCACTGACAGCCCATTTTAATGCAAGAAACTCGAGCTTATGCGCCGGATAGTTTCTCTCAGATGGCTTCAAACTACGACTGGCATATGCAATCACTCTGTCTATTCCATCTTGCTTCTGATAGAGGACAGCACCCAAACCATTCATCGAGGCATCCGTATGTACGGTAAAAGGCAAGCTGTAGTTTGCATACGCCAACACAGGAGGGTTGGTAAGT
This sequence comes from Lucinisca nassula, assembly GCA_963580285.1. Classification (NCBI taxonomy): domain Eukaryota; kingdom Metazoa; phylum Mollusca; class Bivalvia; order Lucinida; family Lucinidae; genus Lucinisca; species Lucinisca nassula. The sequence goes on from OY757022.1 coordinate 53,482,364, forward strand.
TTGTCAATGATTTTATCAAAGCTGAGCTGTTGTTCCTCACCCCATTTAAATGGCACCTGCTTTTTAGCTGACTTCTTCCTGGCTTTGGGATTTGTCACATGCCCCACTAGGAGGTCATTTAACGGTCTCGCAATTGCGGCAAATCCCTGTATAAATTTTCGGTAATAGCCAGTGAAGCCGAGGAAGCATCGGACTTCCTTTATGCTTTTAGGAATGGGCCAAGACTTTACCGCTTCAATCTTGGCCGGGTCCGCATGAATGCCCTCTTCAGAGACGACATGTCCCAGGTAAGTGACTCGACTTTTAAAGAGCTCACATTTGGAAGGCTTGAGCTTTAGATTGTGCTCATTCAAGCGTTCAAAAACTGCCTGTAAACGCTCCATATGCTCCTCAAACGTAGAGGAAAAGATGATGATGTCATCGAGGTATATGAGACAATCTCGGAGATTTAGATCTCCCATACACCTCTCCATCAGCCTCTGGAACGTAGCAGGGGCATTACACAATCCAAAAGGCATCCTGTTACACTCATAAAAGCCGAGTGAACCCACCTGGAAGGCTGTCTTAGCCTTGTCCTTCTCTGTCAACTCTACTTGCCAGTATCCACTTTTTAAATCTAAAGTAGAAAAGTATTTGGCTCCGGCAAGTAGATGAAGAGTATCGTCTATGCGAGGTATGGCATGAGCGTCTTTTACTGTACGCTGATTCAGTTTCCGATAGTCTATACAGAAACGAATCGTGCCATCCTTCTTTCGGACGATAACAACATTTGAACTGAAGGGGCTCTTAGAGCTTCTTATAGCGCCGACCTCCAGCATCTCTTTAATGTGCTCTCTTACTTCCTGAAACAGTGCAGGTGGAATCCGTCTGTACGGTTCTTTAAATGGGGTCTCGTTCTCCAACTTTATCTCGTGTTCAACGAGATTAGTGCAACCCAGATCAGTGGGACCTTTTGAAAAGACGTTCTGCCACTTCTTGAGAAATTCTGTAACTGTATTTCTTTGTACAGCTGAAAGCTTGGCTCCGTCTAAATTTACTGCTGGTATGTCGGAGAAGTCCTGATCTGAAACTCTCTGTTGATTAACTTGAGTTTTCAGGCTAGAAGCTTTTAGATCTCTAGTCCCATTGTCAAATGGGAGGTTATCATTTTGAGCTGGAGATCTAAGCACTTTAACCTCGTGAAGCTGGCAGACGTTAGACTTTGAAGGTAGGGTCATGACCTTTGCTGACAAATTAAAAATTCTCACTGGAATCCGTGCGGTTGTTCCTGGTTTTTCTAGGGATACAATTCTTGGGCATACCCCAACCTTTGAATTGTTGCCTTTATCTAGTGGCTCAGTAATAGCCGATGTAACATTACTGGTCTTTCTCACAATGCATGTAACATCTTTTACTTCCATCGGTTGTAAGGTGAGTTTAGATGTTAACTTCACCACGCCAACTTGGTTGTTACAAACCGATGAAAATGCTGACTGCCACGAACTGGGTAACTCATTTTCGTTTGAGAGACTGTTTCTAAACTGCCTTATAACATTAGTTCCTATAATTATAGGTACTTTCGTATTATAGTCTGTGGTTGGTACCACTAACAATGGAACATCTACACTAGACTCCGAAAAGGGTAGTTTAATGTTAAGTTCCACATATCCTAAGTAAGGGAGCGTTCGACCGTCAGCCACTTTCACTTCTAGATCTATCTCCTCTAAACTATGCAACTCAGGCTTTGGGTTGATACTTTCTAAACAGTTTTCACTGATTGTGCTAATCATAGACCCAGTATCAATTAATGCTTTGGTTTCTAGACCGTCTACTATAATTTCACTTTCATTTTCTTTCCCTATCAACCTATTCAATAAATCTTGATTAGGGCTCTTAAGTGTTGCACCATTACTGCCTCCAATTTGCCCTACAATGGAGGCCTTTAATGGTTTAAAGGATCGCTTTTCACTTCCTTCTTTGTTGTGTTAGCATCTTCTTGCTGTGCTGGATCTTGAGTCTGCTGTGATTGATTAGTCTTATTAGGCTGGTTAAATTTCCTATAACGCCTATAAGAAAGAGATTTTTCTATTTTCTCTAATCTCCTTGACAGATCTTGCAGCAGTTTTGTTGTTCCAGTTTCGATCTGAATAGGTTGATGCTGAGGAGTATTTGCAGAAGTATCGGTCTTTTTCTCCTGTTTATACTGTAATGATTTCGAGACAGGAAATTCTGTAGCTTTCTTGTGAGTCTGAAGTTCTCGCTCTTCTGCTCTGACTTTACTTCTGAACTCTTCAAAGTCTGTGACTTTGTCAAAATAAACGCGGGTGGCGTTTTTGAGATCTAAACTGTATAGTGATCTCCAAAACTTGCTCCTAAGCATCTCATCTTTACGGTCTGAGGCAACGTCACCCTTTTCAACAGCTCTTTGTAAAATCTCCTCTATTCTCAATCCCCACATTGTAACGCTTTCATCTTCTTTTTGCGAAGCTGTGAAAAACTCTTGTAAGACACTTTGTCCGCTAGCTACATTTCCAAAGAGACTGTCAAGTTTCGATATAATAGTATTGCTACTAGCTAATGGATCCAGAGTTATTAAAGCTTTTCTCGCCTGGCCTTTCAAAGAATTTCTTATGGCCTGCGTAATAACATACTCTGGATAAATCTTGGACTTGAGCAGGCATTGAGTTTCAGCTTTCCAGTCCTCGAACGAACTCTCGTTCTTTGGTGTTGGCTCGATGCCTGAAAACGTAGTTAGTAACGGTTTCATGAAATGTGTGACTTCTGCTTTTGAAGAAACACTTTCCGCAGTTGCCTTGCGCCGCAGATTTTCTTCTTTATTAAGTAATTCCTCTTCTAAGTCCTTTAAATATTTCTCCTTTCTTTCTAACTCTTCTTTCTTTCTCAGGTACTCCAAATGGCTTTCACTGTCTTGTTCCTCTAATTGCAGTGTTAATTGCTGAAGTCTTTCCTCTTTTCTCTGTAACTCGGCTTCTTTCTTTGCCAGCTGTTCTTCGTAAGCTCTTGTCAATTGATCTTCTCTGAAATAAGTTTCTTTCTCCAATTCTTTCTGTTCCTCACATTCTCTTTGTGGGTGTTCTTTTTCTAAACTTCTTTTTACTACATATTCTCTTCTAAATCTTTCTTCATCAAGATCTCTGTTCCTCCAGTTATCTCTGGTAGTATGTAGTAATCTTTCTTGTTCTACTCTGGGGAGATCAGGTGCTTCTCTGATTACACTTGTATCCTCCTGATACCATGCTTGACGGCCCTCAAATTTGCTACTTTCTAGTATTGGCTTTGCACTTTGTCTGCACGCTATTCCTTCTTCTAGCCTTAGTTCTTGCTGGCGCATCCTTTCCATTCTCTCCTGCCGCTCTCTATCTTTTTCTCTATTCTCAAGTAACAGCAAATGAAGTCTTTCTTCCTCTAACTTCAGAGCTCTAACTCTTTCTTTTCTTGCTGATTCCCTCTGTATCTCTTGTTCTCTTGCTGTCAATGCTTTGAGCCTGTCTTCCATTTGCCTCTCAGCTATCTCTTTCTGCAGCCTTTCTTGCTTTAATCTCTCCTCTTCAATTAGCAACCGTTTTATTCTCTCCCTAATATCTCTTTCTTCTTCACCTATCAAAACATTAGCCTCTCCTTTATTAGAGTAGTCTCTTTCCCTCTTTAATGAATCTTGAACATTAAAAGGTTCAGTATTTATTCTCTCTGTATGTCTAGAGATGTCTTCTTCCGGAGTATGTGCCTTCAAACACTTCCCAGCAGAATGTGTTGTTCTTTCCATATACTGCGTATCTTGAATTGCGTCTCTCTCCTCTTGGCTAGGTGCTGTTCGAGATTTCAACTGTGTTTCTTCTCTTCTTGCTTCAATATCTGCGGTAAGGAAGCCTTCTCCTTTCAATCTATCCAATAACTGCTGGAATTTCTCTTCCTCTAAATGAACGTCGCTATCCCGTTTGTTCTCGGAATCCTGATTCTGGACACGATGCTCTTCATCAGCTGTCGTATTCAAAGCATCATCCACATACTCACTCATCGTTTCGTCAATCGTTACATAACTCCATTGTTCCTGTGGACTACGTGTACAACCAGCGTAGTTAAGTTTACCAACTTCCGATTGTGTCTCTGAGATATTTCTCGTTCTTGCTTCTCGTCCAGCGTTATCTATTTGTGTCCACGATTGTTCTACAAAGGAACGTGGGCGTGTCTCTGGTTGTGCCATAGAATCATCTCTTTTCTGTCGTGATTCGATGTCTGCACCCCGTGGAGCCAATGTCGCTAGCCTTATCCTTGATACACTTTCTAATGTTGTATCCCTCTCTCTCTGGGTTTGTGCATCTCTTCTCAACTGCGTAACCCTTTCTCTTTGACTATGTATGTCAAGAAGGAGCTGTCTTCTTTCTCTCTCAGCGGCCTGTCTCTCCCGCTCTAGATATCTTAACTCTCTGTCAGACATTTTTCCAATACAATGTCTAATCCAGTCTGTCTTATGGAAATTCAACTTTCAGTTTGTATCCTATAAGGCAGTTATAAGATTATGAAAATGAACCCCTTCGTTCTGAAATTCAATAATCTTTTGACACGGTTATGACACGTACTGGAATAGAACAGAATGAAACCCGAGTCTCTTTAATCCGCAATAAAGGTAATAAGAATTGACTGGTTTGTATAAGACTGACAAGAACTTGTCAACAAGAATGTGAAGTGCCTATCACAATACCAAACCAATAGAAATAAGCCTATTTACAACATTGTATAGGCTTCTCCACAGTGAAACAATAACACACGACTAGATTAAACACACCAGAACACTTATCTGATAACTCACAAAAGAAGATGCTGAGTCTGAAAAGTTTCCGATGGTGTGATACTCCCTGTACAGAGAAATTATGAAAGCACCCGAATGCGCACTGGGTTAAGTAATGCTGTAGTCTTTACAATAGTAAGTAGAAAATAAGGAGATAGGCGTATCTTTTACAACACTGGGAAAGTAATTTTACATAAGATACCAGTATAAAGCCTTCTCTTTACGTACCACTTCCCTCGGTGTGAAAGAGTTTCTCTTGAACAAATCTGGTATTTATAACACAGACACTTCTCAAAGTCAGTGTTTTACTGTGCACAGTATAAAACCATTTAACACAAATGGTACTCTTCAAACCTCGACGTACAAACTCCTACCACGTAGACAAAAAATACCGAACGCAAGTGAACACAGCACAGAACACACAATACGTATAACTTTCACGTCAGTGAGGTGTAGACAGCATATGGCAGTTGTTTGTTGTCAATACAGGCAACAGAAATGTATGACTGACAAACTGCCTCTGAACTAGATGTACCCTTATGCGTAGGTTAGAGACAGTTGCTTAGGGAAGCCGTACTCTTTCCCACACAGAGGATAGCTTTTAGTTCAAATCCCGCGATTTCTCACCAAAAAAAATCACGATACGCATGCCTGAGTTTAAGCTAGGGTGTATACCAAGTAAATAACTCCGACGCGTACTACCTGTAACGCAGTTTTTTTTTTTTTTTTTTTTTTTTGGGGGGGGGGCGGGGGTAGATCCACACCTCTCAGACCTGAAGATAACAAAAATGCCCAAAAACGAGAGAAAGAGAAAAAAAATATGTTGGCGAATGCAGAACTATTACTGTGGCGCCATTACTGCGCTTCGCAAACTTTCCTTCTTTCTCTTTGGGTTGGGGGGGGGGCAGATACTTACCTTTCAGACCAGACCTGCATATCCATCCAAAACGCTGCGAGAAATGGGAAAAAAATAATTGGACGAATGCACAACTATGATATCATGACTGCGCCGCCTCAGAACATATGTGCTTATATACTAAGCACCTTTCTGATATGCAGTCTTATCAAAATAATTGTGCAAACTCAGTATATAGACCTACCTGCGCAAATTGGCACACAAAAATCCGCGCAAAAATGTCTCGACGAATGCACAACTATAATATCATGACTGCGCCGCCTCAGAACATATGTGCTTACATACTAAGTACCTTTCTGTACCCCCCACACTGGCCACCATTGTCGCAGACGCGCCGTACCCAGGTCTAGTAAAGAGATACCCACTGGGTTCTCAGATGTCGCAGGGACTCACTCAAACGGCACACCACGGGTTCAATATCAAACTCTGCAACAAATATAAGGAAAACTATATTTATTTGGATGAAATGGATGACGTTATTGTTTGTACAACACAAACAAGCAATAGGCATGAATAGTCATGTCACATGTTAGTCCAACATCTGCACCATTTACTAAGTATGATAGTAAACACAACTAGAATGAATACACAAACAGAGTTGTCTCCCTTGCAGCTGTGAACTTGAGCTTTACACATGGACACTTATCTTCAAATATAAGCAAAATTACAAAATCTACATATTTCAAAATATGATGAGCTTATGAATGAATGATGAATAAATAAGATGCTGATACATACCTGCAACAAATATAAGGAAAACTATATTTATTTGGATGAAATGGATGACGTTATTGTTTGTACAACACAAACAAGCAATAGGCATGAATAGTCATGTGACATGTTAGTCCAGGTTAACTGTAAACTCATAGTATACTACAGCAAAATACTAAAGACCTACACTACAACTAACTAGCTATGCAGTTAACATTCCGCCTAAAGAATCATACTGGGACGAGCTATGAACCGGGCTATAGGATGAAGGGTCAGGGGACTCTAAAGGTATTGTTAGCCTATGACAGAAACAAAGTGTAACTGTAAAGGGGGATTCCCCTGACTCCGATCGCGGGGTTCTCTTCTACAGTTTATTACCTGGGTCCCGTCAAGCGATTTTGGTACTTATCGCCTATGCGAGCAGCGAAGGTTCAGGCGAGCCTGCGCATCCGCGCAGTCTCGCCAAAATCTTTGCTGCTCGCTCATACAAGCAGTGAATCAAGAGGAACGTTCAGACAGAAAGCCATATCCCTGGCCCCTCTGAATGGCTGGGCATGTGCAGTTAAAATTTGTCATGACGGAATGCTCGAAGACCCAAATTCGCTTGGCGGGGCTCACCTAATATACTATTCCTAATCAGGATTCTTTATGACGACAAATTCGCTGTGGCTATAACGGCAAATTGTGAGAGAACAAATACTCTTCTCCTGTATGAACCCGTTTAGACTGGTGATCTAGGATAATTATGAACATTCCCTACGGCCCCTTCAGAATGGTTTCATTTACTGTAAAATTCCCCCAAACTGGGACACCTTGAGGACTTGCCGTATTATCCTAAAGTTAGAACAATTTGTTTCACAGTCCAATAAGACGTCCAAAAAGTGAAAACGGAACAGGAAACAGTGTAGACCCCGATCATTCGATCCCATCTTAATCAGGGGCATGCTGGTCAAAACCAACAGTTAATGTTTCTTTAAAACTTTGATTTTTTGATATGCCAAATATGCTAATACCTTAGCTGAAAAAAGGTTAAAAGCTGCTCCCACTCCCTCAGCAAAAGTAGCACTATTAGATATTGTCTTTGCTAGAGCCGTTAACAACCTGACCACTGACGAGCTTGTTAAGTAACGATGTTTTGAACAACTGACCCTTGAGTTGTGCGAAAACTAGATTTTGATACGGTTGCTAAATTCTCAAGTACCAACTAAAGCACTGAGAGTACTGATGTGGGCGGGGACGAATTGGCAATTTACATATCACAAAGAGAAAAAGGTGTTCTCGTGCACATTGTTGTGATTGCGCTGAAAGTCATCGTTCTAACTTGACTTATTGTAACGGCTGTAACCTTCATGATCAGCTGGATCAGTCCGGTTTTATTAGGTTGGCGGTAATGTAACAAGCAGTGCATTAGTGTATTTTTGATTTGAGGTTAAACGTTCCTGTCAACACGTTATAAGTCATTTTGGAGACGTTGCTTAAAATTCTGTGGGACTTTTACCGGACAATGAGATGATATGAGATCTCACGTTCTGTCGCTAAATTAAACCACTAGGGTTTATATGCATGGACGGTTCAACTCGCACCACATTTCTAGCGCATGTTTGGAACTTATAAGCTGTATACCAGTACATGCGCGGTTTGTCTCAGCTCTGCGTGGAAGCATTATGCAGCCAATCTATTTCTTCAAACATCGATGGGCGGGGCGGAGTGTATATGTTTATGCGGCTTTTGATTACGTTCAGAGAGGTTGCCGTTAATACTAATTCAGGCAGCGCGTTCAATGTATCCACGAGTTTGTTACTGAAGCTGTTACTTCTAATTTTTAGCTGAGCTGTTCATTTGGTAAGTTAAAGACTGTTTCCTCTGGTTGGTCTTTATTATGCCTGTATCTACTTCATCTATTCCAGATCTGTACCGGCTTGTCTGTCCTTTCACGTCTACGTTCTAATGTTGGTTAACCTATAGATCGTTTGTTAGGGGTTTTCAAAGTCGAACATGAAAATTGACGCTTTGGCGATTCAACTCCAGAAGTCACGTGATGAGAAGACCATTCATTTGCGTCTAACAACATGTGCATTCGTAGGAGTTCGATGATTTGTTGTGTTAGCGACTTAAATTAGAATACGTTCAAAACCTCTAGTTTCTGTATTTAAAATTTCAAGAATATTGCTAGAATGCGAAGTTTAGCAGGTCATGTCCGGCCCGACGACCATTTTCTCGAGGCCTGGTTCAGTTAGCGCCTAAACTGTTTCAAGTTCTCCCCCGCCCCTCGGGGGTTGACGAAGTAGATTGGGCTGCATGATGTTCCACGCAAAGCTGAAACCGAGCGCACATGAGTACGGGTACTACGCTTAGAGGATCTAAGCCTGCCCAGGAAATGTGGTGGAAGTTGGACCGTCCATGCATATTAACCCTATTGGTTTCATTGGGCGGCAGGGCTTGAGAAGTCATTTCATCTCAATGTCGGGTAAAAGTCCCACAAAATTGGAAGCAACGTCTACAAAATGACCTATACAGTGTTGACGGGGACGTTAAACCTTAAAATCAATCAATAAAACAAACAAATAAACTGTGTCAAGCTTCGAACAGCGTAGCTCCAGATCCGTCGCCGCAGAATAAACGTTTATGCAAGGTGTATACTGTTTGCAAAAAAAAAAAAAAAAAACATTTTGTAAACGTCAAAACCCTGTCAGTCATGGGCTGTCATCAAAGGAATAGATTGGTCTCCTCATGTTGATTAAGCTCCCCTTCGCTACCGTCGCTATAAATAGATGCCAGCGTTAGTAGCTTTCTGCAGCGTAAAAATTAAGCTGTATCAGCTTACAACCTACCTTATGACAGGTACTTTTACAGAGGTTTTTATTATTATTATTATTATTAGTTCTTCATCTAAAGCAAACAGAAGTTATTTAAGATCTACATTAAATGCAAATAGTAATCATGGCTGATTTTGACGTTAACCACGGTACCTGATCGAACTACTTCAAAAAACAACGCAATGGGTAAAAACCGGAACGCTGCCAGACTGAGTTCGATCACACTTTGGTTAACCACGGTACCTGATCGAACTACTTAAAAAAAAAAACGCAATGGGTAAAAACCGGAACCAGATACAATGCTCTGTTCTTTTCGTTTCAGATGCTGTTATAACTGCCGACAACGACAAAATGAAAAAAAAAACAACGATAATTAAAAATAACAGAAAAAAAATGATAATAAAAAAAAAATAAATAAATAAATAAATGAAAAAAAAAAATATAAAAAAAAAAAATAAAATAAAAAATAAATTATATAAAAAAAATAATAATAATGATAATAAAATAATAATAATTATAATAAAGGCGAGGGACTTGTTACTGTGTTTGGGCGATTCGGTTGTGTTGGTATTTACATGTTAACTGTAGGATTTGGACAACGGTTTCCAGGGTCGCCTTTAGCCCTGGCCTCTCCTAGCATGTCAATGTTGTCACAACCGCGTACCCCAACACAGTATTTAGCTCAAACATACCGTGCTTCAATTGTGATTTGAAATGAAATTTCATTATAACCTATACCCACATACATACATACATACATACATACATACATACATACATACATACATACATACATACATACATACATACATACATACATACATACATACGCACTGAGTGACGGAGATGGAATATAATGTACATAAATTACACGGTATGTAAAAAAAATGGGGTCGGATAGGGGAGGAGGCGCCGACCAAAAAAAAAAAAAAAATGGCTGATTTGACGTGTAGCAGTACGATACATTTTCTCGCTACACAGCTTGGCCTTGCTTTAATACTATTGATATTTCCTGTGATTCTATTTATGCGCATGTGGCTCACGGCCTAATGCGTAGGAATTGAAATGTTTTGTTGCAGATAAAAGTATATCATATTCGCTAGATGTAGCGGATAAACACAGATTACAGTTTTAATATGCAATTCGTTCAAAAAATGAACAATTCACGACAGGTTTTTTTGCTTATCAATGGAAGTTTTGACCTATTTAATGCTCGGAGATAAACAGCCTTCTTGAGTTAATTTGGTATTAAGGTCAGCTGAGGTAATAAGCATAGTAATTCCTAATATACTTTCTACAAAATATGTGAATACCTTACTCATTTTGTTTGAGAATTTTAATTCATTGAAGTACTAATATACAGCTTATTTTCAAATATGGTAGTTTGATCAATATTTTCGTGATAATGTCGATGATAGTTCTGACCTATTTTTAACGCGCAGCGATACAAAATAGAAGTGAAGGCAATGATCATGAATCGTTACAATTAACCCACAGCTCCCATCAGAGACACCAAAGGGAAAGAAGCACAGGTATGAAACAACTAGACCCTAATTGAAACATCAATAGTGGAAAGCCAAAGGGCAGTTACTTTCCAACAAAATGGCCAAATAGCTATCCAAAACAAAATAATAAAAGCGATACACACTCAAAGACAAACCATAAGAAAAGTAAACCGCGACAGAAGAACCGCCTTGGAACGGTCAGTGAAACGAATTCCACTGGGAGTGGGGGTGCTTAAATCGATTTTACGTGGCCACAATCCTCGCCCTTATTTCCATCGCGATTTAGACAAATAATTTGTTCAGTCCGCATGAAAAACACAAGTGGAGGCAATGATCATGAATCGATACATTCAACCCACAGCTCCCATCAGAGACACCAAAGGGAAAGAAATACAAACAGGACAGACCTAATGGTAACATCAATAGCGGAAAGCCAAAAGGACAGTTGCTTTCCTACAAAATGGGCAATAGGCGATCGAAAATAAAATGATATAAGCAACACACACACCCAAAGACAAATTATAACAAAAATAAACCGCGACAGAAGAACCGCCTAGGAACAGTCAGCGGAAACGAATTCCACTGGGGGGGGGGGGGGTGCTTAAATCGATTTTACTTGGCCACAATCCTCGCCCTTACTTCCGTCGCGATTTAGACAAATAATTTGTTCAGTCCGCATGAAGGCCTTTCTAAGTTAATTTGGAAATAAGGCCACCTCAAATGGTGTAGTAAATTTTGGGGGCTATCGCCTCCAAAAAAACGATAAGACTTCATGTACACGACAGCATGGCAAATTGACATTTCACTATATCAGTGCAGCATCATATACGAAACGTTGGTTTTTGTATATCTACAGTGACGCCTGAACTAAAGTAGAAGTAAAACAAAGATCAGGAATTGATACAATTAACTTACTCCATCCATAAAAGACACCAAAGGGAAAGAAATACAAACATTAAGCGACCAGACCATAATGGAAACCTAAACAAAGGAAGTTTACATAAAGTGCACTTGAGACGTGCACGCCAAGTACACTGTTTGCATTAGAATTACAGTAAATTTGTGCACTTGACCTGTAGCTACTCTCAAGGGAGATGATACATAATACTCGTAGCATACACATAAACATACAAAAGGCAAAATATCAATAGGCCAAAATCGAAAACATGGACAACGCATTTCACTATTATACATAACATTGCTAAAACCACGACAGAGAGGGAGGGATAAGGTATTTTATGACTATCAGGGAGAAACAGAGTGCAGTCGAGCCCCAACAACTTAAGTAGCTTCTGAGCCATGAAAAAGAGTTGAGGGTATAAGGTACCATACCAATACATACAGCATTTTAACACATTTCCAAAATGGTTACTTTTCGGATGAAAATCTACCGTGATATACATCCCTTTTCCACTGCAATACAGGTCGCGGGCGCACATTAGAGGTTCTAACGAGCACTCACAACCCATGCCCCGGAGCAGAAACAAGAAAAATAATGCACACCCCGCGAACCACAGTTTATTTCTATATAAAGTGTGTTTCAGGTGGGGGTGTGGGTTGGGGGGCTCATTTCACAGACTTATACACTTAAGCCCAACCATAACGCCCAATAATGAAACATAATTAGAATCTCTCAAGAATATTTTACGTTTTTCTTATGAAATAAGGATGTGTTGTGCGTACTCATTAGTATCACCTGATTTTGGCGATTCTAATTGATAGACATAATATACCATTGGTAGATAAACTTAGGAAGACTTCTCTAAAATATGTAATTATAATGATATCTAAAGGCAATAGGTAAGAAACAAAAATGTTTGGTATAAAAAAGAATTCAACTAAAGCGTGGTAAACGGGCGATATTTGCTCACGTTTTGACGCTCCGCCGCATTATGTTAACCATTTTAGAAAAAAGAGCCTTACTGGCCAGTAATGGTAATATTAAAAGATTAAATAGAACCCTTGACAAAAATGGACAAATAAATAAATAAAAAATGTAAGGGAACATATCTGGAGTTCTTATACGTTATTTTAAAGTAACTATGTGTAAAACAGTGGTTTATACACATTCCAAGAGTCATCAAACCATGTTTGCTGTATGTGTTACAGAAGGCCAAGACAAGCTTTCTACGTTATATTGGTCGCCCAAACTTCATAAAAGACCATACAAAGCACGGGTTATTGCAAATGAAAGCTCTTGTACCACCACTGGACTTTTCAAACCATTAACTTCTTGTTTTACTGTCATCAAAAAGCGTATGATTAAATATTGCGACAAAGTCTTTGACATATCAGGGAGAAATCTGTTTTGGTGAATAAAAAATTCTAATGAAGTTTTAAATAAATTGAAACCCAGACGTTTTCGTGCTTCAAGTCTGTCTACTTATGATTTTTCCACCATTTGCACTACACTTCCTCACAATCTTATAAGAAAAAAAACTTAATGATTTAACTATATTGATATTTCATAGGGAAGACTCCCTCTATCTTGCGTGTAATGTAAGAAATGCTTTTTTCACTTCTGAAGAGCATAAAAATTATACTTTATGGTCATTTCAGACAGTGTGTAGCTCTCACCTTTCTGCTTGACAATATTTACATTAGATTCGGTACTAAATTATTTAGACAAGTTGTGGGTATTCCGATGGGTACAAATTGCGCAACCCTTGTTGCTGATCTGTTCTTGTTTTGTTATGAAAGAGACTTCATGATGTCCCTTTCCGTTGAAAACCAATCTGAAATCATTGAAGCCTTTAGCTCGACTTCTAGGTATTTCGATGATTTATTAAATATTGACAATATCTATTTCGATGGTCTGATCAGACAAATTTACCCCTTAGAACTTCAGTTAAATAAAGCAAATTCTTCACATACCGGGTCAGTTTCTTGCAAAATTTATGATAAACGCGATGATTTTGATTTTAAGATTGTAATTTTTTCTTTCTTGGATGGTGATGTTCCTGGTACGGCATACAATGGCCTTTATATTTCGCAATTAATTCAATTTGCCAGAGAGTTTAGTCAAGTAACTGACTTTAACACACGTAATAGATTGTTAACTGCTTACCTCTGAATCAGGGTTATCGGTATCATAAACTATGCAAAGCCTTTTCAAAATTTAATAGACGTCATTCCGATTTAATTTCAAAATTCAATGTTGGACTTAATATCTCTTCAGCAGCGAGGTCTATCGGAACCCGAATTTTATGATGACTTAGTATTTCAATTCAGAAAAAAATATATAAATGCAATGACTTCAGCACCCAATTTCGTAAACTCATTCTCCGATATAAAAAAGATAGGATACAACATGAAAGTTATACGACAAACTGCATGCATGGTAGTTAACTGTTGACAACTTTGTTTCCCTCTTTAATGGCACGTCGGTGGGTCAGGCCTCAGATTCTATGACGGTTCCAACGTAAAGGCTTACTGAGAATTAGAGAGTATCTAATTTTCTGTAATATTGGTTGGTACCTTATGATCTGTCTCAGGTCGGGCCTACCGAAGTCTAAGTGTTGGTCTTCTTTTGCTCCAGTATTTCTCTGATTTCTTGCTGCCAAGCCCTCACCGTTGTTTTATCTCTGTCGTTAGTCGATTTTTGTGTTCACGGAGATGTTGCAATGATCAGTTAGGAGACCTTCATGCGGACTGAACAAATTATTTGTCTAAATCGCGACGGAAATGAGGGCGAGGATTGTGGCCAGGTAAAATCGATTTAAGCCCCCGCAGTGGAATTCGTTTCACTGACCGTTCCAAGGCAGGTTTTCTGTTGCGGTTTATTTTTGTTATGGTTTGTCTTTGAGTGTGTGTATCGCTTGTTTTATTTTGTCTTGGATAGCCAATTGGCCATTTTGTGGGAAAGTGACTGTCCTTTTGGCTTTCCGCTATTGGTGTTTCCATTAGGGTCTAGTTGTTTCATGTCTGTGCTTCTTCCCCTTTGGCGTCTCTGTTTGGAGCTGTGGGTTAAATGTATCGATTCCTGATCATTGACCCCTCTTCTATTTTGATAGAAATAGCATCATGACAAACATTCTCTTTCATAAAGACTAATGAACAATGTTCTAAACTGTGGCCTGTACAGGGCAAACAAGGTTTTTAAGAAAATAGATCTGATGACCTAGTTTTTCATCCAACATACCCTTACTCAAATTTGACCAAGGTATAGTGAAGACAAACATTCTTATACAGTTTCACGAAGATTAAAGCGATAGTGTGGCCGCTTGTGGGTGAATAAGGTTTTAAATCAATTTGACCTAGTCATCTAGTCCTGTTGACCCAATATAACCCATGTTTAAACATGGACATGATATTTTCATGCCAAAGATTCTGGTGAAGTTTCATGAAGATTTAAGCGAAACTGTGGCCTCTAGAGGGTAAACAAGGGATTAAAGCAATTTGATCTAGTGATCTAGTTTTTTTTTATCTGTTATCTGACATGACACACAATCAAACGTGTCTTTGATGGGTGGAGTAAGTTAATTGTATCGATTCCTGATCTTTGTTATTCTTCTACTTTGACCAAGATTTTATGAAGACAAACATTCTGGAATAGGGTCTGGAATAGTGTCATGAAGATTGAAGCAAGACTGTGGCTTATACCGGGTATACAAGTTTTTAATGTAATTTGACATAGTCGCCTAGTGTTTGATCTGATTGAAGCAAAGCTGTGGCTTTTAGAGGCAAAACAATTTGATTTAGTGATCTAGATTGTGATATGACAAGACCCATAGTCAAACTTGACCAAGATATCATAAAGACAAACAACCTGTTAGAGTTTCATGAAGACTAAAGCAAACCTGTAGCTGTCTTTTGCTCCAGCATTTCAGTGGTTTCTTGCCGTCAAGTCGTCACCGTTGTTTCATCTCCGTGGGTGTTTGATTTTTGTGTTCACGGAGATGTTGCACTGATAAGTTAGGAGGTCTTCATGCGGACTGAACAAATTATTTGTCTTAATCGCTACGGAAGTAAGGGCGAGGATTGTGGGCACGTATAATCGATTTAAGCCCCCAGTGGGGTTCGTTTCCGCTGACTGTTCCAGGGCGGTTCTTCTGTCGCGGTTCATTTTTGTTATGGTTTGTCTTTGGGTGTTTGTGTCACTTATGTTATTTAATTTTGGATAGCCCGTTGGTCATTGCGTGGGAAAGTAACTGTCATTATTGCTTTCCACTGTTGGTGTTTCCATTAGGGTCTGTTGTTTCGTGTTTGTGTGTCTTTCCCTTTGGTGTCTCTGATGGGAGCTGTGGGTTGATTGTATCGATTCCTGATCATTGCTATCCACTTCTATTTTGCGGAGGGTAAACTAGGTTTTAAAGCCTAACCCAGTGACATAGATTTTGATCATTCGAACTTGACCAAGATATCCTCAAGTCAAACATTCCGGTACAGACTCCAAAAGAATAAAACAAAACTGTGGCCTTTAGAGGAAGAACAAGCTTAACAATTTGATCCAGTGCTGTAGTTTTTTATCCGACATGACCTACATTTAAACATTACCAACATTTCATCAGAACAAACATTCTAGTATAATATCATGAATAACAGAAGTGAAGGCAATGATCAGGAATCGATTCAATTTACCCGCACCTCCTATCAGAGACACCAAAGGGAAAAACACAGCCATTATATAACTAAACCCTAATGGAAACGTTAATAGCGAAAAGCCCAGCGGACAGTTACTTTCCCACAAAATGGCCAAATCGATATACAAAACAGAAAAATACAAGGTATACACATACTCAAAGACGACCATAACAAAATTAACCGCGAATGAAGAACCGCATTGGAATATTCAGTGAAAAGAATTTCACTTGGGGCTTAAATCGATTTTACGCGGCCGCAACCCTCGCCCTTGAGTCCGACACGATTTAGACAAATAAATTGTTCAGTGCGCACGAAGGCTTCCTTATCAGTGCAACGTATCCGAGAACACAAAAATCAAAGAACCATAGAGATGAAACAACGGTTAGGCTTCGACAGCAACAGACCACTAAAATGCTGGAGCAAAAGAAATTCAACAGTTAGACTCCGATGGGGCCAGCCAGAGACAGAGCAACAGGTACTGACCAACGTTACATAAGTAAGCATTTACGATGGAACAGTCATAAAATATGAGGCCTGAGTCAAACTTGTGGACTCAGAGGCTCAGCGAGGTTTTAACCCTTACGATGCTGAAAAAGCCTCACCTTAAAAGGTCGTCTGATTATGTCGTCTGCTAAACCTTCTTGCAATTTTTAAATATATTTTGCATACAGACAAACAGCGTGAACACCGAACAGAGTCTGATCTTGGTGCTTACTGTGGCACAAACAGTTTGGACACTGAATCTGCAGGTTGCATAAACGGTTATAATAATTTAGGAACTAGTGACTAATGCCTGATGAACAAACAAATAATAAATAAATAAATGTTTATTGCGTTAAACAAACAATTATAAACAAATAAAATATTATAGTTTCCATACAGAAAAAGTAGTGGAGAGAGAGAGAGAGAGAGAGAGAGAGAGAGAGAGAGAGAGAGAGAGAGAGAGAGAGAGAGAGAGAGAGAACAGGAGAGAGAGAGAGAGAGAGAGAGAGAGAGAGAGAGAGAGAGAGATTACCTGTCAAACTGTGTTGCCTTGTTGTCATGATGAATTCTATAACGTATACTGGTTACTGTCCGTCTTTTAATATAAGCCTGCCCATTTTGACAGGAGCTACTCCATAACAATTAGAATGACAATCCAAAAGTGTTTTTTTTTTTTTTAAATCTGTGAAAATTGATAACAATGATCTCTTTATCATTTTGAATCTCTTAATGGGAAAAAGTGATTAGTAACGACTGGTTATTTATTGGGTTTCATTTTTTTTTTTTTTTTTTTTTTTGTTGTAATATTAGCGACTTAAGTACAACTAAAGTCACAAGAACGTTTCTTAAACATGAAAGTTAACTTATTTTCATGCTTGATGATTGAGGTGATGCTGATGATGATTACGTGTTTAACGACGCGTCAAACCTCTTTGTGGGTCATACGCGTCAATCGGTTAATGATCAAAAGGTACATAGCATTATGAGGATATTAAAAGTAAAAAAAGTTAGAATGATGATGCCTTAAATATGTTCTATAAAAGGGTTATCTTTGGAAGCAAGGAATGCACCACAGAACTGGAAAATATGAAGTGTGCATGTTTTCTGGGCCAGACTAGCTTGTTTCGGCCAATTAGGCCTCATCAGTGACCCTCACGTATTTTCAAAATTCCACAATGGAATCAATGATCCCAAAGGACAAGAAAATACAAACTACACTATGATGTAGGGCAGGGAGACGTTTTACGGCCTCCACACATTCCTAGACACCAGCTGTAGTGACGTTAAATATGTTCTATAAAAGGGTTATCCTTTGGAAACAAGGAATACATCGCAGAAATGGAAAAATCTGAAAAGATTAAATCTTATGAAAAAGTCAATTTTTTAAGAATAAGCTTATATTATCAACAGCTACATCTTCAAACAATTGCTGCAATGTGTTAGTTTTCAAGTATAAGTTACGGGACGGTGAACAATCCACACAGTCACTTAAGATCTTAAGATATATTGAACAGTGAAATGCTGATCGCAGCCTACAAGGCTGATCATCACCATTTAAAATATAAGAATGAGTAACTCTAGTATGGCCAATGCGCAGTTGCGTTAATACTACATCCTTTTTCCTGGAAAATAGAAGTGAAGGCAATGATCAGGGATCGGTACAATTAACCCACAGCTCCCATTAGAGACACAAAAGGGACAGAAACACAAACATGAAACAACAGACCCTAATAGAAACATGAATAGCGGAAAGCCAAAAGGACAGTTGCTTTCCAGCAAAATAGCCAATTGGCCATTCCTGATCATTGCCTTCACGTCTGTTTATTCATTTTCCATTTGTGATTACAGTCTGTATCTGGTTCGTTTGCACTCTCAATCATAACTGGGAAGTGATCACTTCCACACAGATCATCACATACAGACCTGTCATAGTCTACGAAAATAGATGGATGACACAAAGAGAGAGCTGAAGAATACAAAGGGCCTGTTGCAGAATGAAGGTAAGTATATGATTTGACGTTCATCACGAAAAGGCCATTCTTTGCAATAAACTATTCAATAAGTGCTCCTCTATTATTATTATCTTTACATCCCCAAAGAGTGTTGTGACCAACTAAAAGTATGATACATGCAGCTGACTCAGCAACGACCGAGTTGTTCAGGATTTAAGGAAAACGAAGGGGTACACTGAAAAAATATTAGTTTCTTTGTCCAGAGAAACCGAGACTGCGACAGCTTGTACTTCTGTTTTTAATTTGATCTCTCTTTGTGGTAAACAAGATTTAACAAACATTGAACTGCCACCGGATGGTCTGTTGCCATCAGAATATATATAGTTATATAAATTGAAACTCCTGAAATCGATGCTGTCATCATGTTTTAAGAAAGTTTCTTTTACACAAAAAAGATGTGATTAATAAAGAAATAAGTAATAAGAGTTCAATATAATTTGATTTAGGGCTTCGAGATTTTCCATTGTATTATTTTGTGTTTTGGATCCATTTTATGGAGAGATATTTACATGACTAGAAACTAATGCGTCGTTATCGACGAATTAACCTACTTTGAAATTGGATATCCCTGTTATTCTGTTACCCTTGCGAGGACTGGTTGGAATATCCTGAGCATCCATTAATTTCTCCTCCTCCTCGTCAAGAGGTATTTGCGAGCAATATAATCTGATCGGATCTTCAGAATCCTTACTGGTTCGACCTCAGTCGAATTTCTCTTTCACATGCGGCGCCGGTTTGGGTTCGGCCACTGTCGAACGATCCGGAGCAACCTGAAATGCGCCATTTGACAAATTCGTTGAACGTGGTGATGCTGGAGCGGATTTACTACATGCACCAGTTTATTTTAGTTCGGTAATGTACGATTTATCTGTACTAGTCTGCGTTGCATTGTGACTTTTACACCAGCACCCTTTGTGATTCTGGCGTAACTGGTGACTTATGTTTTGTACCGCTCTTCAGCAATGTTCCGCGCTTCTGGGAATGATACAGAGTTTTGGTATATTTTCATGTTTAAAGTGCCCAGTAGCACACTGCAAGTAAAACACACCTTGACAGAAATTAAGCTGTTTGAATCAATTAACTGAAGTACATGTTCATTAAGTATGTTGATCGCAGGTCATGTAAAGGTTAAATGGAAGTACAAACCATAAGAAAAGCCATTTAAATCAGCAATCAATATAAATAATTATCTCTTATAAAAATGTTTGTTTGTTCTTGCCAGCTTAATAGTCTACTATCCTGAAATTCGTTAACCGTTATCTCGCTGAATACGACGAACTACAACTTTGCGATACCCCCCGCCTATCGGGGCTTAAAGCAATAGATGGGCTGCACGATGCTTTCATACAGAGCTGAAACCGACCCGCACACGAGTATTTGTAAACCGCTTAGAGGATCTAAGCCTGCCCAGGCAATGCGGTGCGAGTTGGCCCGTCCATGCTTATAACCTCTATTGGTTTCATTGGGGGCAGGGCTTGAGCTGCCATTTCATCTCAGTGTCGGGTAAAAGTTCCACAAAATTGGAAGCAACGTCTCCAATATGAATTTTACAGTGTTGACGGAGATGTTAAAGCTCAAATCAAACAAACAAAATCAAACAAACAACTTTGCGAACAGTGTAGATCAAGATCAGATTATTTACAAAGAAGCCATCTGATCAGGATCTATGCTGTTTTATATCGTTAGTGAATTGCATGAATGCATTATATTAAGCGATTTGGTGAATAGATATCTAGAAATGGGGATGGTTAAATTAATTTATTCGGCGGGTTAAGGGCTACAATTATCATTTTGAAATTATGGCATACAACATTTTGTCATTTGCATCAACATGATGAAATATATAATAAATAAAATAAACAGATAACAAATTAATTAGCATATTCGTTCTTCTGTTCTAATCCCTATGTACTATAGCTGTTGGGACTTCTAGGCAACTAGGAGTTAACAAAAGTAAACTTTCAAGTTAACAAAAGCGGGAAATGGAGTTGACAAGCAGTTAACTCCTTGTCTGAATGTAGTTGACTTGTAGTGCACCAGGGTGTCAAGAATCGTCTGACAGTGTAGTGAACGGTACTGTATTTTCTTCCAGTGAATAAGAAAAATCAACACGGATTCCGTAAAATGTCCCTGAACACACCTGACATGTACTTGGTTCCACTTTTGAAGACGTCAAGGATGCTATTTCAGAGTAACTTGAAGCGCGAGATGTAAGATTCTTCTGAGAAAGCATTCCAAAAAATACAGATAATGATGCCCCAGAAAACTAAAATCAAAGATTACAGCCTACCAATGGAAACAAGAGGTAGAGTAACTAACAATGAAGAAAACAAAACATTACGAAAACATGCCTATATAATTTTGACCCCCTTGAACCCCACTTTTATAAAGTAAAACTGGGGTTTCCATGGGTATACCTTATTTTTCTTATTTCTGCTCTAAAATATAGATTGAGGGTACTCGTTAGAACCGCCTCAATGAGGCGGTTCTAACGAGTGCCCACAATCTATTTTTTGAGCAGAAATAAGAAAAATATCACAATTTTTCATCATAAAATTTTCATTTTTTCGGCGATAAAGGTGACAATGTATTTGTATAAGAGTGTTTGCGTAATGAAAATCATAAACAACACAGCAACCAGCTGCCCCTTCCCAACAAGAGGTGATCAAGGTGCAAAGGCACAATTTATGAAAATTAAATAAATAATAATAATAATAAGCCACCATAAGAGCTCCGTCGGAACATGCGATAAAACCACTTTTAACCCCCCCCCCCCCCCCCCCCCCCCCCGCTTGAAGAAATATATGGGCTACATGATGCTGCCACGCAGAGCTGAATCCGACCCGAATACGAGTACTGGTAAACCGCTTAGAGGATCTAAGCCTGCCCAGGCAAAGCGGTTTGAGTGTTGGACCGTTCATGCTTATAAACCCTTTTGGTTTCATTGGGCGACAGGGCTTGAGATGTCATTTCATCTCGATGCCGGGTAAAAGTCCCACAAAATTGGAAGCAACGACTCAAATTTGACCTTTACCGTGTTTACGGGGACGTTAAACCTCAAATCAAACAAACAAACAAAATAAACAACATGAGAACCACCGCCTTAAGCTTAAATCGATTCTATTGCCCAAACTTCATTCTATATTCTAATATTTAACTCTTGTCCTGCTGAACCCAGATATGTCTTATCTTTCAAACAATGAAGTTCCAGATCAGATAGCTTCAGGAGAAGCCATCTGATCAGGATCTACATTGTTTGTCATTCAGATTGTTAATGTGTTGCAATAATTTGCATCAAGTGACCTATACTACCTTCTACTGACCTAAGAGCTCCGTCGGAACATGCGAAAAAGCCACTTTTAAAATAACCTCCCCCCCCCCCCCAGCCCATCGGGGCTTGAAGAAATATATGGGCTGCGTGATGCTTCCACGCAGAGCTGAATCCGACCCGAACACGAGTACTGGTAAACCGCTTAGAGGATCTAAGCCTGCCCAGGCAAAGCGGTTTGAGTGTCGGACCGTCCATGCTTATAAACCCTATTGGTTTCATTGGGCAACAGGGCTTGAGAAGTCATTTCATGTCAGTGTCGGGTAAAAGTCCCACAAAGTTGGAAGCAACGTCTCCAAAATGACCTTTACAGTGTTGACGGGGACGTTAAACCTCAAATCAAACAAAACAAACAAAAAAATAAACAACATTCGAACCACCGCCTTAGGACGGTCCGTAGCGCGAACCACTTAAGCTTAAAACGATTCTATGGCCCAAACTTCACTCTGGGTTCTAATATTTAACCCTTGTCCCGCTGAACCCAGATATGTCATCTTTCAAACAATGTAGTTCCAGATCAGATGGCATCTGAAGAAGCCATCTGATCAGGATCTACATTTTTGTTTGTCATTCAGATTATTAATTTGTTGCAATAATTTGCATCGAGTAATCTGATTGGTTGATAATCGGTAGTGGGTGTGGCATATTTAAATATTCAGCAGGGCACGGTTAAAACACACAAAAAGTTGGTCCACCTGAAACTAACATGAATATCCGTCTGTAGGCTCAGTGCACTGAACATTACGCAAACACGCCTATACAAATA
Source organism: Lucinisca nassula (assembly GCA_963580285.1). Lineage (NCBI taxonomy): Eukaryota > Metazoa > Mollusca > Bivalvia > Lucinida > Lucinidae > Lucinisca > Lucinisca nassula. The sequence goes on from OY757022.1 coordinate 53,505,270, forward strand.
CATTGCCACCTTTATCGCCGACAAAATGAAAATTTTATGATGAAAAATTGTGATATTTTTCTTATTTCTGCTCAAAATATAGATTGTGGGCAATCGTTAGAACCGCCTCATCGAGGCGGTTCTAACGAGTACCCACAATCTATATTTTAGAGCAGAAATAAGAAAAATAAGGTATACCCCCGGAAACCCCAGTTTTACCATATAAAAGTGGGGTTCAAGGGGGTCAAAATTATATAGGCGTGTTTTCGTGCTGAGTGCACTGAAATAATGCATGAACTCCCCGCTCCAAGCGAGGCCAATAAGTTTTTGAAGCGCCTTTGTAACAACTAAAGATATTGGTCCACATGGATCATTTATATCTTTTAAGATCATTCTGTCGTTTGTTTTCAATTACCTTCAAGTTGATTTATTTTCATTTGTTTGGTGTTCATTTTGAAGTTGGCATAATAAAGGACAGTCTGTAAACATCTCAGCGGTGCCAGCAGTATCGGCAGAATCAGAATTATTTTAATGGGAAAGATCAATTTTTCTACTGCATATCCATTTCTATTATAGGCATTACCAGTATGTGTATAATTTATTCTGGTATTAATACTAATACCGGAAAGATTGATACGTCTTAACATACCATGAATACATTAACTTCATTCAAGCTGTCAATGGCTAAAAACTTTTCTGCCCGTGATGTATTTATCATTAGAAAACAGCAAAGCTGCAGACAAGCCTAAAACCCCCGCGTAGTCTGATAAGCCTGTTTAGGGTTTAGGGGGTAAACATTATTTTCCTTATAATCACGAAAACATGCCTATATAATTTTGACCCCCTTGAACCCATCTTTTATATAGTAAAACTGGGGTTTCCGGGGGTATACCATATTTTTCTTATTTCTGCTCTAACATATAGATTGTGGGTACTCGTTAGAACCGCCTCGATGAGGCGGTTCTAACGAGTGCCCGCAATCTATATGTTGAGCAGAAATAAGAAAAATATCACAATTTTTCATCTTAAAATTTTCTTTTTTTCGGCGATAAAGGTGGCAATGTATTTGTATAGGCATGTTTGCGTAATGTTTCTGCTCCTAGACATAGGCTGTGGGTACTCGATAGAACCGCATCAACGAGGCGGTTCTAACGAGCAACCAAAACCTATGTTTGGAGTGTAAAGAAGAAAAACATTACACATTTTCATCAGAAAAATTACCTTTTTTGAGGTTTGAAAAATGCACATTATCATACGGATATTTTATCGTAATGTATTTATCACCCAAAATATATTCTTGGTGCTCTTTATGACCACCTAAGTAAAGCAGCTTTTTAGGACAACTGCCACTATATGTTTTTGAGCCCAAATAAGCCAGATGGTAGACATAGGCTGTGGGTACTCGATAGAACCGCATCAATGAGGCGGTTCTAACGAGCAACCAAAACCTATGTTTGGAGTGTAAAGAAGAAAAACATTACACATTTTCATCAGAAAAATTACCTTTTTTGAGGTTTGAAAAATGCACATTATCATACGGATATTTTATCGTAATGTATTTATCACCCAAAATATATTCTTGGTGCTCTTTATGACCACCTAAGTAAAGCAGCTTTTTAGGACAACTGCCACTATATGTTTTTGAGCCCAAATAAGCCAGATGGTAGACATAGGCTGTGGGTACTCGATAGAACCGCATCAACGAGGCGGTTCTAACGAGCAACCAAAACCTATGTTTGGAGTGTAAAGAAGAAAAACATTACACATTTTCATCAGAAAAATTACCTTTTTTGAGGTTTGAAAAATGCACATTATCATACGGATATTTTATCGTAATGCATTTATCACCCAAAATATATTCTTGGTGCTCTTTATGACCACCTAAGTAAAGCAGCTTTTTAGGACAACTGCCACTATATGTTTTTGAGCCCAAATAAGCCAGATGGTGGATACCGCAGTGATCCCTACTCCCGGTATAAACTCGGGGTTACACGTCTACGATTGCTAATTTCAAGGAATTTATAAGCTTCTGTAAGGAGAAATGCATTCTGTCGAATTTTGATGTTAGTTTGTACTAATTTATTTTAGTTCGATTGCGACGGAAGCTTCAAGCTTATTTAATCGCTCTCGAACACTCATTCCGGATGTTTTCACGCGCGCGAGAGAGAGGTAGTGCCTTGCACCACTGCTACCCATTTACACCTGGGTAGAGTGAGGCGGTGTCATTATGGGGCTGCCAAGGACACACCTCGATACCGGGTGCCGGATTCGAACGCACAACCTCTCAATGATGAGTCGAACACGTTAACCACTGCGCTATCGAGGATGACGTTTTCATGTTAATCCCTCTCCGACCATGTCCAATACCCTGCCTGTCGTCTTTCTTCGTGGCACATCATGTTAACAAGTACGTGATATGAAGACCCCCTAAACCCTACTTTATATAGACAAAACTAGGGTTTACGGGGGTATACATTATTTTTCTTATTTCTGCTCCAAGACATAGGTTGTGGCTACTCGTTAGAACCGCCTCAATGAGGCGGTTCTAACGAGCACACATAACCTATGTTTTGAGCATTTATAAGAAAAATATCACGGATTTTGATCAGAAAATAAGCCAATTTGGAGATGTGACTAGTGAGGTCAGCCTATTTATCATAGAGTTACACTCTACTTGATTTGCAAAAATTGCTTACCCTGTCATCACCATGTCCTTCCATTAATCTTCAGTAAAGGTTGGCACTTCCTGAAACTTTGAATCTGTTAGCTCAGGTGAGCGATACAGGACCAGCTTGGTCCTCTTGTTTTAGTTCGGCAATGTACGATTTAGTAGTACTAGTCTGCGTTGCATTGTGACTTTTACACCAGCACCCTTTGCGATTCTGGTGTAACTGGTGACTTATGTTTTGTACCGCTCTTCAGCAATGTTCCGCGCTTCTGGGAATGATACAGAGTTTTGATATATTTTCATGTTTAAAGTGCCCAGTAGCACACTCCAAGTAAAACACACCTTGACAGAAATTAAGCTGTTTGAATCAATTAACTGAAGTACCTGTTCATTAAGTATGTTGTTCGCAGGTCATGTAAAGGTTAAATGTTGTTCGCAGGTCATGTAAAGGTTAAATGTAAGTACAAACCATAAGAAAGGAATTTAAGTCAGCAATAAATATAAATAAATATCTCTTATAAAAATGTGTGTTTGTTCATGCCAGCTTTATAGTCTACTGTCCTGAAATTCGTTAACCGTTATCTCGCTGAATACGACAAACTACATCGGGGCTTGAAGAAATAGATGGACTGCACGATGCTTCAATACAGAGCTGAAACCCGCACACGAGTACTGGTAACCCGCTTAGAGGATCTAAGCCTGCCCACGCAATGCGGTGCGAGTCGGCCCGTCCATGCTTATAAACCCTATTGGTCTCATTGGGGGCAGGGCTTGAGCTGTCATTTCATCTCAGTGTCGGGTAAAAGTCCCACAAAATTGGAAGCAACGTCTCCACAATGAATTTTACGGTGTTTACGGGGATGTTAAACCTCAAATCAAACAAACAAAATCAAACAAACAACTTTGCGAACAGTGTAGATCCAGATCAGATTATTTATAAAGAAGCCATCTGATCAGGATCTAGGCCGTTTTAAATCGTTAGTGAATTGCATGAATGCATCATACTAAACGATTTGATTGGTTGATATCTAGAAATGGGGATGGTTAAATTAATTTATTCTGCGGGATAAGGGCTACACTTATTATTTTGAAATTATAGGATATAACATTTTGCCCGTATATGTCATTTGCATCAACATGATGAAAGAAATAATAAATAAAATAAACAGATAACAAATTAATTAGCATATTCGTTCTCCTGTTCTTATCCCTAAACGTTCAAGTTAACAAAAGCGGGAAATGGAGTTGACTAGTAGTTAACTCATTGTCTGAATTTAGTTGACTTGTAGTGCACCAGGGTGTCAAGAATCGTCTGACATTGTAGTGAACGGTACTGTATTTTTGCTTCATGTGAATAAGAAAAATCAGCACGGATTCCGTAAAATGTCCCTGAACACACTTGACATTTACTTGGTTCCACTTTTGGATACGTCAAGGATGCTTTTTTACGGTATCTTGAAGCGCGAGATGAAAGAGATTCTTCCAAGAAGGCATTCCAAAAAAATACAGATAATGATGCCCCAGAAAACTAAAATCAAAGATTACAGTCTACCAATGGAAACAAGAGGTAGAGTAACTATTAATGAGGAAAACAAAACATCATGAAAACATGCCTACATAATTTTGACCCCCTTGAACCCCATTTTTATATAGTAAAACTGGGGTTTCCAGGGGTATACCTTAGTTTCCTTATTTCTGCTCTAAAATATAGATTGTGGGTACTCGTTAGAACCGCCTCGATGAGGCGGTTCTAACGAGTACCCACAATCTATATTTTGAGCAGAAATAAGAAAAATATCACAAATTTTCATCATAAAATTTTCATTTTTTCGGCGATAAAGGTGGCAATGTATTTGTATAGGCGTGTTTGCGTAATGAAAATCACAAACAGCACAGCAACCAGGTGCCCCTTCCCTACAAGAGGTGATCAAGGTGCAAAGGCACAATTAATGAAAATTAAATAAATAATAATAATACGCCACCATAAGAGCTCCGTCGGAACATGCGACAAAGCCACTTTAAAAATAACCCCCACGCCCATCGGGGCTTGAAGAAATATATGGGCTGCATGATGCTTCCACGCAGAGCTGAATCCGACCCGAACACGAGTACTGGTAAACCGCTTAGAGGATCTAAGCCTGCCCAGGCAAAGCGGTTTGAGTGTCGGACCGTCCATGCTTATAAACCCTACTGGTTTCATTGGGCGACAGGGCTTGAGATGTCATTTCATCTCAATGTCGGGTAAAAGTCCCACAAAATTGGAAGCAACGTCTCCAAAATGACCTTTACAGTGTTGACGGGGACCTTAAACCTCAAATCAAACAAACAAACACACAAAATAAACAACATGAGAACCACCGCCTTTGGACGGTCAGTAGGGAGAACCACTTAAGCCCAAGCTTAAATCGATTCTATGAGCCAAAACTGCATTTTCGGTTCTAATATTTAACCCTTGTCCTGCTGAACCCAAATATGTCTTATCTTTTAAACATTCAAGTTCCAGATTAGCTGGCTTCAGAAGAAGCCATCTGATCAGGATCTACATTGTTTGTCATTCAGACTGTTAATTTGTTGCAATAATTTGCATCAAGTAATCTGATTGGTTGATAATCAGTAGTGGGTGTGGCATATTTAAATATTCAGCAGGACAAGGTTTAAACACACAAAATAGTTGGTCCACCTGAAACTAACATGAATATCCGAAAATAAGAAAAATAAGGTATACCCCCGGAAACCCCAGTTTTACAATATAAAAGTGGGGTTCAAGGGGGTCAAAATTATATAGGTATTTTTTTGTGATGAGTGCACTGAAATAGTGCATGAACGCCGCGCTCCAAGCGAGACCAATACGTTTTTGGAGCGTTTTAGTAACAACAAAAGATATTGATCCACATGGATCATCTATATCTTTTAAGATCATTCTGTCGTTTGTTTTCAATTACCTTCAAGTTGATTTATTTTCATTGTTTGGTGTTCATTTTGAAGTTGGGAGAATAAAGGACAGCCTGTAAACATCTCAGCGGTGCCAGCAGTATCGGCAGTATCAGAATTATTTTAATGGGAAAGATCAATTTTTCTACTGCATATCCAATTCTATTATAGGCATTATCAGTATGTATATAATTTATTCTGGTATTAATACTAATACCGGAAAGATTGATACGTCTTAACATACCATGAATACATTAACTTTATTCTAGCTGTCCATGACTAAAACCTTTGCTGTCCGTGATGTATTTATCATTAGCGGACAGCAAAGCTGCAGACAAGCCTAAGAACCCCGCGTAGTTTGATAAGCCTGTTTAGGGTTTAGGGGGTAAACATTATTTCCCTTATTTCTGCTCCTAGACAAACGCTGTGGGTACTCGTAAGAACCGCCTCAACGAGGCGGTTATAACGAGCACCCGAAACCTATGTTTGGGGTGTAAATAAGAAATATATAACACATTTTCATGAAAATTACCTTTTTTGAGGTTTGAAAAATGCACATTATCACATGGATATGTTTTCGTTATGTATTTATCATTCAAAATATATTCTTGGTGCTCGTTATGACCACCTAAGTATAGCAGCTTTTTAGCACTACTGCCGCAATATGTTTTGGAGCCCAAATAAGCTAGAGGGTGGATACCGCATTGATCTCACCTCCCGGTATAAACTCGGGGTTACACGTCTAAGATTGCTTATTCCAAGATATTTATGAGCTTCTGTAAGGAGAAATTCATTCTGTCGAAATTTGATGTTGTTTGTACTAATATATTTTAGTTCGATTGCGACGGAAGATTCAAACTTATTTAATCGCTCTCGAACACTCATTCCGGATGTTTTCACGCGCGCGAGAGAGAGGCAGTGACTTACACCACTGCTACCCATTTACACCTGGGTAGAGTGAGCAGTGTCATTGCGTGTCTTGCCCAAGGACACACCCCGATACCGGGTGCCGGATTCGAACGCACAGCCTCTCGGTCATGAGTCGAACACGTTAACCACTGCACTATCGACGCTGACGTTTTCATGTTAATCCCTCTCCGACCATGTCCAATACCCTGCCTGTCGTCTTGCTTCGTGGCACATCACGTAAACAAGTCCGTGATATGAAGACCCCCTTAACCCTACTTTATATTGACAAAACTGGGGTTTACGGGGGTATACAATATTTTTCTTATTTCTGCTCCAAGACATAGGTTGTGGCTACTCGTTAGAACCGCCTCAATGAGGCTGTTCTAACGAGCACACATATTCTATGTTTTGAGCATTTATAAGAAAAATTTCACGGATTTTGATCAGAAAATTAGAAATTTTTGAGATGTGGAAAATGCACTGTGTCGCACGGGTGTGTTATTGTAAAGATTAGCAAGTCCTTGACACGAACACCCTTGTAAACCCAACTTTGTTAAAAAAGTAGGTATTCAAAAGTGTATACAAATATTCTTAGTTCTGCTCTAGGACATAGCATCACGTAAACACGTCCGTGTAATGAACACCCCCTTAAACCCCACTTTATATAGGGAAAACGGCGGTTTTATAGGGGTATACATTATTCATTTCAAAGACATAGGTTGTGGGTACTCATCAGAACCGCCTCTATCGAACATTCCTAACAGTAAGAAAAATATCACAAAATTTTCATCAGAAAAATAATGGTTTTGGTGATATTAAGACCATACTGTATAAATAAGCAAACAATCAGACCTGTTTTGAACGTAATTTAAACGACTTCAAACGAATATTTTCAGCTTTCAACTCTCGCATAGATAAACTTCAATCTGATACACTAAAAAAACACAAGCTTGTTAAAATGATAAATGCGAGTTTTTCCTGACACCAACATGACACCAACTTCACAGTAATGATCTTCTGGAATCTTAAGGCTAATGAGAATGGCATTGAAAGAAAACATTATTGAGCCGGGACACAGTATTTCCAACAACTTAGATGTGCGCCCAACGAAGAATCAGGTCAGCCTGCGCATCCATATAAGGTCAAACCAGAGACTTCTGTTGCTGCATGAAGGGTCATTGGGCCCTTAGCTATCCTTAGAGCGCAAAACGAAGAATGATCTGAGTCTTTGTTTGGCGCACATGTCTTATTGTAGGTTTGTCGTGCGCTGGCTCAATTATGCATGTGGATGCGAGAAAACGCAGACAGCAACTATTTACATCAGCCTGCACGCCTGTGTAGCATTAAAAGAGTGCTCTACGCAAGCGGCGTTGCCCACAAAAATGGCGATGTCTGATCTGAGGCATCGTTGGAAGCATATTCAAGCAGACACATTTTCATGTCCCGCGTTTATTATATTATTTGTTTCACCAGCGGAGACTCAAGCCAGTCTTTAAATCATGACCGACTGACTTAAATCATGACTGACTGACAGAAGAGTTGACTTCATGTCTCAGCACCCCGAATATTGAATCCGTATTCGATGAAGGATTCTCGCCTTTACAAGGATTAACCTTGTAGGTTTTTCATGGTCACGTGTATAGTTTTTTTCACCGGAAATTGGGTACTAGATCATTACAGACAAGTTCTGTCATTAGGAAGTTAAAGCCCTCATTAAAGACAACGTAAGGTGCGTCAGGTGAAAAGGTGTCACCGAATATGTGCGCTCAGCGAGGATACAAATCACTCTGGGTACCTACTCAATCACATCACGAAAACATGCCTATATAATTCTGACCCCCTTGAACCCTACTTTTATGTTGTACAACTGTGGTTTACAGGGGTAACCCTTATTTTTCTTATTTCTGCTCTATAATACAGATCGTGGGTACATGCCCACAATCTATAGTTTCTATAATATAGATTGTGGGTACTCGTTAGAACCACCTCGAAACGTGTACCCACAATCTATATTTTGGGCAGAAATATGAAAAATATCAGAGCTTTCATTTTTTTCGGCGGTAAAGTTTACGATGTATTTGTATGGGCACGACGGCGCATATAAGTCGTATTCAACCAGGGCATTTAATCAAACACGCGAGTATATTCGATTTTGGTTAAGAACACCAGGGTTAGAATAGAATTTCTGTCCCAAGTTAAAACTATGGATTCCCTTACCTGGTGTGCAAGAAACATCTTTCTTGTCGGGGCTCATATAGCAGTACAGTAGGTGTACGTCATCATAAGCTATATCATGTGACAGGTGTTTACCAGGTACAGGTAAGGTGTCATTTTCATAATCTGATAAGTTCTTTCAACGACAGAGTACAGCTTAGAAATCGAATATCTGTGCTAATTGGTTATTACTTTTGCTTCACCCAGAACTAAAGTGACTTCAATGGTGATTTCCTGTACATGCCTCTATAACAGCTGTTGGAGGCCCCCGCCCATCAGGCTTGGAGAAATGGATTGGGCTGCATGGTGCTTCCACGCAGAGCTGAAACCGACCGACCGCAAATGAGTACTGGTTAACCGGCTTAGAGGGTCTAAGCCTGCCCAGTCAAAGTGATGCATATAAACCCTATATGTTTCAAATGGTGGCGGGGCTTGAGATGTCATCTCATCTTAGTGTTCGGTAAAAGTCCCACAAAATTGGCAGCAACGTCTACAAATTAGTTGAAGGGGACGTTTAACCTCACATCAAACAAACTACATGTATTGGTGCATGCGCCGTCTCGCATTTACTTGTACTTTTGTTCACACTGTATTGAAAAAGTTCAGAATATTTTTTTTTTCTGTTTGCGGAAGTGGACGAGGTGGCCGTAATCTATCTATCTACTAATACTGCAGCACCCCCTCGCGGGGATTATGTGCAGGGACCATATCGCTAATGTTGTTTCTTTTAAATATTAAACACCTCGCCCGCAATCCCAATGCAGATTCCTACGAAATAATAACCGGTGATTTTAAGGTTGCTAGTGCGCCGCTATGCGTTTACCTCCTCAAATTATTTCAATACAGTTATTAACGAAACCCTGGCAGGAACATGCAATTTATTTCATTATGTTGTGCGAACAAGATAATATCTTGTGCGAACACGATATCATGACAACATAATGTCTTATGCGCACAAGTTATTATCTTAAGATAAGATATTATGTTATCCGCACAAGATCTATGTTGTGCAAACAAGATGATATGTTGTGCGCACAAGCAACATATTAAGTTGCGCGAACAAGATATTATTATGGTGTCCGAACCAGATATATTATGATGGCCGCGGCACAAGATAATATATTTTACGCACAACATATTACCTTGTGCGCACAATGTACATGTAATATCTTGTTCGCATTACTTAATATCTTGTTTGTACAAGATATTAAAACAAACATTGCATGTCCCTTCCCGGGTTCCGTAGTTATTCCCATTTATAAAGTACTTGTGTTTATTTGTTTTGTTATAGTTTATCAACGCCCTTTGAGAGTTCAATGCTCAAGCGTGACAAGACTATTCCATGTTTTAGGGGAGGCAGGTTTCTGATATCTTTATTCACACATTTTTAAACATCAAAACAAGATTTTTGATAATGCCATGATATCTAGAAGTTGTGGCCAAGTAGTTAATGCGATTCACTACGAATCTCACAAAAAGTTTATCGCCCGATGTAAAATACCAACTAATGGCGACTTACCTAAAACACGGACGAGTGAAAAATTAAAAGTGCAGTCACGTCTCACTGCGTTTTGAAAGACTATATATAGGAAATTGCACACAACTGTGAGTAAATAGCGTATTGTTTAACACTTTCGTACGGCACCCGGGAAGAGACATGTTTTAATATGTTGTGCGCACAAGATATTTCATTGTGCGAACAAGATAGTATCTTGTGTGCACAAGACAATATGTTGTGCGCACAAGATATTATCTTGTGCGAACAAGATAGTAAGTTGTGCGCACAAGATATTATGTTGTGCGAAGAAGATCTATGTTATGCAAACAAGATCTGTTGTGCGAACAAAATAATATGTTGTGCGAACAAGATATTAATAAGTTGTGCGCACACAAGATATGTTGTGCGAACAAGATAATACGTTGTGTGCACAAGATATTATGTTGTCTGTACAAGATCTATGTTGTGCAAACAAAATATTATTTTGTTCGCACAACACATTAAAATAAATTGCATGTCAGTTCCAGGGTTCCGTACTATTGTGTTGTCTATCATGACATTTACTTTCAAAGTGCGGAATAGCAGCACGCTATAAACGGTAAGGACCCGTACTACCTTCTACTGACCTAAAATACAAGGACAAATCAATAAGTAACCAGCCTATCCTATTTCCAGTTGACCGAGGTAACCAAGATTTGCTTGCCTTGTTTTCATAAATGTTTAAGGCAAGAGGGCAAACTTGCAACCTTATCATGTCTCTCACTTATAAGATATTGAACGTCAAACATGGCTAGCGATGCAAAAGCAAGCTGTTCGCCAAACGTTGAGTTCCGTGCTGTAATTCGATACTTGTATTTGAAAAGGAAAACAGGTCAGGAAATACATTGCGAGTTGACCAATGTTTATGGGTCTTGTACACCATTGTATGCACAAGATAAATTCTGAGTCTGGGAATTCAAAGGCTTCAGAAGACGAACCAGGTCTGGAAGCCCGTCAGATGCCACCGATGAAGAAATGTGTAAAAAAGTACGGGATCTTGTGTACCCTGAAATGCGAGTTATGGTGGAAGAAAAAGCGAATGGGTACTATCGCTATAGATATTATCATGTGCGGAAAACATAGAATATCTTGTGCGGACAACATAATCTCTTGTCCGCACAAAATATTATCTTGTGCGCACAAGCTATTATCTTGTTCGAATAACTTATTATCTTGTGCGCACAACATAGATCTTCTGTGGACAACATAATATCTTATGTGTCTGATTGAATTGTGCTCACAAGATACGAGGGCTGTTCGAAAAGAATTGCTTATTTCTATCTGGAGACTTCAAATTTCAAGTTTGTCCAAAAGTGCTCATTTCATGCCCTCGAAGGACTCCCCTAGGCTAGAAATGCAAATTTCAACCGATGTATCCACTTCTTGAAGGCGTCAAGGTACGCTGATTTGGGCACAGTAATAAGGCACTGATGAATGGCAGATCCAAGTGCTTGTAGGGACTAGTATTTCCGCCCAGCAAGGAATGATTTAAATTTCGGAAACAAAAAGAAATCACATGGGGCAAGGCCTGGGGATTATGGGGGTGAGGAAAAAACAGTTACTTTTTTCTTTCTTCAAAAACGCCGTGCCCGTTGCGGAGGTATGAGCGGGGCATTGTCATGTAGAAGGCGGACATGTTTAAAACCAGTGGTAGGTCGTCGTTTCTGATAATACCTTTTCAGTTTCTTCAGTACTACGTCTTTTTAGTACTTTCCGGTGATGCTTTTGCACTAGCACTTTTATTGCAACTCCTTCACCAGAGTACAAAACCTTCTTTTTACTTAAAGAACGTTTGGCAATTATTGCGCGTTTGCTGTGTTTAGTGGCCCAGATCTTATTGCTAAACTTTCTGACGGGCTCATAATAATGGGCCCAGGTTTCATCACCTGTGACGTCATTGGCAACTTGCTTTTTGTCATATTTTGGAAACATTTGTTGCAGCTTTTTGGCCACTTTAATTCGATGATTCTTATGCTCATCAGTCAACAGATGTGGCACCCATCTAGCAGAAATCTTTCTGACGTTCAAATGCTTTTTCAAAATATGATTAAACGTTGATAGAGATATGCCTACCTTTCGTGCAATATCACGAACTGTAAATCTGGCATCTCCTTCAATGATTTCCTTTATTTTGGAAAAGATATCTTCACGGGATGCAGATTTTGGCCAACCTAATTTCGGTGCATTTTTGATGGACTCTACACCAGACACAAATTTATTATCCTCCGCCGAACTGTGTCATAAGACACACAAGAAGGTGTAATCAGCAGAAGTTCCAGTCATCAGCTGCTTCAAAGAACAACCAAGTTGGGCGGGCTTTGATGTAAGCCCGTATTTCATCTTTCCCTTTTCAGGTACGTAATAGTTTTATCGAGCCCCACGAGGTTATCGAGCTAGAGGACAATAAGCAATTCTTTTCGAACATCCCTCGTAATATGTTGTGCGAACACGATATGAAGTTGTGCGAATAAGATATTATCTTGTGCGCACAAGACATAATGTTTTCTGCAGATGATCTATTCTGTGCAAACAAGATTTATACCGTAATCAGACATTCTAGTAACCTAATAATCGGTAATCACCTATAATACCTTCTACCTATAATACGTCTAGAGCGCGTTTAAAGACCAGGGGTTGGTAACTCGAAGCCATCGTAAATATACCAACTTAAGATGTACTTAAGACATACTTAAGGTGACCACCGTAAAATTTATGGTCTAGTTATGCCGGTAACTGAAAACCTGTCGTATCGTTTCCATAAAGTTATGACCATCTTATCACTTACGATTTACCTGTGTAATTTTTTGTAAGCCAGGGCATAGCAAAATAAAATAACGCTTAACATCTTACTATAGTCTTTCAAAACGCAGTGAGACATGACTGCACTTTTAATTTTGGACTAGTCCGTGTTTTAAGTAAGTCGCCTTCAGTTGGGATTTTACATCGGGGATATAGTTTTACTGAGATTCGTACTGCATCATACTAATCACTAGGCCACGACTCCTACACAATGGCATTATAAAAAAAATATATTTATAATTTTAAAATCCTATGAAAAAAGAAAACCGAAACCTGCTTCCCCTAAAACATGGAATAGTTTTGCCACGCTTGAACGTTGATCTCTCAAAGGTCGTTGATAAACTTATATAAATGATAATACCGGGGTTTGTTTAACAACAAGGCTGCCTTGTTGGAGCCTTTTCTGCCAGAGAAAGCTTGGGTAGCGGTATCATAATTGGCAAGGTTCTAAATAAACTATGGGATTAGAAACAATGACACAACTGGCGACCCCTTCTCTACATTTCCTCCTGATTTGCCATGCCTGAGCTCATATTAGCATCAATTACTTGAAAGTGTCTTAAACAAATTGTGCAACAGCCAAAAATATATATCTTTCAAAAATAAGATTTGAGGTCCTAGTCAACACTATATCAGTCATGTTCAGCTACTGACAGCTTTTCTGCATAGTTGTCATGCAACCCCCAGTGGGCGCGGATCTTTGCTTTGGTGAATCGTGTATACAGCCGAATCTTTAAATGCATAAGCTGATCTGCGGTTCCTGAACAGCAGTCCCCAGGACAGGGCGTACAATAAAGAAACTTCTTCATGGTAACACATGTCTGCTTTCCCACCTAACCAAGAAGAGTCCTTAGTATTTAATTGAGATGCTGCTAGGGCTCATGATTATTTGCTTGAGGCTGAAAGCAGGTTCCGGTGGTTCGGGCCTCAGATCCTATGACAGTCCCAGCGTAAAGGCTTGCTTGAAATACAGTGAAATTCCGCTATTATGACCGCCTAAAATTAAGACTAATTCTGTTTTAACCTTTAACCTGCTGAATATTCAATTAAGCCACACCCATTTCTGACTTTGAACCAATCAGATTACTTCATACAATTTATTTATACATATTCATAAACTGAATGTCAAACAGAGTAGATCCTGATCAGATGGCTTCTTCAGAAGCCATCTGATCTGGATCTACACTGTTTGCAAAGATAGGGCTTGTCACCTACAGCAGGATAAAGGTTAAAAGCTTATTTAGCATGTTAAAGTTATTCTTTCTTTGTGTATTCTGCATACAGTGTCCTCTGGTCAGAGACCACCTTTAGGACTGTTCAAAAGTGGTTTTTAACACCTTTGGGACTGTTCAAAAGTGGTCTTAAAGACCACTTTTTAAAGACCACTTTTGAACAGTCCCAAAGGTGGTCTTAATATAGGAATTTTACTGTATTTGATTTTGTTTTAGGTAATGTTGGTTGGTGTTTTGTGCTCTGTCTATGGTCGGACCCACCGGCGTCTAACTGTTGGTTTTCTTTTGCTACAGCATTTCACCGGACGTTAGAATGATGTAAAGGCGGCGTTGATTCGGCGTCTTGACGCCGAGTCGATGGTGACTTGACCTCAGTTCAAGCATTGTGTGTCTCCGCTGGACAAATAAGCAAATTTCTTTACAGAGGTCGATACACAGATGAAATTTGTACTTTTACTATGTTTTTTTTTTCTTTCCATGCACTAATGCCACCTGCGGGTGGCCTGTTGCATTTACATGAATAAAGGATTCGTATCGTATCGATAATAATTCTTACTTAATAAGAAAAATAATAATAATAACCACGAAACATTATTATTATTAATTATAATAATGGAACATAATATATCGAAACTTAATATTGGTAGTTTCTATATTTCCAGGATTTCGATTTTCTTGCCTTAATTCTTTAAAACACAACACATGTTTAACCCTTCTGTCAGTACTGATATAATTTTTAACAAGAAAAATGCCTAATGGCATTATGGACGGGTTTTTGTGGAGGCGGGAGGGGGGGGGTATGATTTGTTTATGTGTTTTACGAAGAAAAAAAAATAAAGTTTTTTTCTATTTTTAGCTATATTTTTAGCTCTAGTGGCCACTGATTTTAGCAATTTTGAAAAAGGGTCACCTAATGAACATTTCTGTAAAATAATTTTGAAATCGGGCCATTATCCCAGGAGGAGATGTCGTTTAAAGAAATTGTTGACGGACGACGGACATCAACTCACCTTGAGCACTTCGTGCTCAGGTGAGCTAAAAAAAGAACGAAAAAAAAGAAAAAAGAAAATTCCATACCTGTGCATGCATGTATGTATTATTACTAGCAACCATCAGGGGAGGAAGATAATAATTGTTCATATGTGTTTATGGAGAAGAAAAGAAAAATAAAGAAAAAAAAGAATGAAAAAAGAAAGAAAAAAAAAGAACAAAAAAAAAAAAAAAATGTCTCCACCGGGATTTGAACTCACGCCCCTCAGATTCATAGTCAACAATAGGATTCGTAGTCCAGCACTCTATCCACTACACTCGCATTTGAAAAAAGGTTAACCAAAAGGTAAACCTGAAAAACACAAGTTTGAAAAAAGACAATTTCCGCCAAAATTTTAGTCTTTTGCGCCATTTATGGATAATACATGAAAGCGGTACCTCCACTTATGCATCAGTCCTGATATTAAAACAATCTGCTACAGAATAGATGAAAAATATCACTTTGAAAAAAAAGTTAACCAAAAGGTAAACCTACGGGCCTCCGTGGCCTAATGGATAAGAGCGCTGACTGTTAGTCATTAGGTCTCTCACCGCCGTGGGTTCGAGCCTCGCTCGGGGCACGTGTGAGACGCCAAGTTCTGCAACGGAAGGTCAGGTGGTTTTTCTCCGGGTACTCCGGTTTTCGCCCACCTATGATTAACGATCGGCTCGATATGAGTGAAATAATCTTGAAAGGGCCGTAAAACCCAAACCCAAAAAAAAAAAAGGTAAACCTGGGACGACGCCCGCCCGCCCGCCCGCAGGACGCCCGCCCGCCCGGACATCGCTATTTCAAAGGACGGATTTTTTTTAAAAAAAAAAAACGTCCAAAAATGTGGTTGCAAACAACTCAGTCGAATGTAGCTTTCAGAACTAAGGGCGAGGATGGTATGCACTGTAAAAATAAAAATGAAATAAGACTATCGGTCAAAATTAGAAGCATCATTCAGCCCACTCTATTTCTCAAAGCCCCGATGGACGGTGGCCCAGGACGTCATGGTCATCACAATGTTATCAATTCCACAGAGTATAGCAACCACCCTATCAACCACTTTGCCCGGCATCACGAAATCATTATAACTTTGACGCCCATGAACCCCACTTTTATGTAGTAAAACTGGGGTTTGCAGGGATAAACCTTATTTTTCTTATCTCTGCTCAGAATATAGTAAATACATGGTTAGTGTCTTTAATAATAAAATATAATCGGTGAGCCTTAGACAATTCTATAGGGGCGAGCTTTAGCGGGCACCTATAAAATTGTCGGGGCGAGCCGATTATATTTCATTATTAAAGACACTATCCAGGTATTAAGTTTATACCGCAATTCAAAACAATCAATGGGATTTTCAAATAATTTAGTAAATTTAAGCAAAAAAGCAGCAGACAGTGTGGCATGTTAAACGACATTCAGTGCCATGGTGCGCACACGTAGTGCAAAGTTTCTGACGACACCGTGCCACAAAGACGTATGAAACAAAAGTTTCTCAGTCCTTTACGTTCTGTATGAAAATGTGCAAATAAATAGTTTATTCAAACTTTAAAAAATATTTTCGAGGTTGAAACGCAACTGCAGTAGCAGTGCGCAGTTATTCAAAAGGGCCATTCAAACCAGGAAAAGCCGAGAAGGTAAGAATTTAGCTGAAATTTCTGAAAATCTGTTTAGATAAATATTGCAAAGATTTTAACTTGCAGTTTTTTTTTTGTTTTCCCATGTATGAAAGGTTGCATGTTATGGTTTTTATTTGTAAAATAAGGACCTGAAAAGTAGGTCCGGTCTATAAACGGTCACTAGAAGTATTATAGGTCAGTAGAAGGTATTATAGGTCACTACCGATTATAGCGTGCAGTTATTCGACCCCCTTTATAAGGTTATTAGAAATGCCTGATTGCGGTGTAAATAGATTTTTTTTTCTTATTTCTGCTCTAAAATATAGGTTGTAGATACTCGAGAGAACCGCCTCGATGAGGCGGTTCTAACGAATACCCACAATCTATATTCTGAGCAGAGATAAGAAAAATACCACAATGTTTCATCTAAAAAAACTGTTTTTCGGAGGTAAAGGTTACAATGCATTTGTATAGGCGTGTTTTCGTAATGGCAAGTAAAAGCCTTCTCAGCCGCTAACCAGTACTCATGTGTGGTCAGTATCTGCCAGGCAGATAGCGATATAAACGGAATTTCGCCTCCTTTTTGTGTGTGTTTGTTTGAGTTGATGTTTAACGTCCCCGTCAACACATTTAAGTCACTATAAAATCATTTTTGAGACGTCGCTTCCAGTTTTGTGAGACTTTCCCCGACATTAAGATGAAATGGCATCAGAAGCCATGTTGCCCCGGCAATGAAACCCAAAGGGAGTATATGACTGGCAACAATTTGTTTGTGCAAGCGTAGGCCTTCTATGTGGTTTACCAGTATTCATGTGCGATCAGTTCTAGCCAGGCAGACAGCGATATCAATACATCTTTGCCTTGTTTGTTAATTTGTTTGTATTGAGGTTTACCGTCCTCCTCTACACTATTTATGTCATTTTGGAGACGTTGCTGCCAATTTTGTGGAACTTTTACCGAACACTGAGATGATATGACATCACATGCCCGCCGCCCAATGAAACCGGCAGGTCAAGGGCTTGTAAGTGGTTTACCAATACTCATGTGCAGTTAGTTTCAGCGCTGCGGAGAGGCACCGTGCAGCGCAATCTATTTCACAAGCCCCGATGGGCAGGGCAATTCGTCTCGTTTGTCAAGAGCACGTAAAATCACTGTTGACGAACGTTTGTCAATAGCAAATATACGTAAAAATGGTTATTGACTAACGTTTGTCAATAGCCATTTTGACGTAAATTGGCTATTGACACAGGAAAAAGTCGCCAAAATAAACAAAAATACGCAAATACGTGTGTGACAAAGTTTACGTGTGCAAAAGCATTGTGCGTATATGAATGAATACGCAATGCGCGTATTGTGAAGTTTTAATCATGCAGACGCATTGAGCGTATCGATAAACAATACACATTGCGTATGCATGCTGACGCAGATGGACTTATTGAAAAACAATACGCATTGCGTGTGTGACACAAACGCGTTTTGCGGATTTGAAATACGACAATCACAAAAACGCAGCCGCCTCGATGTTTAAGAACAAGTGTTTGATATCTTGACCTAGGCGTAAAACATAGTTGTGCTTCTACTATCATGCTGAAAAAAGTATGGTCAGTAGGTGCGAGAAACTTTTTTTTATTATTTTATTTTTTTTCCCTCGAAAAATACAGGATCGGGCTTGTATTTTTTTATGTATTTTTGTTTTTGTACATGTTTTTTGTCAATAAAGTTGTCATGTTGAGACTTGGATTGTATATCATAATTCATTTTAAATGCTCAAAAAAGTCAGCTCTGTATTTTTGAAGGTACTAAAGGACATAAACTAAAAAAAAGTACTATAAACGCAAAAATAATATGGGAAAATGCAAAGACGACACCGGGTAGGATCGGATATTGAAAATGGTAGGGTTGGTGTTTTAATTTTTATTTTGTTCTTTATTGATAAAACTAGTAGAGTCAGTGTCTGAAGCAGGGTCGTTGGGTTAGCGAAAACACGCCTATTTTTTGTGTGTAGGGTGTGTGTGTGTGTGTGTGGGGGGGGGGGGGGGCTTAGCTCACATTTGGCTTTTATTTTCTTTACCTTCGCGGTCTGTATATTGTCACAAATTACGCGTACATCTATATAATTCTGACCCCTTAACCCCCATTTTGAAATAGTAAAATTGGAGTTGACTCGGATAAGCATTATTTTTCTTTTTCTGCTTAAAAACATAGATTGTGGGTAATCGTAAATACAGCCTCACCGAGGCGATTCTATTGAGTGTTCACGGTCTGTGGTTTGAGCAGAAACATGAAAACTATTAGAATTTTTATCTCAAAAACATAGATTGTGGGTAGTCATAAAAACAGCCTCGCCGAGGCGATTCTCTCGAGTGCCCACGGTCTGTTTTTCGAGCAGAAACATGAAAAATATCACGATTTTTATCTGAAAAGTTTGGTTCTATTTTTATTTATTTATTTATTTATTTTGGTGCAAACATTTTACCAATTATTTGAATAGGCGTCATATGTCAAAGAATGCAGATCCTTATACTGCTCCTCTCGGATCTGGGTCTGCATTGTTTGCCCAGACATGTACATATAAAAAAGTATTTAGTCGTTTTGTTGGGAGCAGGCTATCTTGTACATACCCCGCTGACTCTTAGTCATTAGGTCTTTCACCGCTGTGGGTTCGAGCCTCGCTGGGGTCACGTACGAGACTCCAAGTTCTGCAACGGAAGATCAGGTGGTTTTTCTCCGGGCATTCCGGTTTCCGCCCACCTCTGATTAACGATCGACTCGATATGAGTGAAAGAATCTTGAAAGGGCCGTAAAACACAAACCAAAGTACATGCCATTGACATCAGTTACATATTGCAACATTGTGTAAGAAATCAACTCACAACTGACCAGTACAACAACATAAATTATATTAAAGTCAGATTAATGGCCATTTCTCTCGAATGCCACTGATTAAGCAATTAAATAGCTAGGGTCGGTCTTGAAGAAAACAGGGGCTTAATTGCCCTTTGGGAGACATTATCACTGCATTGGGCCATTGGCTAAGAATATCTCTGAGTAACAGAGGTAATTTTGTTTGATTTGAGGTTTAACGTCCCCGTCAACACTGTAAAGGTCATTTTGGAGACGTTGCTTCCAATTTTGTGGGACTTTTACCCGACATTGAGATGAAATGACATCTCAAGCCCTGCCGCCCAATTATGAAACCAATAGGGTTTATAAGCATTGACTGGCCGACTCGCACCGCTTTGCCTGGGCAGGCTTAGATCCTATAAGCAGTTTACCAGTACTCGTGTGCGGGTCGGTTTCAGCTCTGCATGGAAACATCATCCAGCCAGCCCCGATGGGCGGGGCCGATAACAGAAGTAAAGTTTATTTATCTATTTATTTATTTTGAGTATACGTGCACACATCCTTTTCACCAGAAGCGCTTCTTGAATCAGAGGAAGGGAAAGAATGACTAGGAAAAGATTTCAAGACCAGTCTCAACGACGGAATTTATAGGCTCATTTTTTTTCATTGACAGTTTATTTATTTATTTATTTATTTTATTATTATTATGCCCCTTCCCCTGAAAGGGGAGGAGACACATTGTTTTGCTACGGTTCTGTGCGTCTGTCTGTCCATTGTTAGTCCTTATCCCGTTGAACACGAAAATGTCTACCTTTGCAAACAATGTAGGCCCAGATCAGATGGCTTCTACACCGTTTGCCATCTAGCGAATACATTTTATCATCAGGAAAGCACGCCTATATAATTTTGACCCCACTTTTTGGACGTTTTTTTTTTCAAGGAAAAATTCCGTCCTTTAGAATAGCGATGTCCGTGCGGGCGGGCGGGCGGCCGGGCGTCCGCGTCCCGGTTTACCTTTTTCGGTTTACCTTATGGTAAACCTTTTTTAAAAAACCCGTCCATAATGCCATTTGGCGTTTTTCTTGGATACAGTAAAACTGGGGTTTACAGGGGTTTACATTATTTTTCTTATTTCGGCAAAAAAGATGGATTGTGGGTACTGGTTTCAACCGCATCGCAATGGACCATTATACTTAAAATAAATAAGGCCCCCGCCCATCGGGGCTTGAAGAAATAGATGGGCTGCACGATGCTTCCACGCAGAGCAAAATACGACCCGCACACGAATACTGGAAAACCGCTTATAGGATCTAAGCCTGCCCAGGAAAAGCGGTGCGAGACGGAGCGTCCGTGCTTATAAACCATATTGGTTTCCACCGGCAACAGGGCTTGAGAAGTCATTTCATCTCAACGTCTGGTAAAATTCCCACAAGATTGGAAGCAACGTCTCCAAAATGACATTTACAATGTAGACGGGGACGTTAAACCTCAACTGAAACGAACAAACTCAAAATAAATAAAACAGATAAATAAATTTTACTTCATTCTTAGCCAGTACAGTGATAATGTCTCATAAAGGGCAATTTAGCCCCTATTTTTATCTGGATTTCTCTCTCTCTCTCTCTCTCCCTCTCTCTCTTCTTCTTCTTCTTCTTCTTCTTCTTCTTCTTCTTCTTCTTCTTTTTCTTCTTCTTCTTCTTCAACCAAGCAAGATGCACTATACTCGTACATGTAGGCAGATTCTTAGCTCATTTTGATGCATCATTAAATTCTAGTAAATTCTAGTGTCAGCTAGGCTTGAAGCAATTAAACAGTAGGGAATAACCTCTTGCCCTTCTTAATTGAAGTTCCCTGATATTAAGTCAGATAAACTCCAACACACTGCAACAGAATAAACAGAATAAAAGGGTTCTCTGATACAGTTTTTGTTTCAATACCCAGTCAACATCTAAGGTCATTTTGGGCCAGTCAGTTCCCTTCACTGTTCCTAGACAGGATAAAGTAACTAGCACATTGTGAGATCATGCTTTAGATATACTAGTCACGAAATGAAAGTACATGTACATGATTCAGAAACGGGCCTCCGTGGCCTAGTGGTTAAAAGCGCCGACTCTTGATCATTAGGTCTCTCACCGCTGTGGTTCGAGCCTCGCTCGGGTCACATGTGAGACGCCAAGTTCTGCAACGGAAGGTCAGGTGTTTTTTCTCCGGGTACTCCGGTTTTCGCCCACCTCTGATTAAAGATCGGCTCGATTTGAGTGAAACAGTCTTGAAAGGGCCGTAAAACCAAAATAAAAAACATGATTCAGAGCAGAAGACCAAGCTGACTTTTTTCAACTGTTATTGCATTATTTACTATATATTCACACACTTCTGCCAAATGAATTCTTCCTGTGTGGGCAGAGCCATTTCCAGTTTAAGGTTAATCTGACAGTAATAATAATTTCAATCTTTTGTATTCATACATTGTAGACTCTCAAATACTGCATTTAGCAACTATCGACCTAGGTAAGGAAACGTAAAAAAATTAGAAGCAAAATATGCTAGTAGAAGTCTGATCAATGTCCACGCTGTTAGAGGTACAGTCTGATCAGGGTCCACACAGTTTGCCAGGATACAAAACCTGCAAGAAGATGCAAAGACAACATTTTCTGATATATATTTTTCATGGCATCTTAGGGGTTCATCTCTAAACCCTCTTCGTAAATAGCTACCTGTCACGTAGTGACGACGTGAGCTTTTAGGATCACTTTTTGTCCGTCGTCCGTCGTGCGTCCGGGCGTGCGTAAACAATTTCTTTAAATCACTGATTGGATTTTGACCAAACTTCACAGGAATTATCCTTAGGTGGTCTCCTTTCAAAGTTGTTCAAACGGTTCTGGTCCGTTGGACATCTAGGTCACAGGAGCAAAAAATTGATTTTTTTACTGAAATCTTCTTCTCTGAAACCGTACGGCCCAGGACTTTGTTATTTGGTATGAAGCTTCATCTATGGGACCTCTACCAAGTATGTTCAAATTATAGCCCTTGAGCCAAAAATGCCCCCGGTCCGGGTCCCATCAGTTTTACATAGGCTTATATAGGGAAAAATCTTTAAAAACCAGAAGGCCTAGGTGTTTGATATTTGGTATGAAGTTGTATCTGGTGGACCTCTGCCAAGATTGTTCAAATGATATCACTTGGGCCAAAAATGCCCCCCCCCCCACTGGGGCCCACCAATAGACCCACCCACATAGACTTATATAGGGAAAAACCTTTAAAAATCTTCTTGTCTGAAACCAGAAGGCCCAGGTGTTTGATAATTGGTATGAAGTTGTATCTAGTTGTCCTCTGCCACGATTATTCACTTTACAGCCCTGGGGCAAAAAATGCCCCGGCGCCAGGGCCTACCGGTTTTACATAGACTTAAATGGGGGAAAACCTTTAAAAGTCTTCTTGTCTGAAACCAGAAGGCCCAGGTGTTTGATATTTGGTATGAAGTTGTGTCTAATGGACCTGTACCAAGATTTTCAAATTATGTCCCTAGGGCCAAAACTGCCACCGTCCCGGGGTACACCGGTTTTACATAGACTTTTATAGGGAAACCTTTTTCAAACACTTCTCGTCTGAAAACAGAATGACCAGGTGTTTGATATTTGGTGTGAAGCTTCATTTACATGTAGTTGACCTCTATCAAGATTGTTCAAATTATAGCCCTGAGGTAAAAAAATGCCCCCGCCCCGGGCCCCTTGGTTAAACATAGACTTAGATACGAAATGTCTTTAAAAGCCTTCTTCTCTAAAACAGCAGTAGCAGGTATTTGATATTTGATATGAAGCTTCGTCTAGTGGACCTCTATCAAGATTGTCAAATTACAGACCTGGGGCCAAAAATGCCCAATCCCCTGGGCCCGCTGGTTTTACATATACTTATATTGGGAAAATCTTAATAAATCTTCTTGTCTGAAACCAGAAGGCTCAGTTCTTTGATATTTAATATGAAGCTTTGTTAGTGGACCTCAACCATGATCGTTCAAATTATAGCCCTGGGGCCAAAAAATGGCTCTGCCCCGGGCCCACTCTTGTCTGAAATCACAAAGCCTAGGTCAAATTGATCAAATTATAGCCCTGGGTCCAAAGATGGGTCCATGCCGGTGCACACTTGTTTTACATAGACTTATACAGGGAAAACCTTTGAAAATGTTCTTGTTTGAAACCAGAAGGCCAAGGTCTTTGATATTTGGTATGAAGGTTCATCTAGTGGACCTCAACCAACCTTTTTCAAATTGTAGCCCTGGGGCTAAAATGGGCCCACCCCACGGCCCACTTGATTACATAGACTTATAGTGGGAAAACTTTTGAAAATATTATCTGAAACCAGAAGGCAAAGGTCTTTGATATTTGGTATGAAGCTTCGTCTTGTGTAATTCTACCAAGATTGTTCAAATTATAGCCCTTGGGCCAAAATGGCGCAGTCCCGGGGACCACAGGTTTTATATAGACTCATATATGGAAAACCTTTAAAAATCTGTATGTCTCAAACCAGAAGGCTCCGGTCTTCGGTATTTAGTATGAAAGCATCTCCGTTTAGACCTCTACCAAGATTATGCAAATTATAGCCCTGGGGCCTGTCCCCGGGGTCCACTTGTTACACTATGAATCAGGTGAGCGACCCAGGGCCATCATTGTCCCCTTGTTGGGACTTTGAATTGACATCCCAAGCCCAATGAAACCAATAGGGTTTATATACATTGACGGTCAGAATTGCACCGCTTTGTCTGGGCAGGCTTCCATCTTCTAAGCGGCTTACCAGTACTCAGGTGCGGTTGGTTTCAGCTCTGCTTGGGCGCACCATGCAGCCTCATCTATTTCTCCAAGCCCCGATGGGCGGGGGTGCAGCAAAATGTATATATACAATATTGAAGTTTTTTCTGTAAACACACATCAGCTTGCACATGGGCACAGTCCGGTCAGGGTATTCATTGTCAGCATGAAGAAGTCAAGTGAAGCCTTTGATCAAAACGTGAACGTGTGCAGGCTATTTTCAATATTCACTGTGCACACAGTCATGTAGAGTTTGCTGTCTTGGCTCATTGTGCTCCCTGCAGGAGCTGCCGTGGTGGTTGGGTGGGGTAATTTCTGGCCTTGACGGCATCTGTCATCTGCATCCGCATGAAGCTTTTAGCTCACCTGAGTCGACGGCTCTGGGTGGAGGGTGGGGGGGGGGGCTTATAGTATGGCAGCCTCCGTCATTGGACTTTGGCATTTTAACACAGGGAAAGCTTGTGAGCAAAATATCCCGAAACTGCTCAGGTAAGGCTCTTAAGGTTTGGGGTAATTATGAAAATTTCTGCTAAAAATTGATTGCTGGTACTTGTTATAACCGCCTCAATATGTGTGTTGTGGTTTTACCACCCAGTAAATAGTTGTAGGTCTAATGAACAAGAGAGCCCAGAGGGCCCTGATTCGCTCACCTGAGTATCACTGTCTCTAGTACATTCTATTTTTGGCTCTGGTGGCCATCTTTTTCCTTAGAGCGGAAAGATTTTAGCAATTTTGAAAGGGAGTAACCTGGGTAACATTCCTGCAAAGTTTGAATCAAATTGGCCGAAAGGTTTAGGAGGAGTTCTGGCTTGAATCAAATTTACAATGTTTTCTATTTTTAGCTTTGGTGGCCATTTTGTTCACCGGAGCGGGATCATTTAAGCTATTTTGGTAGAAGGTCATTTATATTCCTACGAAGTTTGTATGAATGGCTCAAGGGTAGAGGAGGAGTTGTCGTTTGAAGATTTTTTTTCTATTTTTAGCTCTAGCGGCCATCTTGTTTGTCACAGCATAACGATTTTGGCTATTTTGGTTGTGAGTCATCAAGGCAACATTCCTTGGAAGTTTGAATCTAATTAGCCCAAGGGATTAGGAGGAGTTCGCGTTTGAAGCAAATTTACGATGTTTTTCTATTTTTAGCTCTTGCAGTCATTTTGTTCATCCGAGCAAACTCGTTTTAGCTATTTCGGAAAATGGTCATCTTAGAATTAGCTTGAATGAAATCGGCCCAAGGGTAAAGGAAGAGTTGTCGTTTCAAGATTTTTCTAGTTTTTAGTTCTGGTGGTCATCTTGTTTGTCAGAGCGGAACGAGTTTAGCTATTTTGATAGAGCGTCACCTAGGAAACGTTCCTATGAGGTTTGAATCACATTGGCCTAAGGCTTTAGGAGGAGTTAGCGTTTGAAGCAAATTTACGATGATTTTCTTTTTATACCCCCGCGAACGAAGTTTGAAGGGGGTATACTGGAATCAGCCTGTCGGTTGGTTTGTCGGGCAGTCGGGTGGTCTGTCTGCAAAATTTTGTCCGCTCAACTCCTCCTTCACTATCAGTTGGATTCAATTGATGCTTACCATAATTATTCACCAGGAGGGGTAGATGTGCAAGACACAAATTTCACTAAAGTTTGTCCCATAATTACGGAGTTATGGCCCTTGATTTGTTAAAAAATGTGCTAAAAACATTGCCCGCTCAACTCCTCCTTCACTATCAGTCGGATTCAATTGAAACGTGCCATAATTGTTCACAAGGAGGGGTATATTTGTAAGACGCAAATTTTATATTTACGGAATTATGGCCCCAGAATCAATTTGAAACATACTTTCTTGACCCTGATTTGCTTGCAAACATCTTGTCCACTGAACTCCTCCTTCACTATCAGTCGGATTTAATGGATACTTGGCATACTTATTCACTAGGATAAGTAGATGTGCAAGACGCAAATTTCAGGAGAATCTGTCCAACAATTATGGAGTTATTGTCCCTGAATCACTGAAAAGTGATTGTTGCAAAAATCTGTCCGCTGAACTCCTCCTTCACTATCAGTCGGATTCAATGGATACTTGACGTACTTATTTCCTAGGATAAGTAGATGCGCAAGACGCAAATTTCAGGAGAATCTGTCCAACAATTATGGAGTTATTGCCCCTGAATGGACTCAGTAGACACTGTTTATGTTTGCTTTCTGTGTCAAGTATTGAGGCGGGGGTATTAATCATCATCTTTATTGATAGTTTCTCTAGTTTTTAGCTCTGGTGGTCATCTTGTTCATTGAAGCGGGATCGTTTAAGCTATTTTGGTAGACGTTTACCTAAGCAACATTCCTATGAAGTTAGAATGAAATTGGGAATAAGGTACTGGAGGAGTTGTCGTTTGAATTTTTTTTCTATTTTTAGCTCTGGGGACCATCTGGACAATTTTAGCTATTTTGGTAGGGAGTCACCTAGCCAACATTCCTGTGAAGTTTGAATGAAATTGGGCAAAGGGTACAGGAGGAGTTGTCATTTGAAGATGTCGTTTGAAAGTGTTGACGTCAGAAGACATACGACGTCAGACGACGACGACGACCGACAACATCCAACCAAAAGATAAAAGTATTATTGGTCATATCTTTTGACCCTGTTGAGTTCGAAACTTTATATTGAGCATGTAGGCTCCTTGTGACAATGTCTCCCTACTCAAACAAAAAATCTTGACCTGTGACCTTGATCTTGACCTGTGACCTTGATCTTGACCTGTGACCTTGATCTTGACCCGTGATCAGCTTCGAAGAAAAAATGACCATGCCCTGGGACATATTCGTGTTTCACAAACACATCTTGTTCTTCTTAAGATATTCATTTTTTCGTCGGTAAAGTTTGCAATGTATTTTTATAGGCGTGTTTTCGTAATACGGATGAGTCTTTAAACCGAGGTCCCGTCGCCGTATGACTTAGCTGTTGGTGGACGTAAAACTAACATGAGGAATGCAACAATAAAAATTACTTCCGGGTTCCTATTTTTTGTTTTAATGCTCATAAATTCTTTATTTCAATCTTGTTCCTAGTGGAACCTACCCACCCATCGGCTCGCTAACATTATTTTCGACTTGTTTACACTTTTTGGGGTTCTATGATGTAACCGGCCCTGGCCCATCTGGGCTTGAGGAAATGGATGGGCTACATACTGCTTCCATGCTGTGCTGAAACCGACCGCACAAAAGTACTGGT